>JAEVFN010000069.1:469463-894303 GCA_030449075.1 Murraya paniculata
TCATCTGTCTTTTTTTTCTGTCTATTTTTAAAAGTGGTTAACATACCATTGATAAACTTACAAGAAAACATGTCTGATGAATACATTCGAGATTTTATCGTTTTCAATTACATAGAACCTCAGTAAATTAATATTTGATAAATTGATAACCTTGATTAAATAATAGTTTTTCTAAATCCCGACTTAAGGCCAATGTGATAATTTAATAATTCGATAAATTTATAAGATAACAAATTTATATTTTAAAAATTCTTATTTTCCCATAAGACCCTCTTACCATAAAAATTAATAATTTCTAACTTGAAATTAAATTCATATGATATGTCTTTGTGCCCTCTAAGGAACATGTATGTCTTATTATTTTTCTTGTAATTGATTTCAACTAGGATCTCATCTCTACCTTTTTTTTTTAATATGAAATTCTAGTTAGTGGTGTCAGTTTATGACAAAAACTTATCCACTATCAGTATTATGTACTTATTTCCATGAGAGGGGTTTTATATGTCATGTTTACCATGTAAAAAAGAAATTGTATTATAATCTCATTACTATCAATGTAAGGCAACCAAATAATGTTCACATAAAATATAGAGAAATAATATAGCCACAAACTCTTGTACAAATTTATTTATACAAACTGATCTGGCATGATTTAATTGGTTGAACTAAATATCTCTTGGTTCACATGATTTATTTTCATTATTTTATATTTTCTTTCAACCAATGAATTAATGTTAAATCAGTTTGTACAAACTTAGTTTATACAAGAGTTTGTGGCTGTATCATCACTCTAAAATATAATAAATATCAAATCAAGATAAATCGATACTACAAGCTTGATTATATTTTCTAAAAGAAGGAACATCTTTCTAAATTAATAATTTATTAGTTTATCAATTACTTAATATTCGCTAAATTAATAGATTTTCATGGTCCTAAAACTATTAATTTATCAAAGTTTTACTAGTCTATCAAACATATTTTCATAAAAAAAATTACAAAATCATATTTGACCCATACTCAAACTTAATATATTACAAATCAAAAACACCATTCTCATTTTATTAAAATGATTTTTAAGTAGTATTTGAAGAATAATACCCAACTGGTTCTTATTAGTATCTAGTACTAACAAGAATATTGGGACCACCGGGCGTATATGGTTCATAATTTGCAGGCCACTATCACGCGTTGATCTGGTTGATCAAAAGAGATCATTTTGATCTAACTTTAATTATCCACAATTCCCGATTACCCCCGTCACGTTCAACCGCCAAGAAGAAATTCCCAATTTTGTTTTGTGGGTTAATAACCATAGACTCTCATGATCTGTTTAAATAAATGTTAACATAGACCCTTTTAGTTTTAAAAATGATCACACATAGTCTTTTTTAACAGTTATGACCATATGAAATAAAATTAAGCCATTAAAGTCAAGGAGATATTTATATACAGGAGCTCCATCCATGCATGAATTCTACTATTGGCTTTTAAATGGCCAAAAAAAAAAATTTATTATTTTGTTTCTTTCTTTTTTCTCAGTTTTGCCAGAGATAAATATAGTACGCGCAACTGAAGAATGGAATATAATCTAATGATATAAAAATCAAGTAGAAACTTATTACATTGTTTTTAGGTGCTTAGATTAAAAATGCATAATCTACTATCGTTAGCAATCTTGATGGTTAATATTGATTAAGTTGTCAAAATAATCAATGTATCTTGTTTAAGGTTTGCATTTCCTTACTAATCTTCTCTGATCATCTTTTTCCTTTGATGCAGCTCAATTGGATTTTCTCGGATTTCATTTGGTATATTTAATTTCCTTAATTCTCTTAACTTTCACCTAGTTTTCTTCTAATTGAGTAGCCTAAAAATAAACATAAAACATAGTTCTGAAAAAAAATGGATAGTTATTTTGAAATTAAGAAAAAATCATATATTCCCCGTTTAATCATTCGAGAAAGATAAATAGAAGTGACACGAAACCATTGCTACACTAAAAAAACATAAGTCAAAAATCAATTCTGTTTAATTAAATTAAATATGTGTGTGCCACGTGTTTGGCTCAGTAGTTTGTGCATACAGTTGTTCTGAATTTGGATTCGGTTGAACTGACAATTGTTGGAGCTTTATATGATGCTGTTATTAGTAGTTATTGGATAAAAAAATAATATATTATTAAATTTTAATCATGCATTGTTCTAAATGCATGAATAGTAAAATTTTATAAAAAATTCAATACAGCTCATCTCATTACTAAATTCAAATTTAGTTATTATTATCTCTAATGCTACTCTATTAAGAAATCAAACTTATTGATCGCATTTACATTTTCATAGCTCTTCTACAAAATCAAGCGGATGATCGACAATCTATTGAAAGAATATCAGGCAGCATATAAATTTACAATATTTCAAGCATAACTTTTGAAAATCCATTCAGTTTTTTATATGATTTAATATATTTCAAAATCTGCACGCACATTTCCGATGCTTGTAAGAGTTGGATATGGGTACATTATTGTTTATTAATTTAGTCTCTATAGTTTGAGTCAATTATCTAGTTAGTCATTATAATTTTAAAAACTACTCAAAATACTTGTATCCCCTATTGTATCTTTACTTCTTGTAAAATTTAAAATTTAATCAAATGTAACACGTAACTTTTTGAATAATTTTCAAAAGTACATGAATTAACTGGATAATTTATTCAAATGGGAGCATTTACCCAATTATTAGCTCGAGAAGATCGACATAGGCACAGTACAAATGAACAAATTAATGAAACAATGTCTTGGCTTAGTAGATGAAGATTAGTGACCATATATAATAAATATATATATTTGTGGAACTGAAATGAATTCTTCAATCTCCAAGGATTCTCTATTCTCTATTTCATCTTACACGAGCGACAATGTACTTCAGAACTGCAACCCCTTTTGTACTCATTACTTTGTTGATGAGCACATAATTCCGGGTGCTCTTTGCTACATTTAATTTGCATTTGCAACTCTCCCTAAGAAACCGCATGCTAACGGCATTATGCTGAGCCTGAAAACAATCATTCCCTTTGCGTCATCTTGTAAAAAATTGTCACTCCTTAAACATCAACCCTTTTCCGGTCCTTAATATTATTTGAATTCGAGTGACCGTGGATGCAGTGTGTATCCAAGACCAGCCGAGCTACACCCAACGGGCCGGCCTATGGGAATGAGGCAGCTTAAGAAGCAGTGAGTGACTTTACTCTTTTGTTTTAGCGAATGGTAATTTATAGCATATTTATGTTGTTATATCTAGGAAGATTGAGTAAAGCTGGCCTTAGTTTTTCAGTTGCAATAATTTCGTTTCGCTAAAAATATGAAAAATCAATAGATTTGGTATATGGTGGTGGTTTATTTTCATTTCTCCTATTGTAAATGTTCTGTCTTCGGAGGGCATTGTAATTGTTGTTGTTTTATCATTTTCTTGAAATGATAAACAAATTCGATATCTTGTACAAAAAAAAAAAAAAAAAAAATTATTACGTTTGAATACAATCTGATGGTCTTTGCAAATTCGGTTGATGAACTTTTGACAGTTGACACCGACCCTTGGCCCTTTTACTGTTATTTGAATTCAAATAACTGCATAATATAACATTTCTTTTTCTTTTTTTTATAAAAGAAATTATCCATGCACCACTTTTGTTTTATCATATATACATCTAGCTACTACAAAATTTTGAAATGCTTTTTTCACCACTTTTTTTTTTTTAACTTGTATTAATCAACCACTTTGACACTAAAAATAACTATTGTACCCTAAATGAATTAAAAGACTATTTATTCTACAAAATTTTCAAAAATAAAAAATTATAATTACAAGAATACCGTTAAATTTAATAAAATAAATAAATTCAAAAATCTAAGATGAAAATTTTTAAATAAAATTATAATTATAAAAAATCAACATGTTGGATTAGAGATTTATTTATTTATTAAATTTAGGAGTATTTTTGTAATCATAATTTTTTTATTTTTCAAAATTTTGTAGAATAAGATAGTCTTTTAATTCATTTTAGGGTCAAATGATTGTTTTTAGTTTCAAAGTGGCTGATTAATACAAGCTTAAAGCAAAGGTGGTGCAAAAAACATATTAAAATTTTGTGGTTGTTAGATGTCTATATGATAAAACAAAGATGGTACAAAGATAATTTCTCTTTTTATAATTTTATCTGACGTACAATAATATATCTTTTCCCCTCTACTATTATCATCTGCCTTTTTCTATCTATCTTTAAAAATAGGTTAACATAATATTAATTCGCTTTTACAAAAATATATCTAATGAATACATTCAATATTTTTATCATTTTCAATTCATAGAACTATGATAAATTAATACTTGGTAGACTATTAAACTCGATTAAATAATAGTTTTTGTTAGTCCTGACGTAGGACCAATATGATAAATTAATAATTCGATAAATTTATAAGATAACAAAATTTTTAAAAATTATTAATTTCCTATAAGACCACTTACCATACAAATTAGTAATTCCTAATTCGAAATTAAATTCATATGATGTCCATGCGACTTTTACAGTATATGCACATCCTTGTTTGTTCTTGAAATTAATTTTGACTTAAGATCTCACCTCTAATTTTTTTTTTCTTCTATACAAAATTCTAGTCAGTAGTACTGGTTTGAGACAAAAAATTGTCGTACCGGTTTGAGACAAAAAATTATCCAATATCAGTATATTGTGCTTCTTTACACGAGATGAGCTTTACATGTCATGTTTAACATGTACAATCCAAAGTAATATAATAATCTTATTACTGCCTATGTAAGGCAACTAAATATTGGTCAAATAAAATATAATAAATATTAAATCAAGGTAAATCAATATGGTAAACGTGAACACATTTTCTAAAATAAGAAATATGTAAGGCAACTAAATATTGAGCATAAGAGATAATTTTAACTTTAATTACCCACAACGTCGGTGAACAAATTCCAGATTACCCCCGTCACATTCAACCGCCAAGATGATATTCTCAATTTTTCTTTGTGGGTTACTAACCATAGACTCCCTTGATTCGTTTAAATTAATGTACACATCGACTCTTTTAGTTTTAAAAATCATCACACATATTGTTTTTCAAACAGTTATGGCCATATGAAATAAAATTAAGCCACTAGAGTCAAGGAAATATTTATATTCAGGAGCTCCATGCATCCATGCATTCCATTATTTGCTTTTAAACAGAAAAAAAATACATTATTGTTTTTTTTTAACCCAATTTAGCCAGAGACAAATACAATACGTGCAAGTGAAGAATGGAATATTATAATCTGATAATATAAAAATTAACAAGCAACTTTTTATATTGTGCTTAGGTGCTTAGATATAAGATGCATAATCTACTACCGTTAGCAATCTTGATGGTTAATATTGATTAAGTTGTCAAAATAATTAATTTATATTGTTTAAGGAACATACTTTACACTTCCTTACTAATCTTCTCTGATCATCTTTGATGCAGCTTAGTTTAATTGTATTCTCCGATTTAATTTGGTATATTTATTTATTTATTTTTCTTAATTATCTGAACTTTTACCCAGTTTTCTTCTAATTAAGTAGCCTAAAAATAAACATACAACATACTTCTGAAAAAATAGACAGCTTTTTTGAAAATTGAACTAAATGCGTAAGTGGCAAAATTTTATAAAAAGCTTAGCACAGCTCAACTCCATACTAAATTCAAATTCAGTTATTATTATTTTAGAGCTACTCTCTTGGGAAATCAAACTTATTGATCACAATTATCGCTTTCATAGCTTTTCTACCCAATCAAGCAGATAAACATCAATTTATTGAAAAGATTTCAAGCAACGTATAAATTTACAGCACTCCAAGCATAATTTTTGAAAATCCTCATGCACATATCCGATCCATGTTGGAGATGGATAAACAGTTGGGTATATCAATGCTCGTTAATTTAGTCCCTACAGCGAAGTTAGCTTGTTAGTCACTATATTTTTAAGAACTACTCAAAACACCTTTGTCAACTATTGGATTTTGACATTTTCAAAAATAAATTACTATGAATAAATTTAAAATTCAGAGAGATATAATATGTGACATATAAAAATTAAATAGATATTCAACGAAGACTTTTTGAATAATTTTTAAAATATATAGATTAACTGGACAATTTGCTCAAACTGTAGAAACTTATGGAACATTTACCCAATTGTTAGCATGAGAAGATCGACATAGACACGGAACAAATGAACAAATTAATGAAAATTAGTGAAGATTAGTGAATATATTGGCATTGTAGCTGAAGATTAGTGACATGTATAATGAATATACGTATTGTAGAGGACTTGAAAACCCATTTACTTTTTTTTTTTATATGATTTAACCTATTTTAAAGTCTGCATGCACATTTCCGATCCATGAAAGAGATGAATATGGGTATATCAATGCTCATTAATTTAGTTCCCACAGTTTGAGTCAATTATCTAGTTGGTTACTATGTTTTTAAAAACTACTCAAAACACCTATGTCAACTATTGGACCTTGGCTTTTTTAAAGATAAATTAGTATGTCTGTACTGTAAAATTTAAAATTCAAACAAACGTAACAGGTAAAAATTAAATAGATATTCGATAGAGACTTTTTGGAATAATTTTTAAAAGCGTATGGATTAACAGGATAATTTATTCAAACTAGAAATTAAAAGGAGCATTTACCCAATTATTAGCACGAGAAGATCGACATAGACACAAAACAAATGAAAAAATTAATGAAACAATGTCTTGGCTTAGTAGATGAAGATTAGTGACATAAATAATAAATATATGTATTGTGGAGGATTTAAAATGAATTCTTCAATCTCCAAGGATTTCGCTATTCTCTATTTCAGCTTGCGCAAGCGACATTGTGTTTCAGAACTGCAACCCCTTACGTACTCATTATTTTGCTGATGAGCACATAATTCGGGATGCTCTTTGCTACATTCATTTTTAACATCCGCAGCAATGGCCTCGTAGCTAATTTCATTTGCATTTGCAACTCTCCCTAAGAAACCGCCCGCTAACAGCATTATGCTAAGCCCAAAAACAATCATTCCCTTTGTCGTCATCTTGATGAGAAATTTCTCCCCTTAAACAGACTTTCTCCCCTTAAACACCAACCCTTGCCCGGTCCTTAGATAATGATAATATATATCATATTTATATAAAAAATTGTGGTCTAATTATAGCATATTTATGCTGTTATATCTAGGACGTTTGAGTTAAGCTCGCCTTAGTTTTCAGTTCTTCAGACCCAGTTACGCAGCAGTTCCGCTATGCTAAAAATATGAAAAGTCAGTAGATTTGGTACGTGGTGGTGGTTTATTTTCATTTTTCCTATTGTAAATTTACTGTCTTCAGAGGGCATTATAATTGTTGTCGTTTATCAGTTTGTTCAATGTTTATTCATGGCTGTAATGATTTGTCCACGAATTTGGTAATTTTGTGAAAACTGTCAAAGACCAAACAAATTCGATATGTTGTACAGAAAATTATTACGTTTGAATACATTATGATGGTCTTTCCAAATTCGGTTGATGAACTTTTATTATCGGCCCTTGGGCCTGCTATTGTTATTCGAATTCAAGTAACCGCATAATCTAATTTCTTTTTTTATAATTTTATCTAACAATTTATAACGTACAATAATATATTTTTCCCCTTTACTTCTGTCATTCTCTATCTATTTATAAAAACAGGTTAACATATCATTAATAAACTTATATAAAAATAGGTCTAACGAGTACATTCAATATTTTTATCACTTTTAATTATATAAAACCTCGGTCAATTAATATTTGATAAATTGATAACTTCAATTAAATAATAATTTTTATCAGTCTTGACTCAAGGCCAATGTAGTAAATTAATAATTCGATAAATTTGTTAGATAATAAAATTTTAAAAGATTCCTATTTAATTTCCTATAGAACCCACTTACCATATAAATAAATAATTCCTAATTCGAAATTAAATTTACATGGTGTGTCTTTGTGGCTTTTACAGATTATGTATGTCCTTATTGTTGTTCTTGTAATTGATTTCAGCCTGCAGCTCATCTCTTCTATTTTTTTAATACGAAATTCTAGTTAGTAGTGTTGGTTTGTAGCAAAAAATTATACAATATCAGTATTATGTGTTTCTTTGCAGGAGACTGGCTTTCTATGTCATATTTAATCTTCCACTTGAAATATACACATCCTCTCGTACTTCTTTCCAATGTGCGGTTGCCAAAAGCTGAATTTCTTGCAAAGCATCTTCAAGAGTTCCTCTGATCTTATTCTGTTCCAATTAAAATTATCTCTCAGGTCAAAATTCTGATTATAAGATTCAATAACTTGAGAATAAACCTGATAACGATTCCAGTGCCGTCAATGATGTGCATCCAACTCATGTAGATTGCATGGAAGCTTTGGTAAGAATTGACAATAACTTAAGTAGAGATATGACAACTTAGAAAGGGGTACAATGCTTTGTGGTATTCTCCCAAATTTGTTCTAGTGAGGACAACTGACCAAGACTTTCATGTAACTGCGTGATGCTGCAATCGGTAAGATATAAATACGCTAGAATACTGTGCAAGCCATCTAAAGGTGATGTGAATGGCAATGATAACTGACCAATGAACACTGCTCGGAACAATGAATAGCGGTACATCTGTTATAGCAGTTCCTTCAGCGTACAAACTATTCGAAGCTTCTAAATTTCCAACTTCTTCGGGCAATCTCTGAACATTTCAGCAACCATTGAGATTAAGAATTTTCAGAGATTTCAACTCAAAATAGGCCGTTTGGGAGACTGTCAAGCCTTTTACAATCTTCAAGGTCCAGGCAAAAGGGCCTAGATAGACACTAGATGGAGGAACGCAGTTCCTCAATTGCAGAGACTTTTAGAAGTGTCTTTTCTATATTACCAGCCGATGAGATCTCTGGAAAGCTCTTCAATTTTGAGCAACCGCTTAGATTCAGGATAACTAGCTTGTTCAGATGTTGAATCAACAAAGGGTTTGGAGTTTTAGTAGAATTGTTGCAGACAGCAAAAGCTATCTACTTTAACTTACCATGATGTTGCTTGAACAAAAGAGAGGTCAAGAGAAATCATTAGTACCTAAAAGATTGTTACTTGAAAAGCGTCTATTTCAAAAATGCTTCCCAATCAAGATACATTTGCCTAGGGCAACAAATTTGCATGCATGAAAAAGAAACCCTAAACCCTCTCAACTAGTCGCCACCCCTTCTTTGCATTTTGGTCGCCGTTATGCCATCAACGGCGGCCGGTGGTGGTTCCCATCCGCCACCGGAACACCCCCCACCTACCGGCGACCTTCACTAGCCTCGGCAGCCGCCTACCCAGCCTTGCTCTTCTTCCTCTCATGGTTCTTCTTCTCGGCTTTCTTCAAAACGCAGCCACCATGTGCCAGCGGCCTCTTTGGCTGATGATGATGGTGATCTGACGTTGCCGGCCACTTCTGTCCATGCGGATGCTCAACTTTCGGCCGGTTTGCCACAGTCCCGGGAGTTGGTTCGTCACAACTATCGCATGCAAACGGGCAGTTTTGTCCCTCCCGCAGCTGCTACGTCTCTGGCCATCGGAGATGGGCACCATCAATCTTGCTCACCACCACCGGAGCACCCTCCAGCCGACGGTGACCTCCCCCACGCTTGGCATCCCTTCACCCAGCTGTTATTGCAACAGTCACGGGACTCTCGGCTTTTGTCACAAACCAGCCACCGTGCTCCCACCGTGTCCGGATCCGCAGATGGTGGTGCTCTGCCATCGCCGGTCGCTTCTGTTCATGCTGGTGACAACCGCTTGGCTCACGACCCTCAGCCACCCGCAACTAGTGCTGTCCCACTTGGCCCTTCTCAATCACAACGGCCAGCCCCTCCCAACCCCACTCCCCGTAACCCAAACTCTGCCCCCAAACCATCCTATGCTTCGTGAATCCAGCCTCCATCCTTAACCCATCTGCCCCCCCGGCCTCCTAAGTCATTTTTGGATGTGGTTGCCGGTTCTAATCCCCCTACTGTCCCGGTTAAGCCGACATTATTGCATCGTGGTGAACTGGCTGTCATCTTCTCGGTTGAGGAGATAAAGGCCATGGCTGAACCGTTTCAACTCGCTTTGGTGGGTAAATTTTCTTTCGAGCGCCCCTCTATGAACATCATTCGGAAGATTTTTGTTTCGTTGGGGTTGAAAGGGAGCTATCAAGTTTCCTTGTTGGATAATCGATATGTGTTGATTAAGCTTTTATTGGAGGAATATTATTCTCGTATTTTGGTCCGGCAGACTTGGTATGTTAGCAGTCGGGGCATGTGTATTTTTAAGTGGAGCACTGATTTTCGTTGTTCCGTGGAATCCCCCATTATGCCGGTTTGGGTATCATTGCCGTATTTGCCTGTCCATTTTATTCATTGTAAGTCTGCTACATTTTCTATTGCTACTGCTATTGGTACTCCATTGCGTGTTGACCATGCCACGGCCTCGGTTAATCGGCCTTCGGTGGCTAGGGTACTTGTTGAGTATGATGTTTCGAGACCACTGTTGCCCCGTATTTGGATTGGTGAGGGGGATTCTGGTTTCTGGCAAGATATAGTTTTTGAGCGGGTCTCTGCATATTGTTCCTCGTGTAGGCATTTGGTCATTCTGCCGCTTCCTGTTATGTTGCTAATCCTAAGCTTCACAAGCCTGTTCAGCCTGTTGGTGAGGCCACGGGTACCACACCTCGAGATAAGGGCAAATTGCCAGTCTCGGAACCTGTAGCTCAGTCTCGAGAGACCCGTGCTCTCCAATATGTTGTTGTTACTGATCATCGGCCTCAGGTGCCTACTTTACAGCCTCTTGGGGGTCAGGGTCAGAGCTCGGAATCTATTTTGGTTCCCCCTGTTTCGGTGCCTACTGATGTTGTTCCTGTTGATTTTGGGTTGAGAGTTTCTGTAGGTGAGTAGATTCGGCCTTCGAGTGTTCCAGATAGCCAACCACCGCCTGTTGATGCTGTTGGTACCATCTCGAGTGGTTCAACTAGTTGCCCGCTGCCAATGGATGATCATTTATAGAGAGATGCTGATGGATGTGTTCAGGTTGCTAACTCTCCTGCTTTGGATGATCCCGGTACTTTGAGAGTTTCCACATGCTCTACTTTTTTCAAGTCTACAGTGGATAATATTCGCTCCATGGTTGTGGGTTTTAATTCACATCCTATAGATATCTCTGTTCAATCTGATGAGGAGCTTAGCTCCGATAAAAATCCTGTAGGTGATGATTATTTTGGGGCTGAGCCTGAGGGTACAGGGGGGCATAATCTTGATCCTGAATTTAGTGTTGCTGACCTACATTCTTTTAGTTCTAGAAAAGGTTTCAAATTAGTCACTGGTCGTAAGTATCGTAAGCGGTTTTCTGGGCGTTTACATTAATTAATTATCTTTTACTTCTTCGTTGCTCTAGTTTTGTTTTGTTCTTTTTCCATTTGTTGGTTGTTTTCATTCATTTACTTAGAGGTTTTGGTCTATGTCTCCCTCCATATGTAAATTTATTTTTAGTTAAATAATCTACAGGTAAGGGGGTCTCGCCTAACCCCCCCACCTTTGGGTGGTTTTATAAAAAATAAAAAAAAAAGATACATTTGCCTAATATCCATTATGACATATTGTTCTTTAAACCTTTCATTACTTAACATTGCATAATATATGAAAAAATAAAAAATAAAAATGAGCCTTTGAACATACATACGTGAACACCATACCAAAATTATTGAATATTGCTATGAGGCATTTCAAGTAAATTAAGTTTCCCTGGATGAATATTTGAAGGCAATGATTTCAATGGATATCCAAGCCAGTAAAGATACCTCACTTCAGCAAATACAAGGCCTTGGAAATCTGATACCTTACATTTGTTCTCTCCATAGATTGAGCTTTAAAATTTTAAAAATCTCAATTTACACATCTTTGTGAAAGTATTGGAACTTAGACCGATCTCTTTCACTTTTGACATCTCCAAGCAGATGCCCTCAATTACCTCAGTTCCCTAAAAATCAATAAAATACCATAAATATCATTGTGACGCTTTATTCAAATGTATCAGTATTTTCATAAATATGGACCATTTTCCTGTTTAATATATAAGTATCACAAATTACTAATACTATGATGTAGGGATGGCAAAATGAGGGCTTGAGCTGGGCTTTTTCAAGCCCATGCCCAAGCTCATTAGAGTAGAAGTGTAAAGACTGGGCCTGGGCCTGGGCCTGACTTGGACTGCTCTTGGGCTTTTAATTATTTTTTAAAATTTGTTTAATTGTTGTAAACTGAAAATAAGTTGTTATAATTAACAATGAATTAAAGAAAATGAATATTTCAAAATAAAATAATAAATAAAGAAAATGAAGTAAATAAAAGTTTAGGAATTTAATTTTTTAGTACTGAATTTTTTAATTCAAGCACTTTTTTAATTAATTAACACTTAAAAGAGAATTTAGTATTATAATTTTAAGTTTTTTGATTGATTGTTGCTATATGAATTAGGGATTTAAGCTTTTTTTTATTATTTTTAAATTTTAATTTATTATTCTAATTTATAAATTTATTTTTTTTAAAAAAAAGGGAGGCCTAGTTCGAGCTTTTTTTTACCTTAAGCCCTTGTCCAGCGCCTCATGTAGGAGGCTGGGCCAAAGCTCGTGGGAATGGACAGGCCAGCCCTGGATTTTTTACCATCCCTACTATGGTGTCTATAAGTTAGACATTAGAAATCTCTGACACTGAGGTATCAGTAATAAAACAAAGTAATTCTAATCATGTTCTAGATATAACTTAAACTGAAGACCTCCAATATTGAAGTGTTTAAGTTTAAAAAAAAAAGATCATTGGAACTTTTATCAGTGACACTAACATATTAGTAAAAAGAAATAAATTCTAATCTTGTTCTAGATCGAATTCTAACCGAAGATCTCAAAGACCCAAGCTTTTAAGTTTAAAATAAAAACCATTGTAACTTTTGTTTCTTACACTTATGTATTAGTAAAAAAAAGAAAAGTTTTGTGATATAATTTTTTCAAATGTATTGAGTGCGGTTCAGTGAAAATTCTAGTGGATTTTGGTTGAATTTTTTCTAGTTAGTCATTAACAATATAATGAAATCTTTAGTCATATTTGTATTGATGGATATAATAGCGTCGACCATTTTAGTGCCACAACCACATGCAGATTAATTATTGAACGAATAATACATGAATAATTGAACATGGATGATTGACTATGGCAGACAGCTTGTTTGGTTTTTTAAATTAATCAATTTTTGAAAGGGACCTTTTGTTTGTTGTATAGGAAACTTTTGTTTGCTTTTTAATATTTCACTATTGACTTTCGACCAGAATATTTAGTTTGTTTTACTTTTTCTTATATCTTGCATGTTTCTTTCAATTGAGTAGTTCTAATCACTGGAATCAATATGTTCAGTTCAATCTCTTGCTTTTGAAGAATCATAAAAGTATACAGTGTAAAGTTGTCTTCATCTGGTAATTTTTATAAATCACTCACTTTTTTTTTTCAATTTTATTATTGTTGTGTTTTGGGTTTTACTTGTATTGACATGTTTTAATTATTTAAATGCACGGTTTTAGTTTCATTTTTGTTGCATAGATTCTTTTGGAATTAAATTGTTTCTTTATTTGATAAACATATACTTTTATTTATTCTAATATGAAAGTGAAGTTTTGAAAAATATGTGTGGCATGTTTTGTTGGCTTGCCGAATGTGTACACGTATTTAAGTGACTTTAAACAAACAGAAGTTAGCTTTATTTTGCAATGTGTATTTTTAATTTAAACCTAAAAGTTTGAAGTTATTTGTGCAATTTAATTAAATTTATTAAGCTAACAACATCTAATAAATGAACAAGTAAAAATACGTGTTGTGGACAAAACTTGGATATTGTTCGATAAGTATTATGATTGGGTTGATGATTTCTTGAAGTTTTCCATTCTTAATTCTAAAAATAGAATGTCGAATAGATGTCCTTGTACCTCTTGTTGTAATATGGAGTTTTTGACTCCTGAACAAGTAAGGTTACATTTGCTTAAATAAGGTTTTCCAGAAAAATATTTAGTTCGGAATTGGCGTAGGGAGTTGAACCCAAAACCTACCTCTGCAAAGTGCCAAGACCAACCACAAAATCAGTGTTTTAGGTGTCCGGATTATCTTAATTTAGGTAATATGGTTCATGATACTTTCGAGCATTGTGATAAAGATCATAGTTATGCTTGAAGATGCTGAAAAGCCCTTATATTCGGGTTCAAAGCATCCAAAGCTATCGTGTTTAATAAAACTATACAATATAAAAAGACTTTATGGATGGTTTGATAGTGGGTTTTTAGCTTTATTGGAAGTGCTCAATGAGATATTGCCAAATGATAATAGGATGCCTAAGTCTATTTATGAGGCTAAAAAAACAATGAAGCTATTAAGCTTAGATTATGAAAAAAATACAAGCATGTCCAAATGATTGCATTCTTTATATGAATGAGTTCAAAAATCTTAGTGAATGCCCAAGCAGTGGAGCATTTAGGTGGCAAATAAGAAAAGATGGATAAAAAAAAATTAGAAAGGGGGCGCCAAAAAAGGTGTTATGGCATTTTTCTATAATTCTTAGGTTCAAAAGAATGTTTCAATCACCACAAACTGTTGAGATCTTATCATGGCATGAAAATAAAAGAATTAGAGATGGCAAGCTTCGCCACCCGGTAAATTCACCGGCTTGGAAGCTAATTGATAAAAAATGGCCTGATTTTGCCCAAGAGCCAGGAAATCTTCGGTGGGCTTTATCATCTGATGGGATTAACCCACATAGCACACTCAGCATGACTTACAGTTATTGGCCTGTTACATTGATAACAATTAACATATAATCTTCCTACGTAGTTATGTATGAAAAGGAGGTTTATGATGTTGTATCTACTGATATCTGGCCCTAAACAGCTTGGAAATGATATAGATTTATAGCTAACACCTTTAATTAAGGAATTCAAAACCCTATATGATGTAGGTGTCGATGTGTTTGATGCATATAGGAAACAAACTTTTAATTTACGGGCTGTATTGATGTGGACAATTAATGACCTCCCAGCATATGAACATATGTGCATGTTGGTTGCCGCATAGTCAAAAAATGTCATATATAGGCCGCAGGTAGTTCTTGAAAATCCTCCTAAGCCTTCGTCTGGTGCTGAGATCTTAAAGGCGGTGGCTAACATTGACACCAAGTTTGGGAAAAAGATCCAAAAAATGCAAAAATGTGGTGAAAGTGAGAGTGAGGGTAAGGATGAGGGTGAGAATAACAGTAAGGGTAAGAATGAGGGTAAGAGTGGGGGTAAGGGTGAGGGTAAGGCTGAGGGTGAGGCTGAGGGTGGGGGTAAGGCTGAGGCTGAGGCTGAGGGTAATGGGGATGTAACTCGGTTGTTATACAAAAAAAAAAAATCAATCTTCTTTGACTCAAAATATTGGAAACACTTGTTAGTTCGCCATGAACTGGATGTGATGCACATTGAGAAAAATGTATGTAAGAGCATCTATGGCACATTACTCCATTAATAGGGGAAATTAAAAGATGGAATTAATGGTAGAAAAGATCTTACACATCCAAAGCTTAGAGAAAAAAGAACGAAACATTTATTGCATTAGCTCCTGATGAACAAAACAAAGGCTTGCCCCATACACTTTCAGTAAGAAAGAAAAAAAAAATGTTCTATTAAACCTTGCAAGGTGTCAAAGTTCCTTATAGTTATTGTTCTAACTTTAGAAATCTTGTTTCAATGGATGATTGCCATCTTCACAAGCTTAAGTCTCATGATTGTCATACCTTGATGCAACAATTACTACCATTGGCAATTCGGAATTGTTTGCTTTAAAATGTCAGATATGTTATAATCAGGTTGTGCCTCTTTTTTAACTCTCTATGTTCTAAGGTAGTAGAGCCTGATTCTTTAAACCAATTGAAAAAAGAACTTAAAATTACATTATACAATTTAGAACAATACTTTTTACCATTCTTTTTCGATATAATGGTCCATTTAGTTATGTGGCCCAATTTACCTTTAACGGATGTATCCATTTAAGAACTTATAAAGGGTTATGTTCGTAATCGAAACTATCCTGAAGTTTACGTTGCAAAGTGCTATGTTGCTGAGGAAGCACTTGAATTCTGTGTTGAATACCTTTCAAATTTGTGAATCAATTGGACTGCCTACTAGTTGTCTAATTGATTTTACAGTCGGAAGGCCACTCGAAGGAGCAAATATTAAGTTGGTTAATGCACCAACATTGGCGCAAATGCACCGATGTGGTTTAGTGAACACCTCCTGAGATTCATCCATATATAAAGCATGTGACTGAAAAACTTTTCTTAACTTATATTAACTTCTTTTCAATTTTGTTAACGCTATTGGTATAATTTTAGGGAGCATTTAGCCTTATTGCAATCAAAACACTCTCGTCAATTAAAAAAAGCATTCATGGTTGCCAATTGAGCACTCTTGTACATTTGCTGATGGGCTAAAAAAAAAAGGTTAGATTAGCTTTATTAGGTCTAATAAAAGTATCCAAGTAAAGGTGAACAAACTTTTCTTATTTAACAAATTACTGTGGTTTTATGATTTGAAACAATAGGTAACAACTAATAAAGCAAATAATGTAACAGTTGAGGAAATAGTATAGTGACTGGCAAACAAACTGTGCTCAAGCATGGTTACATGTGAAGGCTACTATATTAATGGTTTTAATTTTGCTACGAGAGATCGAGACAGCAACCGTGCAACACAAAACAGTGATATTCATATTGTTGCTAAAACTTTACAGATTTTGAGCTCAATAGACAAAAATTCTTATTTTGGGGATATGCCTTTTTAGGGGGTTGTCGATGAAATTTGGCAGCTTGATTATCTGGGGGTTAAGAAAGTGCTTTTCAAATGTGATTGGGTAGATGATAGGGGGATTAACATTGATGAGTTAGGGTCCACTGTAGTTAATTTAAATCAAATAGGTTACAAATATGATTGTTTCAGTTCTAGCTGGTCATGCAAAGCAAGTGTTTTATATGAAAGACCAGCTAGATAACAGCCAATCAATTGTTTGTTCAGTGAGTGAAAATGGTAATTATTTAAATGCAGGTCGGTGTAATGATATGGATGTGTGGGCACCGTTATCCAACAATCTTCCAGAAATTAAGTTAGATATAGGTGATGAGGAATTTGTGTAAGTTAGATATGCACAATGAGGAATTTGTGTAAGATCAAATGCTGATGATTTTCATGTAAATATGAGGCAGAAAATGAATAGTTAAATTATTGTATCTTGCTAGCACTACTTCCCACAAGTAAGCAATTGATCTGTTTTTATTATTTATTACCATATTGGGATATTATATTGATATATGATGCACTTATGTGCTTTGTGTATTTGTAAGTTTGTTGGAGACATGGTAGAAAATAAGGAGTCGACGTATGATCTAGATCTCAAAAGAAGACCAAGACTAAACCTTACTAAAAAAGAAAGACTTGCAGAAAGGAGTTAATGAGGAGACTAAGGTCATGTACAATTCGTATAGAGTTTCAGTTGAAAAGAAAAGAAATTATCTGAGGAATTACAAGAAAGAGTTCCAATCATATATGATTATTGGAGAAAAGTGCCACAGGACATCAAAGAGACATTGTGCACTCATTTTTAGAAAAAGTTCAAGTTGAGTCTTAAGGCCAAAACCCAAGTGTTCAAATGGATTAGAATTGCATTAAGGGGCTTTAGATGTAAGTTAGTAAACGAATATATTCTGCCTAATTCAAACAACTTGAATTCACTGCAAAAGCCTCCTTTTAAGTATGAGGGCATTAGAAAAGAAGACTGGAAGAGCATTGTTCATAGGGTTTTATCCAAAGATTTTTAGGTATGTTTAAAATTCTGTTAGTTGGATAATATTATTAAGTGCTTGTAAGATTTTTAATCAATATCTACTTTGTGTATGAAAAAAGTAAGGCAGCAAAGGATAAAAGAGCGAATAATGTGTACAATCATATTTGGGTAGCACAGGACATGTTGGGTTGTTGCATAAAAGAGTAAGTACAATAACCACTATTTACAAACTTAGAATATTTTTAAAACAAATAATAAGGTGATTCGGAGCAGTTTTCATTGTACTTTTTATCGAATTGTTGCAGAAGTTGAACCTTGGAGTTTCTGAGCGAGAGATTAACAGCAGTGAAGCCTAGTTATTGGCTCACAAGAAAAAAGATGGAAGTTATACCCTTCAAGTGTAGCAAGTCGCTGAGAGAATCGTTAAGTTTCTACCACTACTGTGCCTTTAAGAAAATGAAACACGCAAATTACCTGAACTGAAAGCTGCATGAATTATTTTATAATTTGACTGTATAAGATGAATCTATATGACTTTTTATCGCATAAACCATGTTGAAAAAATATCTCATTTTCTCTATTATTAAAATTATCGCAAATACCACTAAAAGTTGTGTATAATAATAAATCAGCTAGCTCATCTATAGGCTGGACTCACACGGCTTTGTGATTTAAACCATATAGTGTAATATGGTGCAGGCACCTGCAAAAATAAAAAGAGACAACAGTACACAACTTTGGATATTTAATTTATATTGAATTTTTATTGCTTATTAATGCTTTTAGCATTCTTGGAAGACTTTTTTGCATATGTACTGCTTCAAGTTTGTAATAGGCAGCCCAGCATTGAGGATAAGATCATAATTTATAAAGCTACCAATTTAATTCGTGATTTCGCAATCACTAAATGTCACATATTACTCGCATGGGTCAAGTTTGTTAGATTCAAGGCCTGCAATTGATTCTGGTTTTTTGTTTGTTATTGATGAATGTTACCGAACAATAATCCAAGTGCATCTAAATTAACATAACTTGGTTGCTTTGTTTCTTTCGATAAATGCTAGTAATGAGATGTACCTTCAATTGTCATCATTTAATTTATTTGTTTAGTTATTCCTAATTTTGATCAAATCTTTTTGTATTTATTTCGTAGAGTGAGCTAAAAAGCTAGGCTGAGCAGGGGACATGATCTGAAAACTTTTGATGTCTATTGGGAGAGCAGATTTGCAACGAAGTCAATGAGTTAACAGAGCTCTCAAATTCTGTTATTGAGATATGGATCGAGTAACAAAAAAAATTTGATTTATGTTTTTATTATGTTTTTTGATTTTATAGTTGTGTTAATTTATCAGTTATATTTATATGTGAAACACGTTTCTTTTTCTAATAGACACTTGAATGAGGAGATGGATAATGGTGATGATGTTATTCCAATTCAATTTGAACGTATAGCTAAGTTACATCGAACTCAAGCAAGTTACCCAAATAGGTGTTCTTATATTTTAGACCTTTTGTACAAGATACAGATAGCCCAAATCATTGTATTCCTATGTAACCCAAGGTATGGTTTATTTATTTTTTGTCCATTTTCTTTGTTCACATGAATGATTTAAATTTATCTTGTAATCTATTTGTTATTTTTCTAATTGTTTGTTTAGTGGCCATTGGGCGCTAGTAGCAACTGATATGGTGAGGCGCAAAGTATATTATCTTGATCCATTAGGCGATAATCTTGATCATGGTTTGCTTAATTTTTATTTTATCTTTTTTATGTTGTGGATTAATTTGTTGACATCTATTATTTATTGCTTATAGTGGGATACCAATGCATCAAGTGAAGACCAAGGTATTAACAAAACAAAGTTATAACTTTCATGGTTACTTTCATCAGTTTATTTGAACCTAATTTTTGTTTTTTTAGTGTCTAAAACTATGGAATCTTTGAATGTGGTTATTATGTGATGAAGTACATCCTAGATATTGTTCGAGATGTATACATTCTTGAAAACAATGTAAGTTCCTCTATAACTTTTTTTAAAAAAATATTTTGTTAAAAAATGCATTGTGGGATGAATTTTCTTAAGAACAGTATTTAATCGATCAATTGCCACTGTTTATGAAATACTACTTGTCAATTATGTGAATTGTGAAGATGTTTAGTGGGTGAATTGTTTGCTTTTTGATGCTTGGAATATGCATTATCTGCATGTATAGTAGCTAGGGATGAGATGAAGAACTTTGTGTGTTTATCTACATTTTATCCTGCTGTAATTTAAATGGAGTGGGTAGATTCATTAGTTGAACATAATCGATCAATATTTTATTGAATGCATTCAAGGTGTTGTTTGGCAAAATTGATGCTAATTTTTAGTGTGTTCTACTGTGCACTTAATGCATTTTTAGTACAAACCAGCAAGACATGGAGTTGTTGGATGTAGAAATAGAAGGCATATCAAGCCCGGTGTTAAGTGCTAAAGTAATATTGACTGAAGCAAAATACTTATTATAAATTATCAACTTGTTAGGCAGGTTTGATAATTATTATTTACTATGGTGATACTGTTTATTTGCATGTTCTTGATTTTTTATGTTAATCATACTAGCTAATTGATTCGATATACTGCACTTGTAGGTGGGAAAGGTGAAGGGAAATGTGAAGGTCAAGGAGTATGTGTATTGAGGATAACTGATTGATTTCCGCAAACTGTCACTATGTTTTTTTCAAACTATATTTGAGATATTTGTATTAGTGTTTTATTTTGACACAAATATATATATATATATATATAGTGGTATTTTTTTTCTTATTTTTTTCAAATTTGTATTGTTTATCTTTACAGCTTTTTATGAATATTTTTCCTACAAAAACAAATAATTTGATACTTATTTTTGAAGATTTTAAAAAAAAAAATTATTTAAATATTCAGTTATATTCAAAATTCAAAATAATTCAAATTTATTCAAATTTTTGGGAGAAAAAAAAAAACGTCACGTTGAGTCCATTGGAAACACCGCACAAATTGCAATTCAATGTCCAAAAACCTACAATCGCAAAAACAAAGGCAAGGCAAGTAGCTGCATTTGTTAGCTCTCTTTATTGTCAAACAGTAGTTGAATTTGCGTCAGTAGTACCACTTCTTGCAGCCACAACTTCATTCTTATTTAGGATCTCCTCAGGAAGGACAACTCTGAAAACGGCATAGTGATGATTCAAGCTTTTCTGCCCCTGTAGTCTGTGAACACTGCCCAATGCGCCTTCGTTGGGGTTTGGGAAAGCATAAAATATACGCCTTATTCTTTGATGAACAAGTGCCATCGCACACCTGAAACATTAAAAATTGCAAATATGAAAATAACAGAGCATTTTACGTTACAGACAGCATGCATAGTCGCATCTCGACTTGAAGTTTATAGCATGCAATACAGGTTTCTGTATAATGTATGTGAAAATCACAAACACTATTTCACGATGTACGTAAGTAAATTCCAAAAATGCATAGAAGCTGATACTAGGAGATTGGATGGTCAAATTACATATTCCTAATAGTAGCAAGCACACACAAAGCACAGCAACAATTTGAGACTAAAGAAGAAATGAAAAGTGGAAACTAATTGAAGTGATTATTATAAACAATTCTAGGCACACACTGCAGTTAATTTCAAGTATTTCACAACATAAGGGATTTGGTTAAAAGCATTGCCAAATTACACATGCCATCTCCAACATTGACATCTTTACTTGGGCAGCCAGCAACCGGCAACACTAAGAATGAGAGTTTTCAATCAGCCATAAACAAAACACAGTGACCAATAGGTAAAGCCATTTCATCATGCATACATATCCAACTGTAGTGTTGACAGACTTACATTACACAAGGCTCCCAAATTAGATAGATGTCATAACCAGTGCATAGATAAGGTCTGGCTGATTCTGGATGAAAACCTTCGGCACTAGCATCCAGTTCCTCACTGTTCTCAACCTGAAATAGCACAAGCATGAGGATGACAATTTCCAGTCCTACTAGACAAACATGAGAAAAGGAAATGATTGCTGGTAAAACCGAGGACGGCTCAACTCAAGAACCAACACAATTTAAATATACTCATGGCTAAAAATTCAAAACACAGGGGAGATGAATTGGTTGAGAAATCAAGTAATTCAAATTTACTTCATTTTCCTTTCCAGAGTAAAATCAATTGACCATTCCTAGCTTGACATGATTCTTCGTATACTTGGTTCCAATGAACTCAATTCTTTTTAGGTAGAAGTGTCATATTTTAGGTTCATTATAGCTGAAAAAACATAATTGAAAAGAAACATTTAAATCAACTAAAGTAAAATTGAAATGGATTACAGAATTTAAATTTCCAACAATCAAGTGGTTGATTCTGAGGTCACAATTCATAACAGACCCCAATTTGATTCTGGTTAAAGGCTAACCTAACCAAACTGAACCAAAATTCCAGTCATACTTGTAGTTCTGCCCACAACAATGCTCTTTATTGATTGGAAATAATAACACAGGAATAACAGAATCTAACATTTGCTCTCAAAGGAATGCCTAGATCAAACCAATAACAAAATAAGAACACAAGATAAAAACTAAGATCAAATCATATCAAATCTTTGACTATATCTTTTTTTAGTTTAAGGGAAAATATAAAAATAATTAGGGGACAACAGATAATGTTCCTGCACCCACCACCATTGACAGACCCAAAACAACAAATGCATGCAGAAAGAAGCTCGCTTACATTTGCAAGGTCAGTCTTTTGTCTTTTTGCTGGTGTACCTATGGAAGTAGACTGTATATCATGAACTCCATTAGGCTTATCTCCCTCATATCCCATACCAGGGAACAAGAGTCTGTCCCTTGCAGCAGAAGACTGTATAGCAGCCATAGCAGCATGTTGTAGAGGATGCCAACAACAATTGGTTGTATGTGAGTTTTTCTGAGCCCACTGCCAAGGGTTCAAACACGGAACACCAGAATATGATTTTCTGGCTTCACCAGGAAAATCATTTGGAGGTAAAAATGTACGGTTTGACTCTCCATTTGATGAAAGGTCAGAGCTTAGCTCTGAACAACTCTCTAAGCTATTCTGCTCTCTGGAAATGGAACAACAGCAGATTTGATCACGTGCACTTGCAATCACCTGCTTAACAGAAGGATCCACTATAACAGCAGCATTTACGATCTGCATAGCAGAGCATGAAAGGCAGCTTCAGTCAAAATCATAAACTATACAAGTGAACCTAGACCAATAAATATTATAATCAACATCTACATATACAAGGGAAACACCCATTATTTTCTCTTTTTCCTGAAGCTAAGATTAGCTATCCACATTTCTGAGAGGTGTACTGTAGATCCAATAGAAAATTTATCACCACAAGACACCATGATGCAGGATAACAATCAACAGAAGAAGTCAAGGAACTTCCTCTTTTTGGATACTTTTTATAAATTTGACTTCAGTAAGTTCTAGAAACAGAAACAAGTTTACAAACCCATCCTTTAGCGCCATTGACTATAATTAGTATGCAGATGACTTCTAGAAGCCCTTAATCAGCATCAAAGACAATATCCAAATAGAACTATGGGCATCAGTTAGTCTATAACAAAAACAAAATAAAATAAAAATGCTCAATTACTCACATAAATTGAGAGCATTTGGTTCTTAACTGTTGTGCGACTTAAAAGCAGAAAGTAACAGATGAACAGATAACTTAAATTCAAGTGCAGTGGTAAATATAAAGTGATTTCACTTTATGCAATCTAATAGCAAAAACTTTAATGTAGACAAAAATAAAAAACTCTAACTGGCAATCTAACACCATTAATTCATAAGTCCAACAAGAAGCATCTTAAGTATCCCATCGGTATAACTATCTAACCGTCACTCAGCTTCAATCTTAAAAATTAGTCAAGAACCCTCAAGTTGAGCATCATTAGTAGAAGCTTTATGAAGTAGTTACATGGATAGAGTACTCAACTAACAAACTTAAGTAGAAGAAGCATAATCTATCAAAGACGCATGAGATGAAACTAATTATAGGAAGAAACCAATACAGTTACCGAACCATCACCAGATTTTGCCAACTCAACAGCAGATTTCATGAAGCTGAAAATTGATTGGGAGTCATCTTCATTAAATCCAGTAATGCCATCAATGTTGCTGTAGATGCAAAACCGAAAAAAATTACAAAATTCAATAATACACCAGAAAAATTATATAAATACTGAATGAAAGAGAATGGTGAACAACCTCTAAATATTTGGAAGAAATAATGAAAAGAAACATTTCATAAATTGTGAAATCAACTATGAATGTATTCAAAGATTAAACTATTCAATTCGGATATAAAGATGTTTCATCGATGAAATTTGAGTTGACGTTATACAACTAGAATTCAAAGAATCTGCCAATTGAGTATGACAAGAAAGAAAATAAAATAACATATGAAAAAAATTTAAATTGATAGACAAGGAAAGAACAGAAATAACAGACTTCCCGCAAAACTTCAATTTTAGACCAAAAAAAAGAGTTAAGATCCCAAGATATTGATGTTTTTGCTCTTAAACATTAAATGCTTTTTTTCGTCATCCATATTTCAATAGAAAGTAGGGGATCCAAGAATAATGGGAAAACAAAAAAATATAGCAAACATCTTAGAGAGAAATGTAGAGCCTACTAAGTTGGCGGATGGTATGATGTTGGCCACAGCTTGCATTGTTCTTCCCACTCTTCTTTTGACAAAGCAGCATTTTTACACACCTAAAATTATTTAAAGTCAAATGGAAATGACACTCCAATGATCTTCAAAAATTAAAAGATAACATGGCACATAATAATTTCGAAGAATTATAGTCAACAATGTTATAAAATGAATATAAGTATTCTTGAGCCAACAATTTTTAAATTTCATTCAATAACAGCTTCTTCAAAACCCTAATTCACTTTAATTACTTCAGGCAACCTTAACAAATACTGAGTACCAAGTAATTGCACATCTGAATAAAACATGACATAACAGCTACATTCACAATCATGGTAACATCCAGAAAAGAAGAAAAACCAGTGAAAACTCATTGCAAACCCATACATTCATCAGAGGCACAATCCAAATAAACTTCATGGAAAAAGAGTTACAGTTACAAAGTGCAGAAGGCTATGTCTAACTGTAACAGCACACATGTTATGACATTTTGCAATACACATTTATAGAATAAAACAATCAACATTTATACAAAAGAATGACCAAGAAAAAAGATATTTTCCATGGCCAATCAAAGGGAATTATTATTATACCTGCAATAATAGGAAATACAATCCTTTCAGAAAAAGAGAAAATACAAGGCTGAGGAGAATAAACTGGAGATAAACAATCTCAAGACCAAACTAAAACATTAAAAGATTGAAAATTGAGAGATTTTAGTCTATATAAACATTGTGTACATCCCAATTTTTTGTCAAGAATTCTTTCCAAAATAAAGCATGCAGCCCTTATCCAATGGCTACATCTTGTGATAGTCAACTAGATATATTTTTGGCTTATATGAATGCTGGTCTTGAAAACAACAGAAGAAGCATTGCCATGCTCATAAAACCCTCTTAATACAATCCCCCAATAAAACTTACTTAGATTCAAATGACACATCAACACAAACTGAAACAGGCCTAATACTAGAGACTGATCAATGTGAACTGCAGTAAATTCCACACTTATTAAAAATACAAAAATTTTAAAAGACAAAAAGATGACCCACTTTTGTGATAAAAGGACTCAACTGGTAGGAATTGACAAGCTCTTGTACATCCTGCGGAAAGCTGTTCATTCGGTTGTCATTTTCATCGGCTAAACATAAAATCACTGACAATTGAGTTTTTCCTGCCAAGTTAAGCCAATTATCAGCATCATGCACCAGAAATATCGGAAAACTAAATGGCAAATATTAGGGTGCATGCATTTGGAAGTATTTCTCTAGAAAGCTTTTACTCGATTGTGCTTCTATAAAAGCACTTTGAAGCCACACTAAAGGGCTCTACGGTGCATAAACAAAATTCTTGACCGATCCCAAAAAGCAATTTTATCTATTTAGTCTAACATTACACACTGGCTGCTTTCAGGAGAAAATTGAGACAGTGTAATATTAAAATAAATAAAATAATAATCCCAAAAATCTGAATATTTATTTACAACCTCCTTCAAGGAATTTCTTCTGTATTCGCTTTACATGGCGGAGATTTTCCAGTGGCGAAATTTGATTTAAACGCCTGTTCAGGAAAAAAAGATGTCAATTTTATTTCTCCAATCCAATTGAATAAAATTATTGTGGTGATAGAATTGAAAACTGGGTTACCTTATAATAGTGTTGGCAAGCTTTGGCTCTATCGCTGAAGCAAACACATTCACTATGTAATATTTGAATTAGAAAAGAAATTTATTTATAGAAAAAATCGAAAAAAAAATACTGAGTTGTAAGAATTTCGGGGTGTGATTATCTTACCGGTTGGTTGTTGATTGGGCGGAATCGGCGGTTTGTCTGGGATGTATATAATTTGCGACGTGTCCATTTCCAGATTACAACTTTGTTTCTCCGGTTAACTCAGGAGAGATTTTTAGGAGATAGCAGATACAGAAACTAGGGTTCTGGAAGGGGGAAGGGTTTACGAGTTTAGTGTGGCCGCTTTGGTTACAGGATTTTACTAACATACAGTTGTTGTATGTTACAGTCCGATAAAAAATGAGTAAACAGTAACTAACACGTGATTAACGAGAATGAAATTATTTGTAGATGAGTTAAGGGTGCCTTCGATTTTGTATTGCGTTATTTTAATATAAGAATATTATATTATATTATATTACATTAATATTAATATTGTGTAATATTTAATGTTATATTATATTGTATTAATTTTTAGACTACATTTAGTGTTATACTGTATTGTATAAAATTCTTTGTTACATAATTAAAATCATATCTTATAAAAAAATGTTTACTATTATTAAAATTTAGAAAAATACCCAATATGAAAATTACTTAATTATCCCATTTTTTTAGTATAATATGTAAAAATATCAATCTCCTTTTAAAAAGAAAAATAAAATCCTATAATTTTGGACAAAATAACGCCTATTTTTTCTACATTTCTCAAATATGTATTATCCAAAATAAAGCTCCAATCAAATAAAATAAATAATACGTAACAAATATCTCAATTTACTTATCGGACACATATTTGCATATAAAGAAATGAAGAACCTCTTCTTTATAAATATATTTACAATATGCAAAGATCCCTCTTTTTTCCCTGATCTCTTGAGAACTTCAAAGTTCATCCCATTCCACCAAAAATCTTAAGTGCAAAATGGTACCATTTACATACCTGCGTATATGATAGTAAAAAATTAGTCACGGTGACTAAACTGTAATAAATAAATATTATATCTGCAAGCTTTATTAAATAAATAAAAGAGGCTTGAGCGAGGTGGTAACAGGCTTGGTTAAGGCTTTGTAATAGGTAGATGCTTGGACTTGAAGACGAGCTAGAGCCATAAGGCTACATTTAGCAAGTAAAATTAGATTGAATTAATTATTAAAATTAGATTGGATTAAATTTAATTAGATTAAACTAGATTATATAATATTGTCTTATATTTGGTACATTATTGGATTGAACTATATTAAATTATTTTTGAATGAAATTAAATAACATTTAATTTGACATTTAAATATAAATATGAACTATTTGTAAATGTTTAATAATAAAAT
This sequence comes from Murraya paniculata, assembly GCA_030449075.1. Classification (NCBI taxonomy): domain Eukaryota; kingdom Viridiplantae; phylum Streptophyta; class Magnoliopsida; order Sapindales; family Rutaceae; genus Murraya; species Murraya paniculata. The sequence continues at coordinate 497,205 of JAEVFN010000069.1, forward strand.
AATGATTAATATTAATTTAAAAGATAATTATTTAAAATTAAATATATAAAAAATTAATTATTAGGTAATCATAATTATAATAAACAAATATAAATTAGATTAGGTTAAATTAAATTAAATTAAAATTTATTTAAACATTTAATTTAATTTTTATTATATATTTTAAATATTTATTTTATCAAAAAGTTAGCAAATAATATAAAAACAACCAGTTGCTTGTATTATTAATTTTCATGATTAATTTTAATATAGCGATTATTAAATTAAATATTACATTAAATATTCTAGTAATAATTAACTAAATAGACAATTGTTCTTAAACTAATCCTAACTAAACCCATATTTCAATTGGCATTACTAATCCCATGATCTTAGGACTAACTAAAAATTTAATCCCATAATCTAATATAAAGTGGAACTTGCCAAACAAAAGTTAAATAATTAGTCCCAAAATTAATCTAATCCCATACTTAATACTAGCTCCCAAACACAACCTAATAAAATAAATAGCCAAATGACTTAACCAAGTACTGAGGTTAGTCACATTTGAATGACTCGGTAAATAAGAGCGGTGTGTGCGAGTTTTGTAAAGCAAACAAGTACTAACACTTTAGGCTGTTAGGCAGCTACTAAGGCCTTTGTCTTGAATAAGCCTAGCAAGTCAAGCTAAGCATTACACCATAAATGCGAAGGCAAAGAAAGGGGCAGAGTAGGTGGAGCAGATGAAGCAAAGGAGAGCATGTCATATTGAGACAATATGTCTGAAATTTGGCTCCACTTCTTCCCTTTCTCTTAAGTTAAACACCATGAAAGAAGCATCAGAAAAGTGGTCTTGTAGCTGCGCCACAATCCATCACACGTACAACTCCATCTTCTTCTAGTAGATCAGTGGAGAAGCAACAGTCAAACACTGCAAATCATTGGAAAAAAAAACAAAGATAAATAAAGAAAGATAAATAATCATTACAATTGACAAAAATCTGCCACAAAAATAAAAATATTCAACAAAAAAAAGAAGAACTCTTGATAGGCAAAATAGAAACCTCTCATCCAGACATCGCATAAAACTTCAAAGTCATCAAAGTCGTAGTTCCACAGTGAAGAATTACTTTGTTTTCTTCAAACACCTGCTTTGAACTTCAATTCTTCTTATATCCATTTTTGCTTTGTATGGTAAATACGTGGACAGGCAAACCCAAAGTTGATAATGCTAAAGTCAATTGCATTAAGCAACCAAAATGCATCTACTGTAATTCAATTCTTCAACTTCTCTGGAAAGCTTCAACTTCTCTTTGAAGGCTCTAAAAAAGAAGGTGAATAAATGCAATAATTTTAGTAATGCTTATGTCCAGTTACTTAATTAGAATCAGTAAATATCCAGAACGGCAAATAATATAATTTTTAAAAGGCAATAATATAATTTTAAAAAAGGCAAATAATATATACAAACAAGAACCTCAAAAAAAAAAAAAATCTAAAACTAGAAGCAATTCAGCGTCAGAATTGGATTATGAAGATAAAAGAATGAAATAAGGAAGAAAAAAGTGTTGATTATTGATTGTGTCAAGTATAAGCAGAGCATAATAGATTCACTAGCAGGAATGTAATGGTTATGTTGCTTCCAGACAACAAAATTAACTATTGAAAGATCAAAGGTCAACTAGCCAAATACAACAACACACATCATAGCCGATCAGCAGCAACAAGAAGTAGCTATGATAAAACAATTTAAGATTCATAGATTAATAACATATAAATAAATTCAAATCGATTTAAGATTAATAAATCAACTTCAAATTGGCATCAGTATTCAACAATTAAAATCAAACACTAAGAAGATTTATAAATTAATTTAAGATTCAGAAATCAAACCCGAACTCTAACCTGTTGCTTGATGATCAAGGGGGCATAAAGCATGTCGGTGGTGGTGCACGAGTGACTGTGGTGTCTTGCAGCACAGTGAAGACATCGGTGATGGCGTCTAGCAATGATTGTCAGGTCGATTGATCGTGCTGGATTGGCTGAAGTTCATTGTGAACATGCTGCAAAATTTTCTCAATTTTATTTTTTCGATTTGCTCTAATACAATGCGGTGCAAACCCAACCCTCCCCTGGGTTTGGTTTGTGCGGATTTGACCGCATTAATTTTATAAGTTAATCCAATGCGGCGTCGGTTAAATTTAAGACCAACCATGAGTTAGTATTAAGTTAATGTGAAATAGTGTTTTTATCCTATGTTATGCGAGCTACCAAACATTCCCTAAGGGTAATTTACAACACTGTTTCTGTAGTTTTGTATCTAGTAACTATGGGTGGGCCTTTCGGTTTCAGTTCGGATTTTACGAGTTTCGACTCGATTTATAATCAGTCCAGATTTGAAATGGTTTGCAAAGTTATTTCGGTTTGATTCGGTTTTAAATTTTGGTTCGGATTTAGGTCATAATTCGAGTTCAATTACGGTTTGGGGTTTCAATTCAAGTCAAAACATTCATAGCAACTTAAATCAATTGGTAAAATTTACTCCTGCATGTAGTGAATCAAGCATTAGCACTATGCAACCATAATTTGTCATAAATACTTAAAAAAAAAATTAATGGGACAGTAATACAAATTATAGACAAAACAGGCAAATCCCCAACAAATAAACCCAAAATTTTGTCTAAACTACACTACCTAAAGAATTAATTAATTCACACACGGAAATTTGATCATACTCCACTAAATTTGATTCCTTTTCTGTCCACTTTTCTTCTTTTTATTTTGTAGCTAGCTTGCTTCAAAATACACAAGTTTGCACTGCCGCCAACATCACTCTCATAACCAGCTACATTGCTCCAAGGTGAAATTAGACATATATATTTTTAAAGTATTTTATTGATTTGGTGAAACAAAAAAATAAACAGAACATGCTTACCAATTACCATCAACATCAAGTGGAGAGCTGCAAGCCTACCATGCCAACAATTAACCTTCAGGTGTTGCAACGCCAACAGTCGATGATATGGAAGCAGCAAAATCGGGCAGCATTTACTAGTGGGACTCGAAATCGGGCGACGTCTGCGAGTGGGACGCGAAATCGACTACTACTGGCGCGCAGTGGAGTTGACAGATGACTGCTGATGACAGGTGGCGCGGCTATGGGCTAGCGGCGCAGCGGTTCAGACTTGGGAGAGCTGTGAGAGAGACTGGGAGAGGTGAGGGATTTTTTGAGTAGTGGGGTAAACTTAGAGCATTTGGCAATTTAGGGGGTATTTATATTTTTTTAATATTTTTTTTCTAATACAAAATCGATCACAGCCAAATCAATCGGCTTTACTCTTTCAATCCGCTCGGATTTTAAGTTGGAACCGAACTAAAATTCAGCGGCTGATTTTTGTTTGTTCACAGTTGATTATTTTTACAATACAACTAACAGTAATTATTTTAAAAACTGTAATTATTTTTAAACTAGTCCTAAATTTCATATTCAATTTAGTTTAGTTCAACATAATACAAACGCTCACCCCTAGTCTGGTTTAATTCAACTTAACCCAAACACTCACCCCTAGTTTTGTTGCAAAAATTTATTTCAATAGTAACTTCATTTATTTCAATAGTTTTGTAGTTTTGTATATGGTACATTGTTAGAGAATGCTCATATGATTTTGAGACGGTACATACAGGATTTTACATACATGATAATTGTTCATAATTTCTTTTTTCTTTTTATTTTTATATATAGACATGTTTGAGCATTATATATCATGCTCATATGATTTTGAAACACTAAAAATTAATTTTGATGATAGTAATTTTTTTTACAAATCATTTTTGGTAAAATCATTCTATCCTACAGTAGATTTTAAAAAATAAGGAATGAATAACATTTCAAAATCTGATTTTGAGAACACTTTTATATTTAATACAATTCCATATATATCCTTATATGTATTATAAAAATTTAAAATTATCCTTATTAATTAAGAAATAAAATCATTAAATTTAAATAGATTATTATTATACCAATTATAATAAGATGGCAAAATTAAAAAAATAAATATAAATATAAAATATTTATTTTAGTTATATGTACACAATAAAAGATATTATATATACATTCTTATAAATGTTTAAATAAATTTTATTCAAAATTATATCTAATTCAATCATTTATATTTTTATAATCGTTTATTAATAAAATTTACCAAACACATACGATTGCTTTTAAAATTTAAAGCACTTTTAAAATTAAATTTACTTAATATTTAACTGATTTTTTTCACAGTTAATTAATTTTAGAGCACAGTTAACAAAACACAATCTTCAATATTACCACCTGTAACAAGTTTGGTAGTTGTTAGAAATTTTAGTTAATATTTATGAAAATCTTATATTTTGACCCTTTACTTTTTTTTTATTTATGTTATAACTTGATTAAGTTTGTCTAATTCTCATTATGACCCCCATTGAACCGAAAACCTCGTCCATTACTGAATAGTTAAGAACTAATAATATAAGAATAGGTAAACTATTTTACTTATCATAAGTTAGCTTTTGAGTATGATTAAGGGCTATAAACTTCTCTATATCGTATTATAACCAACTTATATACAGGGGTCATATTACCTAACTACATCACGAGGATGAGATAAAATTAATTATTGGCCTACACATGCCCAGAGTGTCAAGGAGATAATCTCTCATTGACTGAGATTAGTTCCTGGACAAAGCATATAGACATGAGATAATTCTTAATTCATAAATTAACTTTTTAGTATGATAAAGGCTCATGGACGAACGGTTATTTAGAACACAATATATGAATTTTAAAATAATTAAATATCATGATATTATTATCATTAAGTGTATTTTTTTCTTCAGTGGTGATATCTTTTTTGGATCATTTTTCCCTAAATTTGAATTTTTCAATAACTTTTTTAGATTTTTTTATAATTATTCTAACTAATTGTTGTGTTATCTGGAATACCTTATTTTATTCTTTGGAATTAAAAGACTTAATGAACAATATAACAAATATAAGTTGTGAGTTTAAATTACTTTATGCTTTTAGTTTATGTATAAATGCAACAATTGAAATGAAATTTTATCCTCTAAATTTTTCATAAAAGCTAATAGATAGAAAATATGGACACTCGTTGGAGAAACTTTAAGAGTTTATAGTTTCTCAATTATGGTGCTGTCAAACCAAAATTTTGGTTCTGCCATTGGATAAAAATAAGCGTTGAATATGTGGCATTGGTTAATTTCTTTTTTCAAAAAAAATAAAACTTCAATGATATTTACCTTATGTTTACGAAACTTTTTCGTTTTCACTCCTTCAAATTTCTTTTTTTTTATGTTATGATCTCTTTAATTTTTGTTTATCTCCATATGACACCCCATTAAACCAAAATCTCAATTCCCCAAGTGGTTGAGAATAGTTTAGGACTAACAAAGCATGAGACAACTCTCTACTCAGAAGCTAACTATTGAGTATAGACTAATGTCTGTGATCTTCTACATGGAATCATAGCCAACTTGTGCAAGAGTGGAGGTTACGTTTCCTTACCACATGACAAAGACAAGGTAATTATTGGATCCATCTCAATTGGGTGGCGTAAAAGTCAAAAGTCTAAAACGCTTGCTTGATGTGCAATTATCATTAAACTTTAGACTTGTACGAAATTAGCCAATGGGATATATATATATAGAGAGAGAGAGAGAGAGAATAAAAGCAAAGCAGTGGTAGAGATATTGCAACAATAGAAAAAAGACAAGAGAGAAAAGACAGGCAGCAGCATGGTATTAAATTTAGGGGCAAGTTTCAATCTTTGATTGGATGATCGAAATGTTAATTTAACTCTATTTTCTCATATATTTAAAAGGATAAGTTAATGGCATCACCATCTATATTCCTATTAGTTTTAATTTTTATTTTATCTTCTCGTTGGCTGTTATTAAAGATATCCACTTACTAAAAAAAAGATATTAGACTATTATTGAAAACTAAGAATGTCGAGATTCTTAATGTTATTAATCTTTAGTGTTTTTTAGAGAATAATTTGTATTGTAATTCCATTATTATATAATGGAAAGTTACATTGAACTATGGTCTCCTAAATTTTACGTGATTTGTGTTTTCCACATAAAACTCTATATTCATTATGGTTGATTAATTATTTTAGATTGTGTTAGTTTTCCAAGAGATTTTTTATTTTTACCTGATTTGAGTTTTCCACGTAAAAATCTATATTTTTTGTAGTTTATTTATTACTTTGGTTTAATTTCTGCTTATTTATTTGTGGTACACATTTTATTTTAATCATGCAAAGAGAGACAGAGTCAGTTTTCACTTAACTTACAGTTTAGGGTGGGCAAAAAAGCCTGAGCCGGACACGAGCTTCGGCCCGACCCTCTTACATGAGGGCATGGACAAGGGCTTAAAAAAAAAGCCCGAGCCAGGCCCAACCTCACTATTTTTTTAAAAAAATAAATTTAGAATTTAGAATAATATAATTAAAATTGAAAAAATAACATAAAAATTAAAAAAAAAAACTTAAATTCTTAATTTATAAATCAATGATGATTCAAAAAAGCTAAAATTATAACAATAAACTCTCTCTTATGCGTTAATTAATTAAGAGAGTACTTGAATTAGAGAATCTAGTATTTAAAAAAATTAAATTTCTAAGCTTTTATTTGCTTTATTTATTATTTTACTTTGAAGTATTTATTTCTTTAATTTATTTATGGTTATAACACCTTGTTGATTATTAATTCATTTTAAATTTATAAAAATTTAAAAAATTCAAAAAAATTAATAAAAACCCAAGCCCGGCCCAAGCCAAGAATGAGCCCAGCCCTCATGCTTAAATAGGCTTGGGCCTGGGCCTTCAAAAAGCACGGCCCAAACTCACTTTTTGCCATCCTTATTACAGTTGCTTATGTAAATTCTTTTTCCAACAATGATGCAATTGGCCGATACATGTTGGGATGTTCAAACAATAATCTCTCATTGCTTGAGAGTTGCTCTTGAGCCATATAGGGAGGGGGCTGTAGGGAACAATTATCAATTCATGAAATTGCTTTATGAGTTAGGTCTATTGACTAAAACACCATTTATGAATTTTAAAAGTAACTAAATCTCGTAATATAATTATCTTCAAGTGCATTATCTTTTAGTGTGGCAATATCTTCTAGACTTTTTTTTTTTTCAAGATTCAATTTTTTAGTCACTTTTTTAAATATTTTTAATTATTTTAATTGACTATTGTGTTATTTGAAACACCTTATGTAGTTCTTTTGAATTAAAAGATTTAATGAATGAAACAAAAAATATTATCTTGTGATTTTTAAATAATTTTAACTTTTATTTTTTATATAAACGCAATAATTGAAATGAAAAATTTATCTCCCAAATTTTTCACAAAGCTAATTGATAAAAAATATGAATATTCAAGTCTTCTGTATCCATATCAAAATTTGTTAGAAACATTAATGTCAATATTTTCTCCATAATGGTACCAACTTATCAAAATTTTGATTCTGTCACTGGATAAGAATAAGGGCGGAACTATATGCCATTGACCCTTCTTTTAAAATAAGGTTTTCATTGAAATTTACCTTTATATACATCTATAGCCACAAACTCTTGTACACGTTTATTTTATACAAACTGATATGTCATTAACTCATTGAATAAATAAAAATATAAAGTAATAAAAATAAATCATATGGACCAAGAGATATTTAATCCAACTAATTAAATCATGCCACATCAGTTTGTACAAAAAAATTTGTACAAGAATTTATAGTTATATGATATATATATATATAACGGCTCCTTCAAGTTTTTCTACTTAATATTATGACCACTTTAAGTTTATCTTATCTTCAGCATAACCCCATCGACCCAAAATCTTTGTTCTTTATTAGCTTAGAATATATAGTTAAGGAATAACATAAATATTAGACAATTCTCCACTTCTGAATTAGCTTTTGAGTAACAAGCTTCTATCATCTAGCCAATGTTGACATAAGCAGGGTTGCTTGTTCATTATTTAAAAAATCACTTATAAATTGAAAAAAAAAATTAACTACCATAACACAATTATCTTCGTGTCCCGTATTATCTCTTAATGGTAATATCTTTTCAGATTTTTTTTATAAATTTTGCTATTTAAATAACTTTTCTCTTTATATTTTTTAATTGTCTTAGTTGACAATGCGTTATCTGGAATACCTTATTTAGCTGTCTCTCTCTCTCTCTCTCTCTCTCTCTTATATAGCCTTATTTAGTTCTTTTGAATTAAAAGAATTTATGAAAAAACGACAAAATTATTCAGCGAATTTTAAATAATTTTTCATTTTTGGTGTTTGTATAAATGCAATACTTAAAATGATAATCTATCAACTTAAAATGAAAATCTATCTCCTAAATTTTTTTTATAAAGTTTAATTGATAATAAATCTAAACATTTTATCCTTCGGCATAGATTGGAAGTTTTTAAAGAAATATTAAGAGTTTATAATAACTTAGCTATGTATTCGTTGGCACTTAACTTATAAATATGATAATAAAATCTGTACACTATAAAATACATCACCCCTCTTTCCTTCTTCACTTACCAACTTCTCATTTGTTAGTCCTTTTAATTTCCATTTTTTTCCCCTCTTTGCCATCCCTTTTGTTTATAACTACCGTATCCATAATCATGTCTGGCAATAGACACCCTGATGGTTTCAGCCTAGCTCCACCAACTCATCATTCAAACCCAGTTCAAGAGCATTGTGCAGTATGTCAACAAGTCTTCTCCAGCCCTGAGGCTCTTATAAACCACTATCAAACTCACATCAGAGGAGAAGAGCTCATGAATTTTCAGAACAACTTCATTCGTGTTCACAACCAAGCAGCACTTGGAGCTCAAAGGATATTTGGTTTTGATATCCCTAGCCAAAACCAACATCTTCATCCTCCATCATTCTCGCTGCCTCCAATTGCCAATTTGAGTACTCACACCAATAATGTACAGGACCAACAGATGAAGCCGGTTGTTATTCCAGTCCGGCGCATACAAAGTTTACCTTCTCCTACTAATGATGGTACCATGATCAGTGCTGCCAGTGCTAGTGCTTTTGTTGCTAATCAGCTGAATCGACCTGCAGCTGCTGCTATCCCAAATGAAATTGATTTGAACTCGGATTATAATGGGGAGAATAACAATCCAGCTGCTGGCATAGATGATGGATCTATCAATCTTGACTTGACTTTAGGTCTTTAAAAATAACATTGAGGATTGTCAAGATGGTGGATGTGCAGTGATGTTCTTCAACTTTCTATATGGGAATCAAATTATCAGTGCAATTAGAGAGGTAACTAAAAATAAAGAAAAATCCGAGTTGTGTCATTTTGTTATTCAACGGAGTCAATACTGTTATTGGCCTCGTTAGTGTTGTTTGGTGTTGTTATCAGTGCTGTTACTTCATTGTCATTCGTAATATGTTTTAATTTCTCTCTTTGGTTTCTATCTAATTCGTTCTATGGATGACTGTGATTTGATTGAATGGTTAACTTTTTGTCGATTTTAATCTATTGATTTTCATACTCATTTAGTCCTGTTGAGCAAGTGATCAAAACTATTAAATCAAATAAACCGAAATCTTGACATTTCACATATTTCTTTAGGAATTTTTTTTTTAATATGTAGAAAAAAATAAATTTAACATGACATATACCATTGGGAAATAGTTATAAAAGAAAGCTAAGGGTTGGCAATACATATTACTTTCGAAACAAACAAGCTGGACTAAAAGTTTGGGCTAGGGATAGCAATTGTGCTTGCAAATTCGTAAACCTACTCAAACCCGCCTGCCAAAATCCGCTCACTGAGGATAATTTTGTAGATTACAGGTGGGTTTAGTATTACAAATTGAAAACCGTACTTAAATGCAAGTGAATTTGGTATTAGTCAAATATTCGATGGATACCCGCATGGATATCCATCAGACACAATATTTTTTAAAATATTTTAATTTAATTTTAAATGAAAAATATTTAAATTTAAAAAATATATAAAGAAAATAATACAATTATGCAAAGTGTCAAATAACCAAAGTGTAAACATGTGTACTGTATATAACAATGCAAGTAGTATACGTAGCCATAATAGTCATAAATTTAATTATTACATATGTAATGTGGAATTTAACATTATTATTATAAATTTATATAGTGAAGATTTATGATTTTAAATATATAAACTTGTAAAAAATCGACCGGATACCACTACGTGTTTGGTAATTGTCAAAACATGCAACGGATGAATTTTCTTAAAAAAATTAAAATCCCCTATGAGTTGCGGGTGGATTTATTAATTTAAATTTTATGTGAGTTTAAATTTAGTAATGACAAACCCACTGCGGACAATGCTCATTACCATCCCTAATTTTGGCTATTAGTTCAATTTGGCTCTAATTTTGTTTGGAGTCAATAAATTTGGTACGGACTTTGGTTGACTATCAAACTAAACCGACATTGAAAACTGTACAAAAATTTGCAACTTAATCCGGTTCATTTTTCTAAAGTCGGTTTAATTTCGTTTGAAAAGCTAAGAACCTAACCAAAACCGAATTAACACTGACAACAAGGAGAAGCAACACTAACAGACCGAATTAACGACCCTAACACCGTTATCGTCATATGCATTATTATCTGTTAGTGGTAATATAATTTCGTATTTTTTTAATTAAATTAATTTAACTGTTTAAATCTAATTTTTTTTCATATTTTTTAATTGTTTTAGTTGATTTGTGTTATCTGAAACACCTTATTTAGTTAATTTAAATTAAAATATAAACAATAAACTCCTTATTAAATAATTTTTTATTTTTAATTTTGTATAAATCCAATATCTAAAATAAAAGTCTATCTCTAAATTTTTCAAAAAAGTTAACTAATAATATATAGATGCGAACATATAATTCTTTTGCATAGATTGAAAGTTGTTTGAGAAACATATATTAAAGGTTTATAATGACTTAGCTATGCATTCACTGGTACTTAACTTTAACCTATAAATACGATATTAATAGTATAAAACCTATATATCCATTGTAAAATGCATTAGCTTTATTGTAGTTACGCTCACTAACCTAAATAGATTAAGCTATCTCATTCCAAGCGAAGAGTTTTGCATCTTGAACATCCCTATAATTCTTTATATATATATATATATATAGTCAGGGATTCCCTGACCTTAATAAAGTCAGGGATCCTTAATTGAAAAACTACTATATATATATATATATATATATATATATATATATGTTGAGAGTGCCTTCAACCTTACTAGATAGAAACATGTTCTCCATGAATATTCACTCACAAAACAAAGTCTAATCAGCCCACGTTTTGAGGGGGAAAAAGAAAAGAGTAATGATACAGCTACAAACTCTTGTACAAATTTATTTTGTACAAACTGATGTGGCATGATTTAATTGGTTGAATTAAATATCACTTGGTCCACATAATTTGTTTTCATTATTTTACATTTTCTTTCAACCAATGAATTAATAACACATCAGTTTGTACAAATTTAGTTTGTACAAGAGTTTGTGGCTGTATCATTACTCAAAAGAAAATGGGTGAATTGATTGACCCAAATTGAACCGACTGGCCCGGACCAATTCTAAAACCGGTTCGGTTCGATTAACATATTTAATTAGTTCGTTATTAGTTCTGTGAGATTTGCCAGTGCTGATGAATTAAAAAAAGAAAGAAAAAAGAAAAAACGAACTATCGAAATGAGTGGTCCGTGCTGGAAACTTGGTGCGAGAGTTAGTTTGACTGGTGTTGACTAGACTGGCAAAAGTAGGTGATAAATGGAGCTTATTTGTTAGCTGAAATCTTGTGATTTAGAAACAGTTTATAATTTTTGTAATCTTCTCTTGTGATATGGGACAATTTATGCCGCAAAGAGACCTTGTGATGCTCGTTCTCGAGACAAGAACATGCGTAGTTTTTTCTTTGTTAGTTAGTTCTCTGCATTGGTTTTTACATTTTTCGATCATTTCTGATGATTCATTTGAAATTGTTCTTGATTAGCCTTGATTGGTTGATCTTTGGCTTGATCAATCACTTTCATTAGTTTGTTGTTCAACTCGTGTATTTATAACAGTATTAGGTTGAGATTTTTTATTTTTTAATCAAATACTTTCTAATCAAATTAAGCCTTAATAAAGAGATCAGAATCCAAATCCCATGCTTAAAATTGTGATATTAGATTGAGAGTAATTATGCGTTATGACTCAAGAAGCTATGCATGTGTTTTGTGATAAATGACTTTTTATATTATCTTATATTAATGAATAAATGGCACGTCTCGTGCCACATCGTTTGCAATATAAATTGTGTATCCTAATTTTATAAATATATAATTACTCTTACGTTAAAAAGCAACAATGATACCACATCCATCAATGAATTGTGGTTAAATGTGTGTCAAAAGAATTTTACGAAGTTAAAATTAGACACCTAGAATAACATTTTCTTTACCGCCAATTAACCTTAACTAAATTAATGTAATTTATTTCGGAAATCAATATATATGTGGTACTACTGACCTGTCAATTTTTTTGAAGTCATTGCATGTACCATGAATTAATGGTAACATAGTTAAGATGATTCTTCTTTTCATTTATAGTAAGATATCTCATGACTAGATACCAGATATGAAACAAATTAATGACATTGAAATTATAAGAATGCACATTTAGTATTCTTCGTGTCATTTCTTGGAATCTACTGAAGAAATCAAGAAAATAAATCCTATTTCCTCAATATACCCATCCATGTGCCAAAAATATACTTTTTAACATAATTATGCTGAGGATATAACGTTTATTTAGGATATCATCTTGAAATTTAAACACACACAAAACTATGGATAATATTCTTTTTCTTTTTTTTAATGGTAGAATAGTTTTGTTCTTTTTTATTCTAAGCTCTTAACACAAAGAATTAGACTCTTGCTTTTCCCCCTAAACCTTTCGTCCGACTATTTTTTGCACTAATTTTTAGTTTTTCTACTTCTTTTTGTATGTTTGGCTTAAAAACTCCCACAAAACATAAATGACTAATAAAGATTTAAGAAGTTCATGAAAATATACTAAATAACCACAAAAAGTAACAAAAACTAATGTGAAATTAAGTACTTACCATTCAAATGTCTGTTCAAATATTAGTGCTCTATTATTCAGGGTGCAAATAACCTTGATACATTTAGATAGTTACGAAAGTTATGCATAGCATTGCACTTGAAACCCATTAATCATTTTTAATAATCACATAAGAATAAAACAAAAATTAACATACAAATAATTATTAGAGGCTAATATCATAAATTTAGAATATCAAATATCACTGCTACTCGTTAACTAAAAAGAAGTCTAATTAGGCAAATATTAGGGTTTCAGTGACCTTTTCCCATGATAAAACTAAACTGTCAAATAGCAATCATATGAATTTGTAGATCACAAGACAGCAGTCTTAACTTCTAATTCATAGCCAATAAAATAATTCATAATTTTCCCAGAACTAACAAAATAAAAATGGCATGATAATCTTCAAACATATAAAACTCTATTCAATCCAAAACTCTATCAAACGAATATCTTCATACTCCATTCTTAGCAATAGGAAAAAAAAATAAAAAATAAAAATAAAAATTATTGAAATTAAGTAAAAAGCTGTCAAAAATTTCTTCAAAGTCAATTCATTTACAGGGTTATACAAAAACAAACAGCTAAAAAACCAAGCTAGGGATTAGCTAGTCTTATAAGACAGCAGCATGAACAAAACATGAAATTGCTAGTCTTTAAACAGTTTAAAAAAAAAAAAAAGAAAGAAAAAAGTTACAAGCTGCTTTAGCTACTCTCCAAATTAAGCACTAGTCAAACACAATTTGCACTGCAACAATGCAAAATAAAATTTTTCCCAGACAAAATCTGCCAACATTTTAAACTAGCCAATGCTGTAAAGGCTTTGGCAAAAATCTACTTCATTCAGGAAAGGATTCAAAACCAAGACAACCATAGGATAGGTCAATTGCATATAATATAACCAAGAAATCTTCCCACATTCAAAATAAAATAACAACTTCAAGCCTAACGCTATCGGATTGAAATCAATATAACAAACAGATTCAAAATTGAAATGCAAAAAACAGTCCCACATTCAAAGTGCTGCTTAAACAAGTTTTTTACTTCTTCTCCTCCTTTTCAGCCTCTGCAGCCTTCTTCATCCTGGCACCAAAATGGCGCTCGTTCGCACGCTCGATACGGAGCTTGTCATAAGCCTTGAAGGACTTCATATCTTGAGTAACCTTAACAAGCTCGACAGTAGGCTTCTCAAGAGTAATGGGCATGTACAGTCCTTGTACTTGAGTTGCTGTTGCCAATTCCTCAGGAGCAGAATCACCAGCCTGCAAAGCATCCAGATAAAAATAAATCAAGAAAACCAATGACAAAAAATAGATAAAATAAAATCTCTTACTTGGCAAATTTAAATAAAATGATTAAAAAAAAAGCTTACCTTAAACTTGCGAGCTCGTCTTGGGAAAACAACCAACTTAGCCTTGTAAGTCTTGAGCCTCTGAACATTAGATTGAAGACCCTCAAGAGAACGGTTCTTGCGTCGATGATCGACTGAAATGCCAATTGTTGGAGCCAGTTTCTTGGGAATTCCAGCAGCCTTAAGGTAAAGAGAATAAGATTAACTAGAGCAATAATAACAAAGAAACATCGACCACATACAATGCATTACAGACATATGATTATTATGCTTCAACCAGGTTGTTCTATTCCACCTCTTAGAAAGAAAAATACTTAAAAACAAAATAGTTAGTAGCATGGCAATACATTTATAGAAAACTTCTACCCCAAGCACACGCAATGGAACCATCGGTCAAGTGAAATCCAATCCACGAAATAATTTGATATATGGACAGCATCCTCTTGATAGATACCTTTGGCAATTAATCATCTTGATAATACGGTAGTAGCATCTAAATGGGCAAATGTCGTGGCAGTAGGGAGATCAGTCAAATCATCCGTGGGCACATAAACTGCTTGAATAGAAGCTATGAACCCCTCTATGGTAGAAGTATTTCTTTCTTGCAAAGAGCCCATTTTGGTACTAAGGGTAGGTTGATAACCCACGGCAGAGGCATTCTACCCAATAGGGCGGATACTACTAATT
The DNA here is from genome assembly GCA_030449075.1 of Murraya paniculata. Taxonomy (NCBI): domain Eukaryota; kingdom Viridiplantae; phylum Streptophyta; class Magnoliopsida; order Sapindales; family Rutaceae; genus Murraya; species Murraya paniculata. Next base: position 512,440 of record JAEVFN010000069.1, read on the forward strand.
GAGTTGGGGAATCAAACTGTATCACTTTTTTTATAGATCGTTCAGCAAAGCCTTTTTAATTATATTGATTAACTTAATATTTAATTCAGTAATTTAATTCCATACCCAAGGATTTTCGGCTGGGCTTTGAAACTTCTCTAGCTTGCGTTATGAGAGTATGAATTCATTTTTTTTTGTTTCTTTTGAAAATGAAAAAGAAGCCCTAAAAAAAAACTTAAATCTCCAATTGATTGATTATGTTATAGATCTATTTGACATTCTAATCCTATACATACGCATAACTATCACTTCTAGCCATTTTGTTTTTCTCAAGCCATACGATGAGAAAACTCCTTATATATTTCTTGGGGTACTGTTCATCTACTTCTATCCCAATGAGCCATTTACCAATCGTTGCAATCATAATTGGCATAACGTGAATGCATAAGCAACATATTAATCAAATCAATTATCTAAAATGAAACAAAGAAAAGGAAAAAAAAAAACCTTGAGTTCCTCGAGAGTAAAGCCTCTGCCAGCCCTTAATTTCATGTTATATTTCAAAGTTTGGCCATGAACAACAGGGCGAAGAGGACCAGCAGTAGGGCGAGGGAAGATTTTAACGGCCTTCTTTTGACGAGCTGTTAGTGGTTTTTAAACAAACAAACAACTAGTAAGCATCAAAAAAAAAAAAAATGAAAACGATCTCAACAGTAACAAGAAGTAAAATAAAGCTAATTAGAGAAAAAAAAACTGACCAACTCGTCGTCGATTTTTGCGAGCAGGTTGGTTAAACCAAGTCTTGACATAGTTCTGCCAATGCTTCTTAAAGTGCCCATTCGGAATTACGTTGTTATGCTTCATTTCTGCGATCACAATCACATTCACAACTAACTATCAAATATAAAAAAGATTAAGATTCATGGGCATATAATCACATGTAATTTTAATTAAAGTTAATTGAATCCAAGACCTAGAGCTAGATGCTAGAAGAGAGAGCTTTGCTTATTACATACCTGTTTACAGAGCGAAATGCAGAAGACGACCTCCTTTTCTCTCAGTCTCGACGGCAGCAAAGCGAACCAATTTTAAGTGTGAAGCATTGCTTCATATAAGAATGGCCATGAAACTAAACCCTAGCTGGCTACATACCTTATCTATTGGGCCGGGCCACTTTGACGGTTTTAAGAGTTACATGACAACTGTGAATTCAAGGTCGATTAGTCATTACCACTCAATCTTATTTACTGTTATATATTTATTTATTTAAACTGGTTGAGGGTAGATCGTAGATAATAGTGGTCAAGTTTGGTAATGTTATAATTTTTAAAATAATTATTATATCAATGATATATAAATAATCAACTGAAAAGAGAATCAACTAATAATATATTTAGTAACTAAAAAAAATTAATAATATATTTATTTGTAGGTTTGAGGAATTGAAACTTGGGACACGATAATCTATTATGGGATACGATGATCTATAATGTTTACTTACTAAAATACAAGGAGAGTGGGAATGAAACATGCGGGCCTATATGTTTTTATTAGGATTGGTGGAGCTTTATGAGGAGTTTATTAGGTTTCAGGGGTTTTTTTTTTTTAATTTTTTTTATATTTATATTTTTCATTTAAAGTGAGGGCATTTTGGAAATATTGAAATGTTAATGAGATAAAATTGATACTCTCAAGAATGAGAGACTAACTCTTACCCCCTTAGAAATTAGTTTCTCATTCCTTATTTTCAAATTGAGATGGAACCTACAATTTCAATTTTAATTTCTGCCTATATTTTGTGAAGTAGATGTTGTTAATGATTTCGATTCTCAATCCAGGGATTAAAACACACCATTAGAAGCACAAACTCTTCATTTATTAAAAAAAAAAAAAAAAGGGTGACGAGCACTAAGGGGATCAAAACTTATGACCTCTTGTTTCTATCACAAATGACCAATTAACTAATTTGTCTCCTTCGAGATATAATTAAACTAACTTGTAAAAATATTATTGTTCGACTTTCAAACATATATTATATATATAATTTATAATAATATTTTGTGTTTGAACAAATAACTGTACTTTTTAAAATCAATAATTATTTTATTTAATATGAGACATACTGGAAAATACAAGGGTGGGTGGCCTATAAAATACAGAAGAACTACAATAATCAGTAAACAATGGGCTTTGAAACCGTACTTCCTGTTATTGATAGACATTGGAAAATACAAATCAAACCCATCAATAATCATTAAAACTCTAGTACTGTGGCATCATTTTATCATAAGTGATTGTTCTATTTTTTTAAAGTTAAAACCATTGCCTTCTTTTCCCCCCGCAAGCGTTATGATACTAAATCAAAATACCATAACAAACACATTTCTGAATGAATCTCTAATGAGAAATGATTTACAAATTCAAATAAGCCGAAGGCTAAGAAGAAACACAAATGAAGCTTAATGGGCTTGTTAAGATAACATTAATTGGTACAAGACCAAACCTACCTACGCATGTCTTGACAACCTGAGAAGCAGAGAAGATACGTCATATGGATTCTTGTAACTATTAAACAGTAGTGGCAAAATACAATTTTTTCGAAAATACGAATAGGATTCACAGGGGCACATTTCTAGAATGTTCATGCGCTTTTTCTTTAAACTAACATCTGCAAACGAGGTGGGCCATTGAGTTCATTTATCCCACTCTAAATCCAGAAATTGTTGATCCACCTTTGATGATCTCGAACTCTCGATACTACTTCTGGGTAGCTGATTAGTCAACCGGTCCCAGCCCATGAGATGAGGCAGTGCAAACTGCACAGGAAAGCAAGTTATAGGTGGGGCAAAAAATAGTGCAGTGTGACGTAATTATCCTGCAGCTATAGCATGTTAATATATTTTTAAAAGGATGAACTCAGGCATTAAATTTAGATTGAAACAGAATACAGGTAAAATCAATTAGACATCTGACTTTAAGTGCATAAAACTTATTCTTGAACACTCCACATAAACCTATTTTTCCCTGAAGGACTTGGATTTTGAATCTCCTAAAACTGAGGCCACTTGAGAACAACATATCATGGCTTTGGAGCCCAGTTGTTATTGACTAGAAATTTAGTTCGTGTACTCCTAATGAATGATGCCTTTGATCAAATTTAAATGTCAAACCAATTTAAATGCCAAACCACATAGTCTGATACGAACTCCAGAAATTCAGATATCATACACTGCAAGCAGTCTTCATCACAGCAAATTCTGCAGGCGTGACAGGAACAACAAAGCGCTCATTGGTTTTCAAAATGTTGTTGACAACATCTGCCAAGAAATTGCATATGTGATGAATAACAATTGAGTAGAAACACTCTCTCTCTCTCTCTCTCACCCACCCACCTACACAACCCCCCCCCCCCCCCCCCCCCCCCAACAAAACAAAAAAAAAGGAAAGTGCTGAGCTCAGGCTGACATTAAGTCAAAGCATTAATTTGAAACTCCAGCTAGTAAAAAACTGAACATGGTTATAATTTTGTAGACAAAAAAAAAAAAAATATTCTGAAGACTCCATTGTCAGCCTACACTACCCCGCTGAAAATAACAACAGCTCTAACAACACAGAGTAAACTTGATACATTGAAGAATGAGAAATTAATACAATAGGTTTCAGTAACCAAACAGTAAAAAAAAAAGACTTAAGATAAAAAAATTCAGTGAAAATTTGTTACTTGATTCCTAACATAACACCAATGAGGCAAAGTAAAGCAACAAGCCTCCGAAGCCACCATTACTAGCCAAAACCAATAAAAGTTAAATTGTAAAAAGGTTTATTTGATATTGAAAAAAGGAAGCTACGTGTGATACAAACAACTGAAAATTTGTAATTTCAGATGAAAAGTTATTGAGCACAGATAGAGTACTCACTCAAAGATATGAAAAAACCATCTGCATTTGCCTTAATCGATAAGCTCTTCCTCATTTGACCAGCATTGCTGTAGCGGTAATTTATTGTCAGAAAAACTAACAACATTCAGAAAATTGAAAGGCACTGTAAAAGTTTGTGCAATGAATTAAAAGTATACCATGTCAGCACTTAATCAAACTGTTAATCATATTCTTGAGTACATAAATGAGCAACAAAATTGTATCGAATTGCCTCATTTCCCTGCCAACCCCTAACCCAAACAGAAACAAAGAAAATAAAACAGAAATATGCCAGAAGATCAACCTTGATAGCATTGCAGGATCATGGAAGAACTCAGAAGAATCTCTGGGACCCACGGTTAGCAAAGACCCGACTTCTGTTGGTGATAAAGCAAAATGCTACAAAGGATCAACTAAATCAGTCAGTCTGCCAACATTGAATGTGTGTCTGAGAGAGGGAATGCATTTATCCAAGAAGAATATTATATGCTACTTCTCCTCAGTATTATTGCAACAGCTAGAAAGAGAAAGTAAGCGAGGCTTAGGTATTGACTGATGAAACCATGAATGTGAAATAAAGCGATCTAATTGCTAAGAAACTTTACCTGCTTCTTTGCCCAGTCATACTTGCGCTCACCAATGGCAGGTGCAAAGGTCAACAGAATGACACCTTTGCGCTTAACTTTTAAATCCCCAGACTGTATACCACAAAGGACAAATAAAAAGCGTCAATGACTTTGTTAGCAAATTCTTATAGATGAACGAATTTGTAATAAAGAAAGGTTAAATCATACATCCAATTTGATGAAAGTTGGGAGAACGGGATCAACAGAGAATGCAGCTTTTCCCTTATAAACATAATAAGGAGCAAATATACGACCTCCTAAGCTCCCTACTTGTTCAGATACAGGAACCAGAAAGGATATCTTGCAAACAGCAACATTAGTAACAGTTTAAAAAGTAACAAAATTTTCTAAAATTCTCATAAACATGCTTGTCAAAACACAGTCCATACCCTTAGCACTAATGTCATGACCAGTAGTTGACATTCCAGCCTGGGATATTAATACAGGAGACTTCAAACCATCTCTTACATCATTAGCTTTTCCAGCTAACAGCTTCTCAGACAATTGGCTCCTGTTTCAATTTGAAAAAATAAATAAATAAATAAAAGAATCCCTTCAACTATGATAGAAATATTCATATAAGATTTCAAAGAGCTGAAGAAAAACAACGCAGAGGTTGATGCCATTTCCATTTATAAATGTTAATAAACTCATAATAAAATCAATTGACACCCATATCATTACAGGAAAAACATTTCAAGTGCTTTTTATTTTTCCAATATCTACTTTAAACTACTTCTATTAAAAAAATAAAAAACACATTCACTCTAGAAAACGTTTGCTGCTTTTAGAAAAGTTACTCCCACTAAATTAATTGATTCTACAAAAGCACTCCCAAATGCACCCCAAGTCTCTTGCCCACTTGTGCTCAATTTTCTCAGCAACCAAACAGAGGATAAAAAATCCACCACACACACGAGCACAAGTGAATTCATTTCACAAATAAATTAACCAGTCTCTAAATTGTTAACATTCTATTTTAGTATTTTTTTTTTTGGGTATATATTTGGATGAAATACAGAAAGCTCATTTTGAGGCTGAACAAATAAACACCTTGACTGCTTGCTTTTAAGAGAAGCATTTTATAGAAGATTCTCTGGAAACGGCTTTTGAAGAACTTGATAGTAGCACTTGATGGGTGTACTTCCGGTGAGTATTTTCAAGTTATTATTATTATTATTATTATTATTATTATTATTATTATTATTTTCCAATAAGCACTTTAAAGTGCCTTTATATCGCAGTGGAAAAAACGCTTCCTACAAAAGCACTTCCAAATGTAACAAAATGTAAAACAATAGAAAAACATTTAAAATTTTTATTCTCTAATGTAAGCCAGAGTCGCGTTAGGCCTCGGTTCCAACACAACAAATAAAAATGAAAACCACACAAGAGAAAGTTTGACTTTTTGCACCCTCCAGCATTTTCTCGGAAACCAAACAGGAAATGAAGAAAAACTTTCTCACAAAACAAACAAGATTTTCGTAGACAAGGTACCTGGAAGAAAGCAGGGAGCGAGAAAGCTTCATCATTTTGGCTCTTTAAGAGAGCGAACGTGCTAGGGTTTTACAGAGAGAAATGGGTTTATGAATAGCATTTCTCTTTAAGAGAGAAACGTGCTTGGGTGCATGAATATTCTGTGCATCCGTTTTGAGTTACTGACACGTGTTTTACGTGAGGTGTGGAACCACGAGAGTTTTGTGTTTATTTTGGTCGTTTTTTTCTTTATTTTGTGAAATTTTAATCTAATTCCATTCTAGATTGAATGATCATTTTTAATAAAATTACGTTTGAAAGAATCATTAAGCCAATAAAAGATTCAGATAATTAGTAGAATTTGAGAAGAAATAATATTTTGAGTATATAAAAATAAATTTAAAATAAAATTAAGAAAGTAATAAGAAATGACTCAAATAAATCAGTGAATAATCATATTGAGTTTTTGTTCATGTAATAAAGTTCAAGTTGTCCAATTGCACGACAAGTATGTTTTTGCATCATTTGTTAAAAGTTAATTAGTTTTTAAGTTACAATTGTCACATTTGTATTGATCAAAACAACATACATTTAATAATTGGACGAGCTCGTGTCTATGCCTATAATCCACCGTTATTTAAAAAAATTAATTTTTATTACAAGTTTTATGAATAAAAGACACATTTAATTTCTTAAAAATATTCAAAATATTTAAAAATAGAGAAATTACCATTAATTTAAAATTATTTTTTTCAAAAAAAAAAATTGCATTAAACCAATTCTCTGCTTAGTCAATTGGTCCGAGCTTCACGCCTTTTTCGACTACTGCAAAGAGAATTTTCATATATTTACATGTTTATGTATTTACCAATATAAGTCATTTATGTTTTTAGGAATAAATATATTTTCGTCTATTATTTGGTATGACTTTCAAAATAAGTCAAAATCTAACCGGGTCTGCGGGTCTACCTCTTTCTCAATGGCAATGGCAATGGGGGTGGGAATCATGATCCCCGAGCCCGTACCCATTTTGGAAGCCATCTCAGATCCCATCTCATATCTGAAAAACTTTAATTGCGCATAGGTCGGATATGTCTGCGATAATCCCTAAATTGGATGAAATTAAAACAGGACCCGATTCCTATTTATTATTTTTTTAAATAAATAATTTTGAATTATACATTTTACGTAAATAATTTTACATATAAATTATGAACATCCATATAACGTCTGATTAATTATAATGAACTGAATCAGTTTTTCACAAAGAACACAGAATTTCCGCTCCACAAAAAGCATTTCGTAAAGCCTTCATCAGGCTCAACAATTCTGCTAATCCACTCCACGTTTAGAGGATCCTCATTGGAGAAATCAAAGAACCCATCTACACTGCGGCCATTATTACTGCTGATATTATCTGAGTTTGATTCTTGAGCCGTACCGTTTGCTTTGCTCTCTTCTCTCGCAGTCACAGCTTCTGCTTTGATGATTTTCTCTGCTGCCCTTCTTTTCTCATCTCTGTAAGCTTCGCTTGTTGAAACTCCACTTTGTTTCTCTTTTTGATTTTTAATCTTTTTGCTCGAATGAGATATGTTCCCTCTCTTAATGTTTCCTCTAGGTCTAAGATAATTCATCCATCTTAGTCTGCAACCCCCTTTCCACATCTATTGAGGCCTTCAAGTTAAAATCAAAGACCAATTATCAAAACGATGGGTGGAGTCTAGCGTTTTTGGAGAGGCCGTAAGTTTACTTACATCTTGGGTTTTTATTTTGTTATGTTTTCTAATTATTTGATTTCTCAAAAAAAAATATATATTTGATTAAATTAAAATATATTTTTGATTTAAAAAGAAAAAATATTTTTCAGGAGTTGGGCTAATGGGCTTGTCCCTGAAATGGACCCGTTTTTAAATTTGAAGCTATTCGGAGGCCCATGCCCAACCGAATTAATTGGGGGCTCGCGGTATGGTGCCATCCATCCCTTTATATATATATATATATATATATATATATATATATATGTATACATATATTTAAAGGCTGAAGATCTGAAGCTTTTTTGTTATGAACTCAACTCATTTGAATACGAGGAGTGAATTTGAAAAAAAAAAAAAACGAAAATCTTCTTCTTTATATATTGATTTAATTCAAATATTAAATGCAGATCTAATTTCTAAATAGGTAACTATATAAAAATAAATACATAATTTTCGTCGCATAATTTTCTCAAATTTTTGATTTTGCACTTGATCGATTAACTTGAAATGTTACTGCAGTTGCAGATAGAGCTGTCGGGCAGTTCAATTATGGCCGATGCTGTCCCAAACCAGCGGGTAATTAATAGCTTATTGAAGCAAATTTTGGTTATTTTATTCCATTTTTAGAAGTATGCCTTGGTTGGGTTTACAGTTTTGGTGCTCCAATTTCTTTTCAGGATAACTCTTTTGGTGATAAAAATGAGACCCCGAAAAATGTTTTCGATTTAGGGGCATTTGTTGGGGACTTGACTTTTGAGGAAGATGCGAGCGGGTATGTGGAAGTGTTTGTTTGATTAGTTTGCGGTCTGATTTGTAATGGATATTTAGTATAAAGATCAAGAAATGTATGCCATTGTTAAGAAATCCTTGATTCTAGATAAGTCAGATTCGGGTTCTTTTTAGAGGGTTATTTTGTGAATTCTATTGGCTTTTAATTGAATCTGTTGCTGTTTTTGGCAGTGATGATATATCATTGGAAGGACTTGAGCAAGAGCTTGAAGAATGTAAAAACCATGATGTAAGCAGAAGCTTTAGTATTTCTTTCTTTTTAAGCTAATAGGTAGGCTTTGTTTTGTTCATACACGCTTAGTTGTTAGTTTAGCAACTGAGGCAAGGTGCTACTTTAGTATTCTATTCTTGTTTTTGATATGTGCATTTTTTGGGCTGAAAAATTGAAAGCTTGTAAGTGAGTAGGCAGCTGTCATTGGGTGTTAATTAGACCTGTGAGTGCATAATGCTTCTTGAGCTTATATTAATGCAAGTTATTCAAATTTTTGGGATTGGAAGTTAAGTTGGTAAATGGTTGCTGCAAAAGTCAGATGATTGCAGAATCCAGTTCAAATTTTTTAAACATCTTGAGAATATGGTTATCTATCAGATAGAGGGGGCTGATAAGTGTGTCTAGAGTAACACTCATTGTCTTGTAGTTTGATGTAGAGTGTGCATGCATTAATTGCCTTGTTTCCTTGATGGTGGGACCTCATGTTTGCTTCCTAAGGAGCATGAATTCAAGGAAAAGCTGGAAAAAGATGTAGAGTGTGCATATCATATTATTTTTTTATGCTTGCCACCTAAAGTCTGCTGCTTAAATTTTGCATTATTATTGTATTTTTATTTCTCTTCCTAATATTTCTTCACTTACCCTCGCATCTCGACCTTACCTTGGGTGTCTACCTTTTGCATGCAGGTGGTTGCGAACATACTGTCTAAAGGTACAATGCTAAGGGAGTATACGAAGGGGGTTGAGAACAATCTGCGGCAAGTTGAATTGGATTCAGTTCAGGTCTGTGATTACTTCTCAGATATTTTTATGTGCGATATCTTTCTAACTTATATTCTACTTGGTTTATGCTTATAAAATTTCCTTTTTGACATGAATAGCATAAAAACGCTGGCTGTTTTCTTTCCATAAGTTGTTTGTGAGTTCCCCTTTTGTCAAGAATAGGATAAAAATGCTGGCTGTTTTTCTTTTTTTTAATAAGTTATTTTTGGTTCGTTTGAAATATACAAATTTGGAAGCTCCTACTCTGCTTAGTTTCATTTGAATTTTATCATTTCTTAGTCCTCTTGTGTGTGCTATTCAGAGAGCCTATAATGTCTCTTAGGTCAGAATAAGTAGCATCTGGTTAGTGAGAAAAGGATTGGCAATTAATCAACCATTTGACGAACGGAGGTTTTTCTGTAGATACATAGGTAGTTCTGTCTGGATGAGGACAGACATCAGTTAGGGTTGTTTTCTTCTCTGATCGTTTTGTGGTTGAGGATTGTCTTATCGTACAGTGTGTTCAGAAGTGTATCTTTAGTGTGTGTACTTTTATTCATTAAAGAAAAGGTGCTCGGCATCTTCTGTCAATTATTAAAGTTCAAGAAATAACAATCTATAGGTCCTCTATCATATTTGCAATTTTTGGATCCGTTTTAATTTCCTCTCTCTCTGTCCTATCAAAAGTTTCCTTATAGTATTTGTGAATCTTAAAATTCAAAAATTTGTTTTAACTGTCATACCTTCTGTAGCTTTACTCATTTGTCAAACTTTATTTGCATAGCGTTAGTGTTTGTGTTGTGTAAAGTATTCAAGCAGATGTAGTTAAATAATTTTCTTAGTTCCTATCCACAGAATCTCCTAGTTCGAGGTCAATTTTACGCTTTCAATGTATAAAACTTCCATTTTTGTTAACTGTGATGTTAAAAAAATAGTTCAACTATTGAGTGGCTTCATTTCTTTTATAGTTTTCATTAAATAAATTTATTATTTTCTTCAAATTTTAGCATGCCATAGTGTTTTGGAAGAGTTTCGCCTTATTCAAGATGAGATATTGTCCAGTATAATTATGCATGGCAGAACTGTTTTCATCTTGAAGTATCTTCTTTATTGTTACCTCATTTGTAGTTTATAATTTTATTTTATTTATACTCCAAGAGTAATTATTCATTGGTTTTAAAACTGTTTCAAAAACTGTAGGATTATATTAAAGAAAGTGACAATTTGGTGTCTCTTCATGATCAAATTCGTGACTGCGATGCCATCTTGTCACAGATGGAGACTCTTCTCAGTGGTTTCCAGGTATGTTAGTTTTTGGTGGTCAATTTACCTAGCATTTACTTTCATATATCTCTCCCACGATGATTGTCCCTGATTGAAAAGATTACAATTATACTTTTAAAGTGTTTTAAGTAATCATACTTCAAGGTATCTATGGTCATTATCTTTATTATAAGATGCTGGGTTTTTATTGCAATTTGTATCTGTAAGCAAGGGGATATTTTTAAGTTGTGTTAGACTATTAGTTCAATCTAATGTAAATCTCTGAACTCCTATTGTTTATGGCTGAAAAACTTTTTCTTCTTCCATCCAATGCAACAATTTACAACTTCTAGTGAACCCATGTGGAACATGCTATGTTGCAGTTGATGTGTTTCAATAGAATTTGGCAATTTTAAAAGCATATAGAAGTTGTGCAATTGGGTTGACTCTTGATATAAGTGGAAAATTGTTGTGAGGTTAAGCAAATAAGTAGGTTCCAGAAAGTTTCTTTGTTACTGAGCTTCATGCTGATAATCATCTTTGCTGGAAAAGCTGTATAAAAATGAATTCAAGCGGTTAAAATATGACAGATTTAGCTCGAGAATCTTCCAACACTGTTTATTAAGAGGTTAATTACTTCATGGAGCATACAAAGACCTATTTACAGACTCAGGATGCTATTCATTAGTATGCTATGCTGCTGAAGCTATTATGTTTGTTATTGCTGTTGCACGATAAAATGGTTTTTCAAAAAAAAATATGGTGGTGTAGGCTTATAAGCAAAACTGGAAATAAATAAATTTAGAAAGAAATGGAAGAAACTCAGATAGCATAGGAGAGACGAAATGGGTAAAAATCTTGATCGAATTCATAGAGAAGAAATTTTCAAAATTCAAGTCATTCAATTGTGATTTACATTATCCCTTTTTATAGGGGAAAAAATGAAAATTACCCTATTAAGAAAAGGGATATAAAAAAATTAAACCAAAAAGTAATGCTAGTATAAGAAAACCTTAACCACTAAAAAGCCAAAAGAATCCTAATACAAGTATGCAACCAGGAAAGAAATCTGACAGGATACTAAGTCTTATGCCTATGTCTGGTTTATGTACATAGACCTCCGGGATATCCTACATATGGTCTTGTCAGTGCTTAAGGTCAGTTACATTGATAGACAGCTCAAGCAACTGATGCCAAGTTTGTTGTTTTGATCCCAGCATTGGACTCTTCATGCAAAATAGTGGAATGGTAGAACTGTTTCCTGGTTTACCCTCCCAGGACTTTGCAGCATTGGGACCCTAATAGAGTAAGGGTGTGTCTACTAACTGTGAACAGTGATGCCAGAGAAATCACCCATGATACAAATATTAGAAAAGCACCGAAGATTCTTAATAATAGCCCCTCTCCATTAATTCTTCTTTGTGTACATTGATTTGTTCATGCTGGATTTTTGGTGTATATTATTGCTTTTGCAACTTCTAGATTCCTGGTATTGTTGTTATTGTCTTGTTGTCGATGTTCTTATTTTTAGGAAGATGATTAACTTTTTTCCTGCTTTTCTTTTGTTCTTCCTTTTAATATGATCTTGTATTATCAGCATCATTAAGATTTTCCTTTGCTGCAGGCTGAGATTGGTTCTATAAGTTCGGATATCAAAATACTCCAAGAAAAGTCTATGGATATGGGCCTGAAGCTGAAGAACCGCAAGGTATGTTTCTGTACGGACAGCTGCATTCCAGTGTTTGACGTGGAACTCAGAAAACAACAAATGCTTGCTATGTCGATCTTTCTAAACAATGGTTTTCATCTTCTTGTTAAATAGTCTTCTTTTTCTTAATTTATCTTTTATTATCTGTTTTTATCATCCATCTCCATTTCTCAAGTATCTGTAGTAATTAGTTTAACTTCTTTGCATAGGTAGCAGAGTCAAAACTGGCTAAATTTGTGGAAGACATTATAATCCCCCCGCGGATGGTGGACATAATTGTTGACGGAGAGGTATTTCTTGTATATCTGGATTTAATTTTCTTGTCCTATTGTTTCAATTTGCAAACATGAAACATGTGCTTAACATGGTTTCTGCTAAAAAGTGTCTTGGGATAGGTGGTGCACTCTTTCTAGGGCCACAGTTTATTTGTGCAAATTCATTTTGATGATCTTGGGAGGGATATGAATTGTAATAGTTAGTATTATTAGTTCAGAAAAGTTTTAAATACATATTTTTGTTCAGAGGGTTTTATTAAATAAGACATAAATCTGAAACAAACTATACCCGATTAGAAATTTTGAAAGAGTTTCTTTTAGATTTTCTTTCTTCCTATTCCTTGACTCTATGTCCATCTCTTCTCCTAGATGTGTAGTATATCTTTTTTTATACCAAACATTGTCTACAAATCTTTTTACCTTTTTTGAATAACTTTTGCCCATTAAATTTATGTCATATCTGCATTATGCCTGCAGAGCTTGAACTTAACCCTGCCATATCATCTTGCTTGGTGGTTGATTTTTTAACTTTTTTGATTTCATTTGGTTGTTAAATTTAAATCAGTTCTATTTTTTCATGAAATGTCTGCGTGGCACCCCCGTATTTTAGTCATAACTATATGCACAAACGCCAGAAATTTTGTTTGAATTGAAACATCCATATATGTTGTTCTGTGTTATGTCTTTGATTTGATTACTTTTCTGCTGCTTTTACAACCTGGCATGTTGAAATTATAGCTCCAGTTCATTTTTTTGAAATATTATCCGTATATCCTGTTTACAGAGTTCAGATACATTACATATGTCCTCAAATGCTTCCATGTGTTCTCTTTATGTTGCTATGTTTTGTCCTAAAGAAGTGGAATCCTTTTTATCCAATCATCCTAATTTGTGGCGGAGTTTTGGTTCAGGTCAATGAGGACTATATGAGAAGTTTGGAGATTTTAAGTAAGAAGCTGAAGTTTATAGGAGTTGATCCCATGGTTAAAACTTCAAAAGCACTTAAAGATGTTCAGCCTGAACTCGAAAAACTTAGGCAAAAAGCAGTTTCAAAGGTAATTTATTGGAGCTTCCAGGTAGTCCTGATTAATGATGCTTCTAGTGATGTCATGCATGTCAGATATAGTGTGGCAATGCCCTAATATATCTAGTTACACTTCATTATTTGTAATACTGATCCCCATAAATACTGATCTTTAACTGCAAAGGTCTAAAGCTGAAAGCTCTAGTCAAGACTAAACCTAAGCTAAAACTGGCATTCTGCAGTCCTGTGAATCAAATATGTCGAAAGGGGCAAAACTTTAGCAAAACCTTACAACATTAACAATTGATATTCACTTTTTATACCTGCATAATTGGTGTTATTTATAGCTGCTCGCAGTTGTTTTAATTCGGATGAGCTCTATTTTATTTGTCAAATGTGGTTGAATAGAAGTTTCATGTGTAAATTGAATATTCATTCTATTGAGGCAATAATTTAATAAGTTAAATCAAAGTAATTGAGATTCTTTTTGCCAGATTTCACTTAGACATTACTTAATTGTGTGGAGATGTCATATTATGCAATATTACCCACAATGAGTAAGCAAATATGGCAAAACACATAGTCTGGGAGGCCAGAATGTCTAATTTTTTGAAATTTTTGTGTTAATATAAACAGTTTTCTTTCTCAAACTGGCAGATATTCTGTTGTTTCATTGGAACATTTTTCTTGAGTCTGAACGTGAGGATTTGGTTTTGCTTCAGATTACAAGAAGGTGCAACTGATATATCGACAAAAGAATCACATTTTTAAGTTCATGAATGGGAAATTTTTTATTTTAGACTATGAACTCTTTTATGATAATCTTGGTGATAGTTTTGATAGGATGGTAAATGATGTCAAGTGATTCTGTAGCGACAATCTGTCACAGACTCTAAATTTTCTTCACCACACAACTGTTTGTTAGCAAGCCGACAGGATGTTGTTCTGACTATATTTATCTTTTCTGCAGGTGTTTGACTTCCTTGTGCAGAAGCTTTATGCACTCAGAAAACCCAAAACTAATATTCAGATCATTCAACAAAGTGTCCTTCTAAAATACAAGTGAGCAGCTGTTTTTATTATTTAATGGTGCTTCAACCGGCTTGCTCCTATTTGTATGATACTACCGTAAAACATGATTAATGACTCTGGTTTAACTGCTTTAGTAATTATCAACCCGTACTGATCATATCTTGTTTACTCTTTACCCTTCATTTGTGTGATGAATGTCAGTTTCACACCTTTGATAATTTAACCGAGAAACGTGAAATTCTAGGTATATTATTTCTTTCCTCAAGGGACATGGAAAAGAGATATACAATGAGGTTCGCGCTGCATACATTGACACAATGAACAAGGTGAATGCTTTAGAATGCATTATTATGTGTTTGGAATGCAGGTTTGTCAGGGCTAAAATCTAAGAAATTTTTACTTTCATTATGTAAAATTTAATTACTGTTGCTACTGACATATGCGTATGTACCAGATTATAATATTTTTGTAGCTCAAAACATGGGAAATTCAATTTTACAAATGCCATTGTAAGAATATCATTTCATAGGTGTTGATACTCTGCTGTTTCATTTGCAGGTTTTGAGTGCACATTTCCGTGCTTATATACAGGCATTGGAGAAATTACAGTTAGATATAGCAACATCTAGTGATTTGATTGGGGTGGAGGCTAGAAGCACCAGTCTTTTCTCAAGAGGAAGAGAACCACTGAAGAATCGTTCTGCTGTTTTTGCTCTTGGGGATCGGATAAACATTTTAAAGGTTTTCCTTCCACTAGCTGTTGAATATAGTATGCTGTGTTATTCTGGATTGTACATTGAATTTCTTGCTGGATCACTTACCAAACGAAATGTCAGTTGTGACTTGTATTATTCACTAATCTTTTTCTCCCTGGTTTCTTCTTGGGCATAAAATTTGGGAAATATACTCTAATTTCTTTTGATGTTTAGTATATGAGCCATATGGCTCATTTGTTGCTTTTTCACATTTTTGTGTTGTAGACAAGTCAATGTAGAATCATAGATGCCTGATTAAAATATATATGCTTTGGTGTGATTTGTAGCTTTGAGAAGGTTAAACCTCCAATGATAGTAGTAGTGAACGGGATCTACTGCTATATATTCCCATGTTCAAAGTCATGTGTTATCCTTTGAAAAAAGGGCGAAACAATTTTTTTATTGCATTATTCAACTTCTGCTGGATTTATTTGCTCAATTTTAACTTTATTTTTGGATGAACTTTTTTTTTTTTGGGGGGGGGGGTTGGTTATAGGGAGGAGAAATACTGTGCCATGAAGTGTTGTTATTTAGTATATTGTTCCTATTTGATCGGTATATTGCTCCCATTTAAATAAAGGAATTAATTATCTGGAAATGATAGACGAATTTGAGGTTTCTAATGTTATCTGGTTTTAGTTTATAAAAGGCTTCAGTTAATCAATATTGTTTAGTTGATCTTCTTCCTGATAAGTGTAGATGTTACTCTAGAGTTCGATACCTTCTTGAGACCTTTCAGGGTTCCTGGTGTTCCCTTCCCTATTCCTACTTCTCTGGCCATGCTTGCAGTTGAAAAGTGCTGTCATTTGTCAACTCCCCTATTCCCAAATTCAATAACTGGATACATTATTCTTATGGTTGGTATGTTTTACCTGTCAAGAATCAGAAAGTAGAATAATAAAATAATAGTAATAATGGTTGTAATGAGATCTCATTAGGGGATACATTTTAAACAAAATGAAAACTATATGTCGTGCATGTACATTGTGCAAAGAATAATTTCTTCCCTTCCCTGGATTCCATTATTGATTCTTTGTTGGAATTATGATTCCATAGTTTGAATGTCTTCCTTTCTTCTATATGGTTACAGGAAATTGATCAGCCAGCATTGATTCCGCATATAGCTGAAGCCAGCTCCTTAAAATATCCTTACGAGGTCCTCTTCAGGAGCTTGCACAAGCTGCTTATGGATACTGCAACTTCTGAGTATCTTGTTGCTCTGCTCTTTGAATTTGTTTTCTGGATTTAAGAGAATGTTTAGTCACTTGTAGTATCAATGTTGACTCTTTTTCTCTCTATTCTGCAGGTATCTTTTCTGTGATGATTTCTTTGGGGAAGAATCAATATTTTATGATATTTTTGCTGGTAATTCTTTTTTTGTTTCTTTAATCAATGATAAGATTAAAAAAGCACTAAATTGATTTAAGTACTGTCGTGTAGGATAGAAGAGGAGCAGAAAAAACGAAAGAAAAAGTGTTTTCTCTTTAAGCACTAGGAATTGCCTTTGATTCAGAAAGTCATTGTCCTGCAAGTATTGTGTTGAGTTCTTTCATTATAACAATCCTTTTCATTTACTTAGTACTTTGTCCATGATCTTGAAGTTTTAAGCTGTTTTGTTTGACTAATGAAAGATAGATTACTTGAAAGTTTAGAACGGGGTATATTTTGGTAAATGATGATCATATTCTGTTGTACCAAAGAGACATTGTAACAGCTTTTCATGTTACTTCTTTGCTATTTCAGGTCCATTTGCTGTTCTTGATGAACACTTCAATTCAATATTACCAAATTGTTACGATGCTATTGGGTTAATGCTTATGATTCGCATCATACACCATCACCAGGTAATTTTATAAACTTATGTAATTGAATGTCCATGCATACACGTCTTTTTACTGTATGCAGTTTTATTTTCATTTAAGTCTTTTCGTAAATCTCCAGAACTCATACTAATCATCACTTGATTTCCATATGAGTTGTGTGCCTATTGGTTGGAGAACCATATGATTTGAAAGATTTAGTGAAAAAATAAAAACGTATTGGTCAACTTCAAATATTCCAATTGAAACGGAATTTGATGCCAAGTTTATTTATACCATAACATTTAACAAATTCATTTCATTATGGTATTTATTTAGTTTTTGGCTGTTTGTATCCTGATTAAAGGCTAAGTAAACATGTTCTTAAATTTGCTATCTGAAAATGTTACTGATTTCTCTTGCTTTTCTTTTTACAGCTCATCATGTCGCGGCGGCGGATCCCATGTTTGGATTCTTATTTAGATAAGGTCTATCATCAACAGCACCTTGATGACAAATGTGATCACAACAGAGACTAATTTTGAATTGAATTTGAGCAGGTCAATATTTCCCTGTGGCCTCGTTTTAAGATGGTGTTTGACTTGCACCTTAGTAGTCTGCGTAATGCAAATGTGAAGACTTTGTGGGAAGATGATGTTCATCCTCATTATGTCATGAGGCGCTACGCTGAATTTGCTGCCTCTCTGATTCACCTCAATGTTGAATATGGAGATGGGCAGGTGAGAACTTTTGAAAAATGTTAGTCATAAAGGGTTTCTTTGTTGATTGTTTTGTTAACTTCTTTGTTGATTGTTTTGTTAACTAAATACAATTCTTTGTCTGCAGCTTGAATTGAATATGGAACGACTGAGAATGGCTATTGATGACTTGCTTACGAAGCTCGCAAAATTATTTCCAAAACCAAAATCACAGATCGTGTTCCTGATAAATAACTATGATATGACAATTGCTGTACTAAAGGTGAGAATATAATTCCTCTTTTTTTATGATTTTGACTGGAGAGAATAGTTTTTTCGGAGTAAAATTTCCCGGTTATCAATATCATTCCTTTGTAAGGAGTGCATATTTTCTCCTTTTGGTTGTGCTAGAATGCTTCAAATCTATATGCCTTCAGTGACCCCTCTCATAATCAAATTGGCATTTGGATGCAGGAAGCTAGTCCAGAAGGTGGGAAAATTCAATTGCACTTTGAGGAATTGTTGAAGAGCAACACGGCTTTATTTGTCGTAAGCATCTGCTAACCAGTATGTTTAGGTTTTGATTGGATGCCTAATAAAACTCTACTCTTCATCTTAAAAATTGAATATTACCATTTTAATATTGAATGCTGAAAGCAGCAGCTTCACCCTATACGTTTTTGTCTGTAAGACTGAAGGTGATAAAGCAGTCTCCCATCCTCTGGCTTGCATTCTCATTTCATAAAATACACATGGTGTGTTTCCAAATAACCCCCTTTGGAGAAGGTACTCCTACACACTCAAATGAAGTGATTTTCTGGTCTGATTGCTAAACTTGTTCTCCACTTTTTCTGCAAAAGCTACAACATGGCAGTATAATTTGCAAGTAAAACAAACGCTTTGGTTGTGTTAACTGTGCATATTTTAATGATGTGGAAGCAATTTAATTCCTTTTGTTGGAGGGCCTCAAGCTCTAGTAACACAATTGTTAATATGTAGGAGGTGCCTGGATCCTGATCTTGGACATGCATGAATTAGTGCGCATGTGCCAGTCCAGTTTGGATTTTTTCTATGCATGTAATGCCTGAAAAGAAATTAGCTTTAGAATTGGTTTTAGAGAAAAGATTATTTGTCTCTGTCTTATGGGTTTTGATCTCTTTCCACCACTGATTATTTATTGTTTCACTTGCATAACACTTATCTTTCTCAGGAAGAACTGCTTCTGGAACATTTCAGTGATTTAATCAAGTTTGTAAAGACCCGGGCTTGTAAGTACTTGAACAGTTGTACATATCCATATTTGTTCATTTAAATAGATGGTCTTATTTGCAAGTTGTCTTGCCAGCGGAGGACTCGAGTTCTGCTTCTGAGAAGCCCATAACCGTTGCTGAAATTGAGCCACTGGTCAAGGACTTTGCAAGCAGATGGAAGGCTGCAATAGAGCTGATGCACAAAGACGTCATCACCTCTTTCAGCAACTTCTTATGTGGCATGGAGATCTTGAGGGCTGCATTGACACAGCTGCTGCTGTATTATACCAGACTCTCAGACAGCATAAAGAGAGTTGCCGGCGGGTCTGCGCTGAACAAGGATCTCGTGTCCATATCTTCAATCATGTATGAAATCAAGAAATACTCCAGAACTTTCTGAATCACCAATGTCCTGCATTAACAAGAACAACATCTGGAGATTTTTAAAATGGTTGCCGCAAATATGTAAATGCTTATATGATTTTGAAACATTGCAGACTTTGGATACATGATACTTGACCATGAGAGAGAGATATATATATATATATATATATATATATATGAAATTTCTCGATTTAGGGTTTTACGGTCTAGCAAAATGATTTTCGCTATTGTAAAACGATCAACAATGGCATAAAATAATAGCTTGGCATTTTATTTCGTGCGAAGGTTTGCAAGAGAGAGAACTATATACAGTTTTCCAATCAAGTCGGATAAATTAAAAGATAAAAAAACACATATTTTAATGCATTGTTTTTTTTATCTTTTAATTTCTTTTTATTTTAATAAAATAAGAAATTCCTGACAGAAAAATTATTAATATTAAATTTTTTTTTAATAAAGGATCTGTTATTTTAATAAAGTCAATGATATATTAAAATGCAAGAAAAATATATTCAAATACAATGTATTTTGTTCTATGCTATATTGAATTTTTTTTTTTAATTTATCTCTTACTTTATTTAAGTAAGTGATTTCTTTAGTGGATGATAATTATGTATGAAAAATTTGCTAATAAAGAATTTTTGATCATATTAAAGTTAGAGATGAATTAAAAAATAAAGAAATATAAATTTTAATATTGTGTATTTTATCTTGTAGTATATTACAAATGTATTTTTTATCTTTATTTATATTAAAGAGATTTCTAATTAGAAGTTTACTCACGTAGATCGAGAGCTGATCTGGTGCTTGCAGTCTCACAATTTATAATACGTGAGTGCATATACTCCATCACTCTTCTATATATTTATATTTTCTTGTTGATCATTTGGGACCAAGACTACCTACATCATATTTGAAGAGGTATACAAAAGTACAAATAATCTCTAAGAGTAAGGATCGCAATCAAGAAATCTAGGGGCAACATCGATAGATTAAGTTGTCCCCTAGAGCATCCAATGTGGTCCATAATGTGTCAAATTCAAAGATAAAAGAAGGCAAATATGCAGGTGCATGACCCCATCGGGACTTAGGTGTCTATCTAGAATAATTACACATGTTTATCTAGAATAATAAATGATGGTTAAAGATCTCCTCTTCTTTAAGAAATTTGCATAAATAATATTATTCATTTTTTATTCTCACAGAGCCACCTTCAACACAGAATGCCTCTATTTTCAGCAATCATTAGTCTATACAAAATTTTCTTGCGCCAAGTCAGATTGTTTATCTTCACAATTATTATGATTGGCCTTTGGTTTTCACTCATCCGATTATTTCAATGCTATACTAGATTGTACATGATATAATGTAGTTTCTTTGGAGAGATTGTACGTTTAGCATTACTTGTGTGTAGGGCCCTTAATACTGTTTTATGAAATTTTGAGGTTTGTCGTTGATGTATTATATATAAATTGTAGTCGACATGGTTCTTTTTCTTACATTTAAACCAACAAAAACCCTCTTCTAAAAAAGAAAAAATAATGAAGAGACCATTTCATAGCAAGTACAGCAATTAACTTGACCATGGCTGAAGCGTTTCTTGGTTGATACAAGAAGAAAAATGAAAAAAAGAAAAGGAAATTACTAAGGCTTACCACAACAAAAATTAGAACTAAGAAAATGAAATTTGCTTGCCAAGGACAAAGCATTAGTAGAGAATTAAAGTAATTAAGCATATGCAGTATCAAATTAAAAGCATAATAGTAAGTAGCATAGAAATTCATTCTCTCAACAACCAGCCATATGGATGGAGAAAATGAAATCTTATCCTAGCTGCCTAGTTACAATCCAAAAGCACCAGAAGAGACTTATACAACATATAATTAAAGAGAGTATCAAAGTTCTTCTCCAAGTAAAAGTTCAACCGATGATAGTGATCAGAAAGATAGAACAGAGGGATTGGGAGAGAGAGAGAGAGAGAGAGATGAGAAATGACCTAAGTCCTAACCATGGTGGGTGGGGTTAATTAGAAAAGAAGAATCCAAGGGAACCAAAATATATCCCAAGGATTACATGCATGCATATGCATTTGAGCTCCACATCCATTGATGGAGTTCTTGAAAATTAACTAAATGCAAATAAAAAAGTACCCGCCTACAGTTTAGTGTTTTGTTGCTAATACTCCAAGTATTAGCCACAAAGAATTTACAAGAAACGAAAATAAGCTAAAAGTGTTAGTAAACATTTCCTTCCCTTACCCAAAGGGTAGAAATCGATTTGTTGCTTTGGAAAAAAAAAAACGAACATTATGTGAGATTTTAAGTGAAAGTTGAAAAAAAAAATTCTAAAAACATGAGTGCTGCTGCCCTAGTTGCTACATGGTCCTAGTTTCAAAACCCTAAGACTACATGTTAATGCACAAAAAAGCTTTGGGCATATCCCATGCCCTTTTGATTTTTGCTAAAACTGCCTCTTTCTCCAGAGGTTGATTAGCCATATCTAAAACCAGAGGTTTGCTATCTTTTTTTTTCAATTTACAATTTTCGCAAACCGGTTTCCATTTTATTAGCCTTTTCCCTAGGCTAAATTAAAGTTATAAAATGATTTTTTTTTATAAAAAGAAACTTAACCTTTCCAGGGCTAAGGATTTACAGAGAATTAACTGTTCCCAACTAAAAGCTGATCATCCACAACAGCTTGAGTTGGTAATTTGGTACAAAAAAGCTTTTTGGTTCTCTTTAAGGAACCCTTTTGCCAAAAAAAAAAGAAAGATGCATATGACCATCCAAATTTCTTTTGGAGGTGGGGTTTTTTTTTTTTGCCCAGCCCCTATGGGGGGCTTGTGTGTGCAAAAATGCCCATTTGATACCATGCAAATTGGGCATTTTGTGTTAGAGAGAGAGGTGAAAGAGATAACCATGGTTAGGCCAAAGGTTTTGTTTCATGATGATGATGATGATGAGAGACTTCAGAGAATTGCATGCAGCTGAAGATATTTTTGAAATTGAAGGAGAATGATTTGAGAGATTCATTGACACTAGCGATGTGGAATTGGCGGAGCATGCAGAGCCATATTGGTCACGCCTGTGGCACAGCAAAACACACTGTCAAAGATGTTAGTAACTCTCTTTCAATCATACGCGTACGCACATCAACTATAGATATATATAGACAAAATAGTTTAGAATTTAAAGTTGTTCATATTATGGTACGCGATACTGTCACAATGCTATATATATGATACTGTAACTCAATAAATCATTTATATTTTATTTTAAAAAATCGAAAATAGTTAAAAGTGCGATGTGTTTTGCAAACCTTGTTTTCTAGGAGGAAAAAAAAATACTACTATTTGTTGGCTTCAAAAAATTTTAGAGATGAATAGTAAAGAGTAAATTGTTTCTATGGTACAAACCTGATTGCAAGGCAGGTGTAGGAGCAAGAGACATGGGGGGACCATAGTGCTGCGGGTAACCGGCAGCGGCATTGATGGTGGAGTATGGAAACAGGTGGTGTGGGTACTGGACGCCGTAGCCCTGGCCGGAAGCGTAGCCGGTGGTGGCTGCTCCGGTTGCTTCTCCGAATTGAAGATAGGGGTAGTAAGCAGCGGCAGCGGCTGCGGCAGCCCCACCGGTCATCATCCCTCCTGCTGCATGGCCATTGCCATACATGGGATATTGAGCAGTTGCCCCTCCATAGACATTGTAGTAGCTCTGCAACAAAAAGAAAAAAATTAAAAAAATAAAAACAATTTCAATGGTAACAAGTTATTGTTCATGTCTTGTATGTCAGTGGATCTACTACAAAACTCATACATTATTGGTCTTTTGTACAAACCTTTGTCCTTGTCTTGTGAAATGAGACATTTAACATGTGAAGCAAAAATGAGTTATTGCATTTAGGTAAAAATTTGTGCCTTTTTCATGCGAAATATTATTTTGAGTAATGCTACATACATACATTACAATTCAAATTTAAGTAATAATATTAAGATCCAGTACTCGGCTGCATCTATAATGTATAGAGTTTTTCAGACATCGTATACACACTGCCGGATGTACTGTAACATTACTCTTCTTTGGTAATACGTATAGTAAATAATGTGATCTTGGAAGACTGTAAAAGTGTGACAGAGAATGGACCACAACTGCAAATTCTATTGAATAAAGGAGACAAACCTAATCTGTCACAGCTGTAAATTCACTTTAATTACACCACTTGACCAACTTCGTTCTTTTTTGAGACAATTAATATTCATCTCTTTCTCTTTAAGGCACCGTCAATCTTCATATACATACAATTTATCTAGGGTTACTACAAAATAAATAAATAAATGGAAACAAAATGCATAATCGAAATCATTTTTGTATTAAGTTAGAAATATAACTCCAGCTAGCATTCACATCGATATATTAACGACTCAGATTAGAAAAACTTGAGCTAATAAATGCCAACGCTATTAGTATTTAAGATTAGCTCTATCAAGAATTAAGAAATTCACCTACTATGATTACCAACATAGTTGAAAGAGTAATAAAGGAAACCTTGTTCCAACAAATTTGGTAACAAGTCCACCTCGTCCTCATGGCATCTTTAAATGTCAACAGTTGTTGGTGAGTGGTCATTATTGATGGATTTTTATTGTTTCTTTTTTAAAAAAAATATTTGTAAAAGAGCAGTTGGAATTTATGTACACGTATTGTATGAACCCTAAAGTTGTGAAGGAAAAAATAAAAGGTAAAAGAAAAGGAGTTTGTGCAAACCGTCGGATACGTGTAATCTGCTGAGTATGGGGAATACCTGAAATAATGTTAAAGAAAATATGAGAAAAGCTTTGAGATTGTGTAACAAGAAATAAATTAGAGAAAGCACCGCGCAATGCACATGCGCACATGCATGAGTTTGGTACTAATTATTCACATTCAATTATGCATGCCTTCGTTTTTGATAACACATGAAAGAGAAAGATAGAGAGAGTCCATGATTGATGCTTAAAGTAAGAAAAAACATGGATAGTGATTCCAATGATGATAAAAGCCAACAAGAGAGAGAAAGAGAGATGATGAAGACGATGATCATAATGATGATGATGATGAATGAGCATGCTTATTGAGTTGGCATTAAACCCTAAAGTTTTAACAGGGTTTGAAGTTGAGTGTGCGTCATGAGTTGGCAATGCACGTGCATGCAGGCAGCTTCTCATACACACACGCACAAGGAAGAGAGAGAGAGAGAGGGTAGAGAGAGTAAGAAAAAAGAAATCTAAAAAAAGAAAAAAGAAAATAAATAATATACCCATAGAGATTAAAAGGAATGCCTTGTTGGATGGCATAATGAGGGAAGGTTGCAGCAGCAGTTGAAGGAAAAGTTGTCCCTCCAAATCCACCGTTCTGAAAAGTGCTCATTACCCTCAAGTTGTTTCTTCCTCCTCCTGCTGCCCCCACCAAATTAACCATTTTTAATTACTATCTCATTCTTTCATCTAAATCAATTAATAAAATCAATTTTTTTTTTTTAAGAAAAGAAGGATATATGTGTGTGTGTGTGTTTTATGAATGCTTCTTTTGTATATTGCAGATTGCAGACTGCTGTTTTTGTTTACTGAAAGAATGTTTGTACAATAAGGCTGATAAAACATAAAACTTTCTAAATTTGGAGGAATATTCAAGGCCTGGATTTGACTTTGAAATTGTGTTTTGTTGATAAGAGAATATTTTTGATACACAATACGTAGAAGATTAATTGGAATAGAATTAACTAGAGCCAGCAGGGAATATCCAACAGTGACATAATGAAAGACTTGAAAGATTTCATGAAACCTTTGCTAGATCTGATATATCAATCAAACCTATCTTCATTTTGAATATTTCACCAGAAAATGAAAAAGAAAAGAAAATAAAAAAAGAGTTATTAATTTTACCATGTTTCGGTGTTGAGGGCTTGGATCTCTGAACTCCCAAACAAGCAAGATTGCAATTAGCCCTCCTTCCATCTATCACCGGAGCTGCATCAACACAGGCTTTCATGGCGGCTTCCGGTTCGCGGAAAGTTACCTAAAATGGCAACAAACACATACGTTTGTATACATACATAAAATAACACAGAACTAATATGTTCTCGCGTTATAAAATTTGAAAAAAAAAAAAATCTCGTCTAGATCTTTCATTAGAATCAAGATCTAGTGATCAAAACAAGGATCATCATGCATGTAAACCAATGTGATGAGAGTAAAGAAATTAAGAAGATGAATCAGCTGCTAATTAACATACAAATCCATAGCCTTTGGATCTGCCAGTGGCCTTATCAGTGATAACAACTGCTTCCAAGATCTCGCCAAACTGCTCAAAATACTTCTCCATGGTCTCCTTCTGAGTCTCCCATGCCAGGCCTCCTACAAATACTTTTGTGTATGTTGTGTCACCAAACTGACCTGCTCCTGCTGCTGCTTGTGCTGAAACTGGAGTCATCATCTTCTCTTCTTCTTTTGTTGCTCTACCTAGCTTGATGATATATATTTACTGATCTTCTCTAATGAAAAAAATCAGCTGAACAGGAAAAAAAAATTGTGGTATATATATTTTGGTGGGTTTATTAGGGCTAACTAGGCAGATATAGGGGCCTTGGTGTCAAAATATAGATCAATATTGGATCTATAGTATTAGAGATGTAAACAAAAGACCCACTCGATGATCGTTGGCTCTAGATTTTGTGGAAACTGTTTGCGGATTGTGATCGAAACTCAAAAGAGAGAAAGAGATAATTAGGTTAAGAGAGAAAGCGAAATGGGAGGGAATTGAATGAAGAGAAGAGAAAGCAAAAGTTGTAAAAATAAAAAAGCAAAGCAAAGCAAAGACCAACTCATAATACGGACATG
This sequence comes from Murraya paniculata, assembly GCA_030449075.1. Lineage (NCBI taxonomy): Eukaryota > Viridiplantae > Streptophyta > Magnoliopsida > Sapindales > Rutaceae > Murraya > Murraya paniculata. Next base: position 539,019 of record JAEVFN010000069.1, read on the forward strand.
AATTATATACACAACTAGCCCCCACCTCATCAATTCACTCTTGCACGCGCCTTTATGACGTCTTGTTATTACTATATACATGCTATTGTATTTTCCTTTTCAGGAAATTTTACTAGACTGCCCAAAGGTTTATCAAAATATCAAACACATAAAAAGGGTAAAATTATTTAATAAAGATACATTTGGTATGTTGTTAGACTTAGTAAATATCAAAATATTTAATCAATCGCCTAGTCATAAATGAGCTAACATGTTACCCCAATCTTAAATAATGAGTAACAATTAGTGTATAGTGGATTTGAACCTATTGTTATCCAATTCTAAATTAATATACAAGAAGAAATGGTTGGTGTTCAAGGGGCCAAAATTAACATTCCACCCATATATTTTTTTAAAAATAAATTAGATTCATTTAATATCATTTTTTCTCTTAGAATTTGAGATTTTATAAATGGAGTTTTCACAAATAAAGATTTTTCAAAATAGATTATAGATCCTTTAATAACTAGTTATGTAGCAGAACAAAAAATAAATGACAACTAAAAAATATCTTTTGAAAAATATTAAAAAAAGAATTTTTGACATTAGAAAATTTTTTTTAATAAATTAAAAAATATACATTAAATAAGCATTAAGACCTCTTACCACCAATAAATATAAGAAAAATATTAATTGTTTGACTGATTTTTGAATTAACAAAATTATTCGATCAATGGCATTAACCAATTGGATGGATAGGGGCTTTCATTAGAATTTTTTCATTCTTCTTTATCTATTAAAATTTTAATAAATGTTAAGGGTATTCAATGAGATTATCCCCCCAATTTTGAAATTGCACCGCCGCGAAGTGAGCGTGGGAGTGGTTTCTGACGTATTATCATGTTTGTCGTCGCTGTACTTTCTATTATTTTAAGGCCACAGCCAGAATGACAAACTAGGGCAACTAATGTTCCGATATTACGAAATTACCACATGAAATTAGATTGCTTGGGGGAAAGGTCCGTAGTGGCAAAAACGGCACGGAAAAATTATGAAAACGGAGGGAAACTAATGAGGGGATGAAATCACGCGGGAGGTCAACGGTCAACGATCGAATTGCTTATATGTAAAGTTGATGATTCTATGCATCTTTTATCTCTTATCTCTTTCGCATTTTCCTGTTTTGTTTTGTTCTTTTTTTTTTAATAAATAAATAAAGAAATTATTTAAGGTTATATATAAATGGTGTGGTGAGTGTTGTCTTAATCAATATAGTATTGGGTTAGTTGTCTTTTTCCAAGTTTATTATCAAAAGTAATTATTAGCTTGTGCCCTTCAGTTATAAAATTATTTTCATTTTTTTTATTTTTTTATACTACAAATATAAAAGCCAAATCTTATCGTTTGAATACCATCTCGTTCAGTTGATTAAATCTCTTATATGAAAATAAGAGATTTGAGTTCCTGCTCAAATCAGCGGTGGAGACAGAATTGAGTTACTGTTATACTATTAAAAATAAAACAAAACTTTATTCTAATCTTAATTGGAACAAAATTCTATATTAAAGATTCATTATCTCGGGTAAGTAATCCATCGTTTTGTTCCCTTTAATGCATTGATAATAATAAAAAGTTATCTGAAAAATTAACATTAACTACTTCCATATTTATAATAAAGTAAATAAATACGGCTCCAATTGAATTGACAAAAAAAAAAAAGGGAAAAAAAGAAAAAAAATCTTCAAATAACTTAATCTAATATTTATTAACAAAGGTACAGCGAAAACAATACGATAATAAAGATTCAAGATTAATAATTGGACTCATGAGAAAAGAAACAAACTTATGAAACAGCCATTACCAACTCAATTTGGAAAATAAAAAGCAAAGCCACTACCGTGTCTCGCTAAAGAATGGCTTTTGCCGAAAGGGTTTAAGGAAAAATTGAAAAAACAAAAAACACCAGCTGCAACTATACATCAAAGTCAATTTTTGGCTTCTGCTTCTCCGAAATTATTATTGTCTTTTATTTTGCTCTCTCTCTCTCTCTTTTTTTCAGAAAAGTTTTAATGACATGATCAAAAAGATTTTTTTTTATTAGAACAAAAATGTATTTAGTCATCGGGGAAGGCATAATACATCTTACTCTTTATAACATTATTTTTATATAAATTTAAGAATACTTATAAACGAAAATGAGTTTTAAAAATAAAATAAAATATAATATACGAGAAAAAAGTTGTTTCTTATTTTTAAGCTTCTCGTCAACTCTAATGTGAGCAGAATAATAACAAGAGGATCGAAAATATGTGCACATGTGCGGTTGCTAGAAAAATAGACTGGCTGGGTTTAATCCATGGTGTAGCTAATTGGTCATCAGGGCTGGCTTCAAGAGATTCGGGGCTTAGCTGAATTTTCTTTTTTTTTCTAAAGCCTTTCTACATACAATGACATCAATTCTCAAAGAAATATGAAATAACTTAAAATTTAATTTTTCGTTTTAGATTATACAAGCCATGTGTCAATACAAAAAGTAAAAAGAAAATAATTTTTTTAAAATAAGGACAATAATAATTTAAAATTAATAATAGAACAGTAACACTTGAAAAGTTAGTAGAATAATTTTTATTGTAGAGAAGAGAGCAACAAATATTTTTACTGGGATTGTTATTGATTCAATGTCTATTGATTTTAAAGTTTTTAACAGAGTCTAAAAGGAATATTAAAAGTCAGTTCTAATATTAATAATTTTACTAGAGTATTCTTTTTTGAAAAGTGAAAGTATTTAATTTTTTTTCCTTGGAAAGATTAATAAAATAAAGAATTAACTGGTAAGACCATTAATTTTACCATATGTGAAGATTATCAAATATGAAATTTTTATAGAAAACTAAATCTTATTTTTAAGGTGAAAATTATTAAATATAGAATTTTTATTAAGAAAACAAATCGTAATTTTTGGATAATTATAAATGGGAGTAATGGTAAAGAGATTTCTAAAAATTAGGATGGTAAAGAGATTTGTAAAAATTAGGCTTTCTTATACATGTAATTTAAATAAAATCATTGAAATCTAAGAAGAATAATTATTCATCAGTATATTAATTAAATAAATGTCAAATATTGGAGCCTTTATAAAATTAAGGGTCCTAGGCGACCGTCTAATTAACCTAGTGCTAAAGTCATCTCTATTGGTCATGAAACATTTTGGATCGCAATCACTCAAGTTTGAATAAGAATAGAATGTAAGAATTAATATTTAATGGGTGAGATTTCTCCTCTCCATCCAATTATATCTTTTGAAAAAAAAATAGATTGAATAAAGAAATGAAAAATTTGTCATACAAAATTGTCTTATTGTATATATCCAAATACATATTAAATATTAAACTTCCAATATTAGATTAAAAATATGTAGAAGTTGACCTATTATCTGGTCACAAAAGAAGCTACCACCTGCAATGGTATCTTTGAAAACTGTATTGAGGTATCACATGGATAGAGAGTAAGAATAAATGAACTCAAATTAAAACATTATATATCTTCAGCAATGTCCAATATTGTATTAAAAAATTAGATAATCATAAGGTGATTAGACATGTTGATTGGCACATATCATCCGAATTCTCTTGCACCACTAAATTAATTAATAATCAAATTTAATATTTTATCCTTTGTGATAGGCATGCTAATCGAAATGATCTTAACTGTCTGGTTGTTGGAATGAGTTTCGGAATTGCCCTAGTTAAGTCCAGCCTAAGCGAATTAACCTTTCAATAACTACAAATGTGATTAAATTGCACAACTATCCATTTTAATTGACGGCGACACATGGATTGTAAGTCTATTAGCGTCCGTTGCGTACATCTAATTCCATATATTCATATGGTTGGGTCCGATAGATTTCACTTTAAAAAAAAAAATAAGGCAATTATTTTATGAGCCATTCTACGCATGCAAAATTCTGTTTCAAATAATTTGATTTCACCATGAATGCGATTACAATTTTTCCTGCGCCCCTCTGTATAATCTTGTGGATTTGCTATTATGTTTTGATGTTGTTGGTTTTGTTATTTGTGTTGAGGTTGGTTGTACAACTATTGTTCTTTTGGTATGTTTCTTTAATATTTATTTAGGGGTTGAGCTCTCTGATCCCATTTGCTTATGTCTTGTAATGAACTTATGGTTGTAAACGTTTAATAATACCATTATTTACAGTATTTGTATAGTTGCAGTTTTCTATTTGCATTAATTTCTCTACAAGAGGGGTGGTTCTGTATATCTCTTTACAAGTATTCAGACTTCTTTTGTCAATATTGAACTTTAATTAGCTCAATATAAACAAACCTAATTTGAGAAATTTTCTTGTCGAAGGTCTTTATTACCTCCGAATGCTGGAAAATGTTTAACTTGGCTTTGCATCTTCGCGGTAGTGGTAGTGAGAACTGAGAAAATAAGAAAAAGTTAAGAGAAAAAATATGTTGAAAGACGAAAATTGGTGTGCTTGTTCACCTTAGAATATACTTATTCTTTCATTTGAACGTGCTCATTTTATAAGAAATGGTAAGAATTCAACACGCCATTTTTGTAAAATCGTAAACTATCAAGATTTTACTTATAATTTAAGCAGAATCCATAAATGTCAAAGCTTATCAAATGAAGCAATTAGAATCCACCAATTATGTTCCATTTTTGCCTATCTGATGTTTTTGTGTGTTGAGCTTATTAGACTTCTCACCAGCAACCTTTCAGTGATATATAAATTAACGTAATATCCAAATCTTTGCTGGATGGGAAAGTATTGAAAGCATTACTGTTAGATCCAAGATCATTTGATGACTGTTCTCACAACAATAAGCTTTCTCTTGCTAAATCTTCTCACACTTTTTGCTAGTATTGAAATCTTAAATATAGTACCTGTAGAAAATGCTCTAATGCTCGATTCAATATAAAAATACTCTAATGCTCAAGTCAACATTTGATCAAAGAAAAAATAGGAAAGAGAAGTTAAAGGAATATTCTAGAATTTTCTATAGAATACATCGTAAAAATCTTGATGTATAATTGAATAATTGAATGAATCTTAGTTCATGACGATTGTAAATAGAGATCATTCCAACAAAAAATTATATATGAAATAACAAACTTACTTATCTTTTAGATCATTTGAGTTGTAAAATTATTGTGATGGTTATATGTTTTAAGTGAGTAACACATTTGTAAAGTCTGTGCACATGAATGTTTTTATTATTCTTTATAGGGTAAAAACTCGTTTGGGCATTATATTTTTAAAAGTATTTCAAAACATCTCTGTCATTAAACTATTAACACTTTGCTATTACATTTTATTTCTTTTGGCTTACTTTTATCACACTGTTACAATAATGTTTCTTTTTTTTTTTTGGACATTAATAAAAAGAAAAAAATAAAATTATCAATTTAACCCCAAAAATATAATAAAAATAAAAATAATATATATTAATTTTTGTATAACACTATGTTGAGGAGTTAATATATTAATTTTTTATTAATGTCCAAAAATTAATATTATAAAAATTATATATTAATTTTTGTGGGAGATCACGTTTGTCCAAAAAAGTTAATATTTTTTTAAAAATAAATATATATTCTTTTATTTTTATTATATTTTTAGGGTTAAATTGGTAATTTAATTTTTTAATTAATGTCCAAAAAAGAAACATTATTGCAAGAGGTTAATATTGACAAAAAGAATAAAAAGTAATGACAGAAGTGTCAATAATTTAACAACAGTGATGTTTTGAGATATTTACATGGACGAAATAAATATTAACCTTTAAATATAGAGAATAAACGAGTATATTATTATGTAAGGAAATTCATGATGAGGAATTACATATTATTGGTATATGTGGCATAATATAATTGGCTGTCAAGAAAATAGCACCCATAATTACTAATAACTAATAATAATTAGTTGTTAATCACCACTGACAAACAAGTTTAGGGCAACGACACTAAGTTACGGTACATGCTGTCAAGAAAACAACACCGTCGGTTGGGAGGGAACGGAATGGCAATGATGAAACTAGAGGCATGAAGGAAGGGCAAATTTGGAAAAATAGGAATTTAGAAAAATCTTTTGGGCCCCCTTGATAGGCCCACCAGAAACTCCCTTCAATCATACGATATTAACTATAGAACTTTAAAATATAAAAAAATGAAAATTAGGCATCTGATAGTGACATTATCAACAATGGGATGATGAAGATCGGACGGTTGAGAATGAGAAAAGGACTGAAGAGGATATATGTACTCATGAAGTGCGGTGGATTAAAACCAAAACGAAAAGCAAAAGTCGACTACTGCTTGCTGCTTCTTATCTGGCAGCTGTCTCCAACTTCTTTGACTGGAGATGGAAAAGAAAGCGACTCACGCTACGTGGGGCCCACTGCCAGTTCAGTTTCACTCACATGCTTCAGCCCGACCAGCCACCTCCCTCTCCTGCTGTTGTGTCCCAAAAGTTATTTTTCATTTTCATTATTATTATTTTTTTAAAAAAAATCTAAAGATTATTATTAATTTATGTGGTTTCTTTATATGATTATTACTCTTTTTATTTTTTTCAATTAATTTGAAATTTTATTTAACATATAATTAGTTGATTCAAAGATTTGATAAATATGGTGAGATAATATATATGTATATATGATGAGGTTAGTAAAACCGAAATTCATTTCCAAGACTTTTTTTTTTTATATTCGAATTCGAATGGTAAACCAAATAAAATTACTTAAAAATCACTCAATTACGTTTTTATAGATTTTTTTAAAAAAATATATTAACAGTACAAATAGATGCATAATAGTAAAAATCTAAATAAATACACAATTAAATTCTAAAACAAAGCTAAAATCCTTAAATATAAATTTTCATATGGCTACGTTCGGATCAAGGTGATCCTCGACTTTAAGTGTGTTAAGATAAGGCGTCAACGAATTTAACCAAGTAGTTGTTAACAGCCACTGGTAACATTGTGCACTTTCACTCCCAAAATAAAATTGTCTTAGATGGAGTTTTCATTACAAGATCTTAGACCCATTATTGAAACAGTATTGGGCCACAGATTTAAGAGGCCCAAACAAATGATGGGAGTCACTTTGTCCAAGAATTAATTCCAAAAATTTTAAAGATTTAATAGAAGTGTCCTCATAAAGTTTTTATAAATAAAACCACAAAATAAAAATTTATATGCCACCGCAATTACAAACTTTTTAACGAGTTGAATTTTGTATATATCTTGATGACTTTTTGTAAGATAAGATATCTTTGTTCATTAATTTTTAGTTTTGCAAAGCAAAAATACCCAAAAAAAAAAATCATAAAACACCAACCATAATTACCACTAATATCACATAATTAACATTGGAACTTTGAGTCACGTCTAGAATCTCAGACACACTGTCATACTCATGCTCTTGAATTACCATTACCATTACCTCAAAGACTGGCTTCACAAAAATTGATTCTTCAAAAATAATTACACTTACAAGTATCAAAATTTTTCTTCCAATTTACAGGAAGCCTAAGATGCTCAGGCACAATCGTTAACGATAACAAAAAATAATCTGAGGCACATCAAAATATTTAGTCCTACCATTTTAGCATATGGAAGCTCCATGTCAGCTTACAATGAATCTTCATGGTAGAGATGAAGCCCCAGACCAAAACGCGCACAAGCGCGGCGAAATGCCATAGCTTCTGCCCTCTGTACAGCATCTCCATAACCTTGTTCATCCACTAAAGCAGTCCCTGTTGACTCCCTAAATATCTGGTGGAGCAAAATGAGCGAAAAAAATGGCATTCAAGTAAGTTAACTCTGCGATTATATTTGTATAATGTAGGTCTCAAATCAAAGGGGGAGGGGGTGAAAGGCAAAGGAAAAAGGAATCAGGACTTGAACTACAATGAACCCTTATTGCAAGCTATTCTCTATAAAATTTTATAACCATTCTGCTTTTGGGCAAGTACTCTGTCATCGCAAAGAAAATAAAACAATTTCATGGAAAATAATTTAGTTAGAACCATTTCCGATTACTCCACTACACTCAATCTTTATCTCAACAAATAAACTAGTGAAACAATGCTCCTGCTTCCAATAGTAGCAATGCATCTCTACAGCAGATTCTGTTATACATGCCAAGCTCCTAACACATATTCACTAAATCAATGCAGTAGCCAAGTATCATTCCACATGTAAAAGCCAACCATTGTAGTTCGTAGGGCAAGCCAGGCTCACTAGTAGCAAAAAGGCTACTACTGGTTAGTTGAGTGTTTTAACATCCTAACTTTAGAGGCATTTAGATCTGAAAGTCAACCATTTAGCTGCCAACTCCATATCAGCAGCTTGAAGACTATCTTAGAAAAGCCCAAAAAATTTTCAGGATGCTAGCTTCTCAATACAACTAATCAAAATTCGTGTCAAAATTAGTCCTCCATTCGGCTCACAAAAGTACAATTTACATTTCACTGAGTTTACAAAATTCCAACCAAAGACAAGAACTCTAGAGATCACATCACCGCACAGGTTGCGCACATCCTAATAATTCACACTCTTCTTGGTCTCATTATTCAAGATACTCATCCACTCTTCTAAAGCATCTCCACAAACAAATACTACTGCATTTGAGGGTGCAAACGCAAAAACACATGCTCTTGGAGTCCACCATGCCATAGATTACATGAATGCATGAATAGAAGGTGGATTTACAAACATCAGACCAGAACCTCCCACGATTCAGTTTCACTAAGAATTAGCAGCCAATCTTACATGGAGGAGTGTGGACAGAGTATTACATGATTATACAATGTCCATTGAGTTGTTAGGGAAATTTTGTAATGTGGTTATAAGGCTGGCCATGAGTCATGAGTCATAATGGGGTGTTGGACAGTCAAAAAAAAAAAAAAAACATTTTCAACATTTGCACACGGCTCAAATGAAACGCTAAAATGGATGCGTGTCAATACGATGAAGTATTAGAAATAAATATATCCTTCCTAAGGAAAAAAGTGACACTTACCGAGATAAGGGAAACTTACATAAGATGGTTTAGTTATCTCCTGTATAGAATAATGGATTCTCCAACCAGCGGAAAGAAAAAGAAAAAAAGGTAATTTGCACAAAGTTGAAAGGTATGAAACGGGGAAAAGATAGCATGAAAATTACAGGAGTAGGAGCAATGAAAATTGACTTGATAACACAAGAGTGTTTTCATATTTCGTAAGTCTAAAAATCGACATTAAAATTGTATGGAAATACTTGGATGAGCTAGTCAACGAAGGCAACCGTGTCCAAGATTATCAGTCAACTTGCATGAATTAACCATATTCATCTAGAATGTGTTACATTACACATTGCATATGGCTGGATAGATAAATGTGTTTGGTTTTTAGGAATTTATAGAATTAAGTTTGGACTTCCCTTTTTAAAGATCCAAGAAATCGTCCACAAAGGTCACATCTATCAAAAACCTGTAAGAAGCTGAAAGTTTTCAATTTACCATTATTTCGATTTAAATGAATTTTATGGTGGTCACTTGGGAGTTCTCTACATAAAAATATAGTTGAATGAATACAAACTGTTCAAAAGTACTATAGTAACCGACTAAGAAGCAAAAACATCTTCCAGCTACTCTACATCTAATGGCACAAATTTGAGTTTGATTTGAGTTCCTAAAGGATAAAAATGATATGCTTGGAGGGAGTTTCAAGGTTTTATATATATATATATAAAGTAGTTCTCTTATTAAGATTTTTTCTTATTAAGATTTTCTACATTTAACTCTGTATCTCTTAAGTAGATTCCTTATAGTGGTGAAGAAGCCTATAATGAAAGTGAGGATCTAAGAAGACAAATGCAACAACTGTCAACGTCCCAACAACTTGAAGCAACTCAACGCTGTTCCTTATTAAAGTTCAGAAAATGAAGCTTCAACCAATGGTGGAGATTGTTTCAAACCCTTGTCAAAATGATCAAGACTCTATGAGTGGCTCTACCCCTCATTCCCAAAATCAAAGGCACAACAAACGTTAGAGATTCTTTGATATCGAGTTCGATATTTCAGAATTTGAAGGAAGGATGCAAACAAATTTCTAGATTGTTTACACTCGATTGAGAGAGTCCTACATTATGAAGGCTCTACCCAACGACTCTTACAAGAGATACATGGCTTCCTTGAAAAGCTCCATACTCAAAGGACTGCAAGAGATATATGTGGTTTCCTAACTCATACCTCTAAGAAATTCATCCAAGAGATACACAATTAAATGAAGAAACTCTTAATAAGAGAACTCTTCTCAAATTACAATCTAAAGTTTCTACCAAATACCATAAAGTTTGTACCTAATACCATCATATAGATAACCTTAGAACATCCTTCCAAGCCCAAGATATGATCTTTATCATTTGAGAAATCAAATCAACTCAAATTTATGCCCCTAGGTTTAAGTGGCTGAATGAAAGAAGCAAAAATATATTTTGCTTCTTAATTAGTTGCTATAATACTTCTAAACAATTTATATTCATTAACCATATCTTTACGTAGAGAACTTAGAATTGACCACAGTAAAATTCATTGTTCTTCTGAATCACAGAGGTTTCCAATGGTATACAATAGCAAAGTAGATTGAAATGTTGTAATACGAATAAATTCAAAAGTTTCGACTTAGTGCAGGTTCTTGACAGCTGTGACCTTTGTAGACTAGTTTTTAATATCTTAAAAGTCCAATTTTGATTTGGTAAAATTACTTAAAAACTAGACACATTTATCTATCAAACCACATACAATATGCAATCTACTATATTCTAAATAAATGCATAGAAGTTAACTGATAAAAAACTAGACTTTGATACCTTCATTAATTAGCTCATCCAAGTGCTTACATTCTATTTCATTGTCTATTTTCAGACTTGGGAAATCTGAAAACACTCTTGCGTCAATCTCCCCTGGTAAGTGTTTAAAGATATGTCTTTCTTCATTATTTTGATCAATTGGGAAGCAGCTATGGTGTAATATCATCAGTTAGAATTTATGATCTTAAAGGATGTTGTTCTCGGGCATGGGGATTTTTAACTTTTTTCCTTTCTGAACTTCTTGTCCCTCCTCTATGTACATTTCCTACATCTAATATACTTATTTTGTTTCTGAGCAAACAAAAAAATCTCCCCAAGTAAATTACTTTCTTCCCTTTCAAAGGTTAAGGAGCAATTTCTGACTTTAAAGGCCCTATAATAACTTTCACACCATCTATAATGAAACAGTAGATATGTTTGTGGCGTCGTGAATCACCCTCCAATCATATCGCCAAGGATGGCCCAAAAGAAAATGACAAGTGTCCACTGGTACAACATCACACTAAATTTCATCTTTATAATTTTTGCCAATAGAAAATAAAACAAGGTAATGATGATTAACCATTATTTCATATCCTTATTTAAGCCAAGATATTTTATAAGGATGTGGCTGTGTCACAATCTTGAATTTCGGCATGTCCACAATTTAAGAAGCTACTAAATTTTTCAAAGCTACCACCTCGTCATTTAACTCTTTGTCTCTCAGGTGTATCCCTTAGTGTTGAACTTCCTATAACCCATTGTACTACTCTTGAGTAGTGAGCTTTTGCTAATTTGTTTATGAGTGTTTGATTGCAAATAAAAAATAATTTAGTTTATCTTTAGTTCCGATGTCACTTGACTTTTAAACAACTTACAAAAATTATGGCCACATGGAATCAGCAAAGCAGATTCAAGCAACCGACTCAAGCTAGTTTAGAATTGATGCCTAATAGTAGAAGCGGAACTATGAAGAAACAAAAGAGGGCCCTGGCCTTGAAAAGTGTTGAATTTTTTAAAAGAAGTTATTAGGAAATTTCTTTGGAAGCTTAAAATCATTCTCCAATATATATCAGTAGATTATCAAACTATTTATTTTGGCTCCTCGGTTTATATTCTAGTTTCATCCCTGCCTAGCAGCTTCAAGTTGAGTAAAATAGTACCCATGCTGAAAGCCATCATTTAAGTCATTTTTTAAGCATTGTCACAAACCAACCGCTACTTTCGAGAGAGTAATAGAGATGATTGTCAACATCTATTGACATTTCAAGAAATTTCCTGCAGGAAAAAATAACACTCCCTTCAACCCAATACCAAGCTTAAACGAGAAGAACACTCAGCCCCAAGCAGAAAATCTTCAAGTCTCAGATGGAGCACAGAAAGACATATATTATGTATAATAATGAAAAACGTAAACAGCAAAGTATCATACACCACGAAAAACCTTAGCATAAAAAGCTAGACAATATTTGTTTCACTGTTTAAATTCAACTTGGTACTCAAACTACAATGTAACAACATGTTTTCAATCAGCAACCAATATGTTTACAGGATTAAAAGTTACCTCAGCATCAGTCCCATAAATCGTAACACGATAGACAACAGATACAGTCTTTCCATCAGCGGAATAAGTAATGTTCCGAACCTCACCAGACCATTCTGTAATAAACACATCATCATATTCATTTTACTTCAAAATCTAACTTTTCTTTTCCATTTAAGTAAAAGTAAGAAATTTAAAGAATAATTTACTCACCAGGAGCATGCAAGTTCATAATCCGATTCACAATATGCCTACAAAAGAAAAGTTCAAAAAAAATTAAATATAACCAAAAAAAATAAAAATTGGAACATTGATGGGAATGGACGGTTGAGATTGTGCGATTTACCAAGGTATGTACTTCATCGAAAACCCATCTTCAACTCGGATTTTAACGAGTGAATTTGGGACATTTTTGTTGAGTTCTTTGAGAATCTCGGACAAAGGACGGCTTATGCCGGAAGTGGGAACGGCGTCGTTTTCGTCTTTGAGGGTTTCTGGTGATGAAGAGAAGGAGGGCGATGATTTTGATGAGTAGAAGCTTTGAAAGAGGAGATGGGGTTTTCGAAACAAAGAGAGACTGCTGGTGGAAGTGATTGATTTGCGAAGAGAAGAAGACATCATCGCCGCCGTTTTCGTTCACACCAAAACCCCCCCAGCCAAATCCTAAAACCCTGTCTCTGTTTTCACCCCAACGCAGGCACTTTTGTCTAGAGATAATTATCATTTACACCCTCAAGTTGGGAAAACTTTCGAACAAAATGAAAAATATCTCTCTGGTCTTTTTTTACTTTTATTTGTTTGTTTCCCCGCTTTGTAGACAGGGATGACAAAAATACCTATAGGGATAAGAATTTTTGAAGATTTTTCGTTCGTTCAGAGAGGATAATGAGATAATTTTATATTTAATTTTTTATTTAGAAAAAGGATATTGATGAGTTAGAATCCTCATTTTCTTCTTATTTTTCTATTTTTTTATTTTTATTTTTAATTATAATTTTTTTAGAATTATTAATAAATAAATAACATAATTTAAATTATAAAATATTAAATATTAGTATAAATAACAAATATCAAAATATTTGTATAAATATACTATAAAAATTTTCAGGCTTAATTAATTAGTGGTGGTCTTTGAAATAATAGGTCTTGAATTACTATTCAACCAAATATTATTTCAAAGACCTTGGCCTAAAACTGTTTTAGATTATGAGTTACAGTGTTTATATTATTTTTATTATTTTAGATTTGAAACTTGATGCTATCTCTCAATTTGCCACATTTAAGAACAGAAAGAGCAGAAAATATAAGAGTAAATTATTAAAAATATTAATTTTAGTATCTATACCCATTTTATTTATTTTATTATTGATATAAAAGTAATTTTTTTCTTTTTATTATAAAATTATGAAGATTGACAAAGATAATTATTTTGATAATTTATATTTTGAAGTGTGATTTTTATAATGGATTAATGTTAATGTATAATATATTGTCAAATCTTACTTTTGTTTAAATTTTTTATTTTAGTATGATTAAATCAAATTCAGAAATTAAAAACGTATTGGTTATTAGGAATCGGGGATCGGAGACCCTTTGGGAATTCCCTGTTATTCGGGGAGGGGAATGGAATCCCCTCAAGTAATTTTGACTAGAACGAAAATATATACAGAATATCATGTATGAGTACGAGGATGTCGATTTCCTCCCTTCTTCTCCCCATTACCATCTCTGTTTGCAGATTAGCATGGCTTAGCCGTCAGAGAAGGGTGTCTTTTAATTGGGGTAGTATTAGTAAAAGCTTTTATGTGAAAATAAGAGATTACGGGTTCAAACTACATTCCCACTGATAGAGAGGAGATTTATATTTTGTTAAGCTAAATAATTAAAAATGAAAGTCTAGGATTTTGTTGAGCATTGCTTGGAATTAACGTACATTTATTATTTTTATTTCATTTTCAAGTTACTGTGTAGGAGAGGAATGACCTTCCGTGGAGGAAAATTAGATTTTACCACCTGCAGACAATTAAGTAATATTACAATATGTATGATTAACCTATTAGGTTCTATTTGGTACAGTTTTTTAAATAGAATTTATTTAAGTAAAATATTTTGTAGTCGAATTTTTATAAATAGAACTTTTACCTAAAAAATTTTATTTGTTTGGTTGTCAATAAAAGTTTTTATTAAAATTTTATGAAATTATTTTAATAGACAAGCTTTTTAAAGTTATATCATGAAAAGAATAAAATAAAATTGTCAAATAAATATAGATTTTAGATATTTTAACATTTAAAAAAATACTTTTCAACCTCTACTCCTAAAGGCTCAAAATTTGAGCTTTTACTACTAAAGGTAAAATAGTTTATTTAAGTTTTAAAAACTCTTCTAAAAAAATAACCAAACAACAATAAAATTATGGTAAGAACTTATGAGATTAAATAATTACTTATGACCATTAAATAAGTCATACCAAACAAGTACTTAATATATTATCTTCAACAATTTAAGCTTGAACCGTCCTATGGGGCTGACAACCCGAGTTCTAGTCATAGAGAAAGTAGGGATTAAGAAATTTTTAAACTTTATCTACTTTCCTCCCTTTAAAACAAGAAAAAAAAAATCAAATGATTCGATATTAAAAAATAGATTTACATCCTTTGCATTATATAAAATTTAGACTAAAATTGTAACCAGAATAACTCAAGATTTTGATTTCTAGCAAATCAAATCATCACTTGCACAAACATAAGATGAATTCTCTGGAAGCAAAAGTAAACACAAAAGCCCAACAAAATTAAGGACATGACCTAGATACAAAGTCACTTTTTCTTTCATCTTTGTTCTCTCAGCTCATAATCATCTAATAATTTCCTTCGCATATTTGTCAATGGAGAGTCATGTTCAGCATATTGATCGGATAACAATCGGCCGACGAGCCGTAAACTGCCAGCCGAGCAAGGATTGCGTTGACAGCTTCTGTTGGATGAAAAGCATCCCAGAAAACATATTGGTTTCTATTGAAACATGGCATTGCAAATGGCAGACATGTTATTTGGCCTTGGTTTCTTCCAATTCCACAGCAAGCTCTATCAACCACATTAAATCCTGCACATAATGCAAATATAATTCACAATTTTTACCCATTTAAATTTTTAAATTTTGGGATATATACTTTGAAATTAAATGTGCAAATTCTTACCAAAAGTAGCAGGGTTGTTTAGAATATCACCAACTGCACTGTAAGTGTTACCATACACAAAGATTGCACCAGGTCTTTTGTTGAGCTGATCAACAAGTGATCTCAGCCCTTCATTGAACGGACCAAGTATCTGATTAACATAATCAACACATCTTCCTGGCGGCGCCTGGCCGGAACCTCTCTGGTTAGGGATGCAACCAAGAGGTCCAATTCCAGCCAGAAAGAATTTTCTTAACCCTACACTATATAGTGCCTATGAAAAAAAAATTGTCGAAATATTATTAAGAATTACAAAGTTTATATTCCAATTGATGTGACATCAATTAGTGATAGTCACGTGCTAATTATATATATATACATACATACATAAATATTTATATATATATATAAACGTGAGAACGTACCAAAAGTTGGCGGGAATAGTGATTGAGCAGAAGGTTAGCATATTGAGAAGGGTTATAATAGAAGCTGGAAGAATAAATTGAAGGCATGAGATAATTGTTGATGTAGTCATTGCTTCCAAATACCATAATTGCTATTGATTTCGACAGATAATTTGTCAAATTACTTGCACCCATCATTCCTCTTAATTGGTTCAATGTGCTCTCAAAATTCAGGACTTGTTGGCTCAACGCATACCTCTGCCCCTGTACATATATATCATAAAAAATGAAGCTGATCATATATATAATTGATGAGGACGAATAAGGCAATTAAGTGAGATGATGATGATGATGATGATGATAATAATAATACATAATGTTGGCCAGTTTCATCAAGGATGCCAGCTGCTGCCGAAGCGTAATTGACTCCTCCAAGCAATCTGGCTCCACTTGTATTAGGATCTGCGAAGGCTAGTGGATAGGGCAAACCCATGATCCTTCCTAGCAAGCAAATAATTAACAAGAAGCTTATGAAATTGAAAATTTCCTTAATGACCGTGAGAATATTTGGCACAATAATAATTATATATAAGTTTCTAAATCACAAATAAAATCGGTTTATACTTTATACGTGTGGCGAGAAGAGGTCCATAGTAAAATTATTTACTTCTCGAAGTAATGTTGGGGGGGGGGGGGGGGGGGACAGCAATTACAGAATTAATTCATATCAAGTGATGACGTGACACTCACTTAAGGCAGTCGTACCAATAACAATCCTGGTATGATTAAATATTTTGGTAGAAGATCCAAATTCTCCCATGAACATACACAAGGCACTTGTGATAATTAAATAGAAACTTACCAATAAGATCAACAAAGGTTTTGCCATTGGAAAATCTACCAGTAGGGCCGTATTCAAAATCAACACCATAAGGATAATAATTGGACTTGGCAATAGAACTGAGATAATTGTTGTTACCAACATCAACCAATGAATCTCCAAACACAAAGATTCCTCTAACCGTCTGTGATTCCGCAGCCCCATTTGAGTAACTTAAGATCACAATAAGCAACCAAAATGCGGCAAATGACGGTCGTTGATTAGAGCCGATCACCATCCGTCCTCGGCTAGTACCCATCCTCATATTCAAAACGATTTTTAATCTTTTTCTTGAAAATTATGAGGGTTTTGGGTGACATAAATAATGGGGAAATATTGCTATACATGGAAAGGAACGGTTAGTGTATGAAGTATGAATAGTGTAAGCAAAACCCATAAAATGTTGCTTTTTAAATCACTTTTTCACTGGAATTTTGGTGGCTAGCTTGGCTCTTTTCATAACGGCCGATTTTGCAAGTTTCTTAGTTTTGTTTGTTTGCCCTTATCTTAATGCTGCTTTGCATGTGAACAACGACGCATGCAAATAAATGTGTGAGATGGCTTGGTGTTCACAATGGGCTACGGGACTACGGTCCAGCAAGTACCCTGTTAAAGGTCTTCGGCCATATCGCGTTACCTTCATGAAACATACGAAAAGAGTGGAGCTGTTAACACCCCTCAAAATCCTTTTAACACCCCCTTTAAATTCTATTCTCCAAAGTACATTAGACTTGGCAAAAAAGTCCAGGCCCGGTCCAAGGCCGGGCCGGCCCGTGGGCTTTAAACCCAGCCCGCGGGTTGATATTATGGATAAGGACTTGTAATTTTTAAAGTCTATATCTAATGAGCTTAGATATAGGCTTCACATAAAAGCCCAGGTTTTATAATATATAATTTTTTTTAAATAAAAAAATTTATAATATATTACATTTATTAATTATTTAATTTATACAATTTAAATTAAAAAAATTAAAAAATAAAAAAAACCCAATAACAAAAAAAAAACAATAAAATCCCCAAAAATCAAAATCTTAAATTCCTAATTCTCACTCTCGGCGAAGAAATAAAGGATGAGGAAGAAGATGGCCCGTAAATATTAGATTAGTTTATTTTTTATATTATCAGTTGTGGTTTATTATGTTGTGTACTTGTGGTGTTACTATTTTATATGTTAGATAATTATATATTGAATAAGAATTTTTAAGATTTTTACTCTATTGTAGTACTATGTATTAGATAATTTTTTTTAAACTTATCGCTTTATTTAAAAAATAATTTTAAAATTTGTAAAAGTTCAAGCCCCGCCCAACCCGAGCCCATCCAATTCTGGATGGGCTTTAGGAGGGCTTGGGCTTACTGTAAGTTATCAAGCCTAGGCCCAAGCCCTTAAATTGCCAAGCCTAAAAATACTCCCACTTCATTTATAAAATACTAATTCATAAATTAACATCAAACGTCATTGTCATTAAATTTCACCTTCGTAAAGGATTTAAGGAGTGTAATCATCAATCATCATTATTTTGGAGGTTATAATGGCCATGACCACGCTATATGCTATGTTTACATATCATAATGATTATGATTTTGGCTCCTAATGGTAATAACATATTTCAAATTATTTTTTATCGCAAAGTGGATGTTTTAAGTTTCAAATATTTTTTTTCCGAGGTTTGATGCAATGAGATGAGTAGCTTATCGTAAAGATATATAGTTTTTTATTTTAATTTTAGGATAAAATTAAATCATTTTAAAATTATTTATCACTTAAAATTTAAACTCACATAATCAACTAAATAAATTATTTGAAAACTATTCAGATCCCAAAAAATCCGTGGACCTGGAGGGATGTCTTCTTTTAGATAGATTTGAATATTCATTTTAGAACGAGACAGTCGACACAATACCCAGAGTAAAAATATTTTTATAAGGGAGCTGCTAAGTTACAGCAGCTGTAACTTAGAAATTTTTTTTTTTGTAAATTCTTTTTGTTACACCAAAGATCCTCTACTATATAGAATGTACATGCTTTTTTTTTTTTAATCCAAAAAAGAAACTTTCTTTTCATTGATAAAAGTGCTACTACGACATGACATTTTATTTATGCTTTCTTTTTTACCTTCAACATCACTAGCAAAATAACTATCCTTATATATATATATATATATATATATATATAAAGAGAGAGAGAACACACACTAAATCTTTTTCTTAAGTGAATGTTTGCATGAATTTTCATATAAAATTTAAAATTTTATAATGGTAGAAACTATTTTAGAATAGTGTTAAGGACTTCACACCATTACGAAACTTTAAATTTACATGAAAATTTGTGTAAACATCTACGCTTGAGAATTTTTCTAAATATATATAATATTTCTTGGACATTGACACAAGTGTTGTCAAGTTAAGAGACACTGATTTTCTTAATAGATTTTATATTGTATATATTGCACGAATATTGATTCTAATGCTTAATCTGGAGAAAAATAAAAAGAGCGGATGAGAACAAATGGTGGGTGATTTGATATATTTGCTTGCTATCAAGACATGAAAATTAGTCTAATTAATATTAAAACCAGACAAGCCAATGGGCTCCATCCATGCACTCAAGGGCACTCAAAGTTCCTTGAGTGCATGGGTTTGAGCCTCGGTAATAGTTATGATTCAATTCCTCTCCCAGTTAAATTAAGTAGGATATAATTATCTCTCTATAATTTAGAGTACAATAAATATCTCTCCGGTATTAAGTAAGGATAGAAATACAGTTTGTACCATAGAATCATCAAGTATAGTTCCGATTGATTTCAGAAATTCGAGCTGTACCATAGTAGAATTATCAAAGAGAATCTTAATCAATTTTTTATTATAACTATCAGTATAGTTCTGATTGTATGTAATATATTAGGGTATAAAAAAAAAATAATAATATATATATATATATATATTAAAGCCAGTCACTATATTATTGTGCAAGTTGGATTTCTCACCATCCTCACAGTTCAAACATTTAACCCCGTTAAATTTTCATGCTGCAGAATTCTTTTGTCAAATGTAAAGATAAATCGGCTCTAGTGGAACCACATTGATCAGCATTATCAAGAAGACAATTACTTTACAAAATTCTTATTGACCTTATTGGGTTCTTTCTATATTTTTTGTGATTTCTGTGAATCAAACCTGATGTAAGTTTGTTCCATATTTATTATCTGTTATTAAAATATTCAAATTTATGAAGTCAATTTTCGTCAGCTTTGGAAAGATCTATTACTATAAGCTCCACCAACTAGCGAAAATAATTCAAGTAGAGGCCAAAATAGCAATAATTAATCTAGATAAAGTACTGAAAATAATCGGCAAAACACACAAACTAGAATAGCTTGCCGTTAATATTATCAATATTAAGTCTGTACAATGTAGACTTTATTTTAAGATTTTATTACTTTCATGGGAGTCTTTAATTTGACATCTTTAAATTTCTTATTAGAATTTTTCTTTACTATTTCGGTTGGGATTTTTTTTTTTTGAATGTTTGATTTTGTTAGAGTGGTGGGTTTCCATTATTATAAACCTAGTACTCAGTATTTTATATAGTTGGAATACTTAGTTTATATCCCAACATGTGTTATCAATTATTATTTGACATGTGTCACTGATCATTATTTGACTTGTATTAGTGTTTCACTACATAGCAGTAATATTTTAAACAAATGCGTGTGATTAAGCTTCCAATAATTTTTGATGCAGCACCATACATGAATTATCTTATGTGTGAATTGTCTTATGCCAGAAAATTTGCAGATAAATTATAATTGGCAGACATCAAATCTCCTGGCTAGGTTACTCAAAAGTTAAGGCTTTTAAGTTTTATAAATGTTTACATGTCTTCGACTTGGAGGGCTCCCACTCCTGCAAAGAAGAAGCAAGATGCATAATTGCGTACTTTTTTTTTTCTTTTTGGCGTACTTTTTTTTTTCTTTCTTTATTTTTTTCTTAATTTTTCCTAAAATCACCACTACAATGTCCAATTGTCCATCCTTATTGAATGTACATGTTTTTGGATTGATACGTATGTAGTGGTGTCAAGTTAGGATAAAAAAAAAGTGATTGATTTGAAGAGATCTTAGAGAATATTATTCATTTACCTAAGTTTCATTGGAAAAAAGAGAAAAGAGAAACAAGAGGATGAGAGTTAATGGTGCGGATAATTTGCTTGCCATTAAAACTACATGAAAATCCAAAGCAAAATTAATTAAAGCCACCATGGTGCAACTTGCATTACCCACAAGTCACAACAATTGAGAGAAAAAAAAAATTATCATCTATTTATTATAATATCAGGTTAAAAAGGTTACAATTACCTTTCAATTTTTTTTTTTAAAATAAATAATTGAAGGCGGAAATAGAAAAGAGAAATTCTGCCATGATAGACAAAATAGTTTTTTATTTCAAAATGTCAATCAAATGGGGATGTAGCTCAAATGGTAGAGCGCTCGCTTTGCATGCGAGAGGTACAGGGTTCGATCCCCTGCATCTCCAGTGAATTGTAAATTTATTTCTTTTATTTATGTAACTCACCTCATTTTGATAAGGCTTTTGTATTTTAAAATTGTTTTTCACTCTTTTTGACTCTATTTATAAATTTTCTTACGAGAGTTTGGAGATGATGCTCTTTGCGAACTGTGGTTACTTCTCTTGACTCTTTGCATCCTCAGAGAAAAATGGTGAACTTTGACGAGATCAGAATATAGAATTGTCTAAAGGTTATATATAATTAATTAACTCAACTTTTATATCATCTTAGGAACGTCCTTTTGAAGATACTTAAGGATTTACTTGAATTTGATTTAGCTACCAGTTAGAGACTTGTATCGTTGCTGCAAATGAGGGTGATCCAAATTCTTTTTCTGCTGGTTTAATAAAATCCCTTAGTGCTTGTGAAATAATTATAGAAATACTAATAACTTTGTTTGAAAAGTGAATAAAAATTAAGTATTTTTAGAAACATTTGCAAAAAGGAAAGTTTTAATAATTTTTTTGAGATGCCTATTAGATCACGCGTATGAAAATAGCAATTTAAATGTCTCCATCTTTCTATATGATCTCACGTTCTTGAAAGATTTAAAAACAATGGTTAAGAACGATGAAGCGTCACTTCTTTGCTCAAATCTAGATCTAAGATTTGATGCATTGATATTCTTTTCGCAAAAGTTTTCTTTAGAACACTAATTATGCACCAAGATAAATAATCACCATATTTCCAAGTATGCATGTTTAACTTGATGAAGTACAGGATAATTTGAATAAATTTGAAAAATCATTATTTGCTTATTATCCTAAGAACAAGTTATGTCCATGTATATCAACGGTCAAGATTCCTCTTATATGAGTTTTACGTGGGTCTTGATCAACTTATAACTGTTGATTCACTATTGATTCAGCGCTATACCATTTGGGATTATGGTTGAAATGCTATAAGTAATTTATTTGATAAATTTTTAAAAACTACTTATTTTATAAGTTTTTCTATTTTAACAATAACTTTAAAAAAGTAGGTAGGGATTGTATTTTATAAGCAACTTATTATAGAAACTATCATATCTTTTTGAAATTTTTATTTTAACCTTAATATTGTAACAAAACGACAATTATTTATTACTTTTTCATAAAACAAAATATACAAATAAACAAAATTTAAAACTTATATAAATTTTTATCATTATATAATAAAATGGTACTATCGTAGTAACGTTAACCAAACAAATATACATTTTTTTTCAAACTAACAATAATAAACAATCACACAACACAATTTATCAAATACTGAGTTATTTTTTTCCCCTAATCAATAGCTTATTTCATTTGTAAAGCAAAAGCACCTGATTTCTTCAGCAGCCGCAATCTCAAATTAGCCCTAAGCACTGACCCTTATCCCAATTATATACTTGTTATAATACATACTTAAATGCAAAAGCCAATCTACAAACTTAATTTATTGGCAGCAAAACTATAGTAAAAATTAATACGTCATAAAATTGATTCATTTCATCATAAAATTTACCCCCACTCAAACAAATTGTTTTACAAAATTAATATGAAAACAAAGGAATTTTTTTGTTGAGCAAAGTCAGTTACTTATATTCACTACTTTTTATGTAGGTCCGGCCTCTGGTTGGATAAAATCGCTTCATTCGTTTGAGCTATGTAAACTCCATATTTTTTTTCCTCATTTATCAACGGATATGTAAATACTCATCAAAAGTTTTACAATTGAATTCCTAACACAATAAAAATAACTTGTTTTCTCTTACAATAATATTTTGCTTTCAAGAAGATTAAGAAATTTTTTTTTTTAAGATGGTGGAGTGATTAATGTAGCCTAGAGTTGACTGATATTTAAGCTATTAAATTTGGCGTCATTAAGGAAAATAAATAGGTGATTAAAGTAAAGCATTGACATAATTTTACCGCTGACTCAAAATGAAAATTAATCAATAAAAAAAAGTGGGTGTGTGTCGATGCCGATGACACTAGTAGAATCTTTCTAGAAGTCAGAATGCTTTTGATCTTTTGAAAACCGAAGTCAGAATGTTTCACATACTTTAATAATTACTCACGATGTCAATCTTCTATTTTCCTTTAATTACTCACGATGTCATCCCACTAATGACTGTTTGGGGATTGTCTTATTCCATCTTTGATTGTCTCCCTTGAGGAGGCTGAATTAAGAGAAAAAAAAAATAATTTCGTTTAATAACAAGTGAAATAAAATTAATGAAATAAATTAAATAGAATAGCATAGACATTTATCTATTTGACTTTTTTTCAATAATAATAATAATAATAATAATAATAATAATAATAAACCCGGAAGTGTAAGTTAACGGATCATTTGTTCTCTAAAAATCTAAGAAAAGGGTGAAAATAATTTCGCACGATCTCATGGTAATAGAAAGCAATGAAGAAAAATAATAGATACTGTATATAGATCAAACATGTTACTAATTTAATTTTCAACATGATCATTCTTATGTGTTCTACCTTAGCATGCATATGAATACATGTGATTGATAGATTTGATTATTAATAATAAAATAGATAATAATAATATGTGGTATGTGAGGAACAATTACGTTAGCGATGTCACCCACATGATTAAATTCCCAGTGGCGCATAATCTCAACAGTATGTATTAATTAGTATGTGGGACATCATCTTTAAAAAAGTAAAGCAAAAATAAGTTGAGGATTCATTTCCAATTCCGAATCACATGCTTCTCATATTTGCTGCCTCACTCATTATATTAAGCTAATAGGGCATTAATTTAAACCCAAATTTTCATTCCGGGGCTACCACTGTAGTTGATTTGCAGCAAAAATAGAATCTACCATCGTCCCCCCCGGCAACCAAATGGACTAATATTACTGAGAGTTGAAGAAAAAGTATGTCATGTGTCAGATCCGAGTACAAGCTTGTTAACGGACTAGTGTGGGTGTTATAGGACCACAAAAACTCCATAATTACTTTACTCATCACTTTGCCTAAGCTAAACGAAAGTCTAAGCACTATCAATTTGCTTTTGCTCATCTTTCTTGTTCCAATTATGTGCTCATTTGTTTCTAGAAAAGTTTTAAATTATATAATGGGAAGAATGTATACAGTAATGTATCCATGATAGCACTTAGAATGTCATAAAAAGTTTTATTTTTGATAAACACAATTTTAATTAAAATGATGATACAGTCACAAATTCTTGTATAAATTTATTTTGTACAAACTGATTTGGTATTAATTCATTGGTTGAATAAAAATACAAAATAATAAAAATAAATCATTTGGATCAAGAGATATTTAATTTAATTAATTCAATCATGTCATATCAATTTATACAAAAAAAAAAAATTGTAGAAGAATTTGTAGCTATATTATTACTTTTTTAACAATAATAGTTAAAAAGAAAAAAGTTTAGTTAAAAGCAAGCAATAGGGAATGGGAAGTTTTGTTGTAAGATCAACCATTTACTATATAAACTAAGTTGTGAGAACAAGTTATTTACTATATAAACTAAGAGTAAATGCTCGTTTAATCCTTATATTTTTATTTAAATGTTTATTTAGTCTCTATTTTTTAAAAAGTATCTTAAAACACCCACGCAGTTAAATTCTTACCCTTACTTTTTCTTTCCTTTATCATAATACACTTCGAACAATATTCTTGATATTATTTGACTTATCTACAAAAAAGTTAATTAAAAAATTAAACAATGATTATTTATTAGCAAATTAACCAAAAATATCAGTGTAAAAGAATTTTATTTTTTGTACTTATACAACAATCTTGCTAATAATCATTTTATAAAATATTAATTTATCAAATTAATCCTAAAAGCAAAATAATAATATAAAAGTTTGTCTAAATTTTATACTACTTTTAAGGTTAATTTAATATCCCCAACAATATTGTTGCACGTGTGTTATTGTAAAAGAAAAGAAAAAGTAAGGGCATGAGTGTAATATTCAACAACAAGGGTGTTTTGATTTTTTTTTTTAATATAAGAACTAAACACACACTTAACTTAAAATAAAAAGACTAAATAAATATTTATCCTTTAAACTAATCTAATTCTAACTTCTTTTCATCTTTTAATCCCTTTTCGTGGTGAGATAATAAAATTTGAAGGGAAATTAATTTGATAATTTTCCCCGCCTCTCGATCTATAAGTGAGTGAAAAAGCTAGCTTTTTTTAGTTTAATGAGAGAGAGAGAGAGAGTAGTGTGGGTTACAAAATTTTATGTAGTGTTGACCTATATAACTAGGGAGAATTGATGTATAGAGTTATAGATGTGCGTAGTTGAAAACAAATATTTCAAAATAACTCTCAATAACATTCAATGTCAACCCACCAGCCACCACCACTTCACGTCAATGTGCAAGTCTAGTTAATTGTTTATAACATTCTAATTTTTAAATTATCATCAACATTATTACTTATTTGTGTAGTAACCACTGCAAATTGAAATAGAAAACAAAAGTAAATTAAAGTATAAAAGATTTTATATAGAAAGTTATGACAAAAAGTTATCAAAAGAATGGAGTGCAAATTATTATTATTTTTTCTTCGAAATATGACAGAAAGTTTTTAATCCCAAACCGTTGTCTTCGATTGGTCTCCTGCGGTAAAGCAAAAGTTCAATGGCTAATTAAACAAAATCCATATATTAAATAATCTAACTATTGTATTACTTATAGGCAGATTTTATTGAAGTCCCTAAACTTAATTCATATTTAAAATTAGCTCAAAAATTAAGAGTTGTCTTAAAATTATATTATTACTTTAGTATCTATGTATAGTTAATGCGAGACATTTTTCCTACGACTCTAGTTAGGGCAGATTAATTTTTTTATTGAATTTTTATCACGTAATAAGATAATACTATAGGCCCACTTGTACATGAATCGAACTTTGATATCATATACAATGCTCACAAACAATATTAAAAAACTTATATTATTAACCTAATAACTATTCTCACCTAATCGTGGGACCTATCAGCTGCACGTCAAGACCCAAGGATAATGTTACAACATTATCCAGTGCCTCTAAAGCAAGGGTTTCAATATAGGCGGTGAGTCAGCTGGGCCAAAAAGCAAGTTAAAAGATGTATTCAATGAACAATAACTTAAGTGAAACTTTTTGTACTATTATGCCATGTAGCATGACTCAAGAGTAGGGAATTGAACCGGGATCAATAGAATTTGTAAGGTAATATGGCAATATCATAATGAGAAGAAACAAGAATGCCAATTTTGGCAATACATATGTTAACAACAAATCTATGTAACACATCAAATCTTCAGTTAATAAGTTGTTGCAAATTTCCTTATATTAAAAACTCCATTTCTAAAATTTTTAATATCTTGTCAAGGAGTGGCGTTTAGAACGGCGATTTTAACGGCCGCCAAAGCCGATGTTTAAGGCAAGCTTTAAAATTCAATGTTTGCCACTGCTTATTGAATTGTCACAATTTTGAGTCGGGCAACCAAACAACCAAAGACACGAGCATCGGATTGTTTTTGTAATAATTGTTTACTATCAACGTGTCGATTTCCAATTGGCTGACTTGGCAAAATGAACGAGGCATTTGTTGGTGCTACTGTACCGCGTGTTGCCACCTATTATTATTATTATTATTTTTTATCTACGTATCTAAAATAATGTTGATCATGAATCATGTTTTTAAGTTTCAAAATGGAAAGTGACCACCGATCAAATGGCACCATTCAATATCTCTCTCTCTTTTCTTTTTCTTTTTTCTAAGTTGATTTCGAGTTGCCACTCTAAAATTAAGAATTAATTGATAATTAGATAATTACTAATTAAATAGTGACAAATTCTAAAACTTTGGTAACTTTTATCTTATTGAATTCTCTTATGTTTTAATTATTTTTTTAATTTAATTACTTTTAATTTCTCTTAAAACTCCATTTGCTCAACTAGGTTAGGATTAGTAATAAGTTTGGATTTAAATAAGACTTTTAAATTTAAAGCAATCCCTGTGCGTTTGACCTCGTTACCACTATTCTATTTCTGGATTCGTGCGCTTGCGAGTATATTAAAATTTTTCACAACAAGATTTTGGCGTTGTTGCTGGGGATTATGCCAGAAAGTCAGTTTAATCTAGGTTGATTTGATTCTTTCACTAGTTATAATTTAGGTTGTCTTTTATTTTTATAAAAAGAAAAAATAAAAAAATATTATATTAGAATTAGACTTTAAATTCATTGTTTGATTGTTTGATTTATTTTATTTTTAAATTCCATTTATTTTCATTATTGTTGGTTTATTTATTTTTTCTTTGTCTAGTTAATTTATGAGTGTTTGAGAACACGATTCAACAAATCGTTTGGTTAAAAAAGAGTCTAGAATTGATAGTAATCAAGCTAGTTCTTCTCAAGTGATGGATGATCCAAATAGAATGTTGCTAGTACTACCACCAGTGCAAGCAGAGAAAACCTTTAGAAAATATTTTTCATCATTTGCAGCCAACCAACCATCTTGTATTGTGTTGCCACAAACTACAGAACACACTGTGAACTTAAGCCCTCTGTTATTCAACTTTTATTATCTTTCCATGGGTTAGAGAGAGAGGACCCACATTTGTACATTAAGGAATTTCTCGACATATGCTTTACATTCCATTTTCAAAATTTTAATCATCACTCAATTAGGCTTTGTATATTCCCTTTCTCATTAAAAGACAAAGCAAAAGATTGGTTGAATTCACTTCCTGCTGGATCTACTACTACGTGGGATGAATTGAGTAATAAGTTACTCACCAAGTTTTTTCCCATGTCTAAAACAAATGCCCTTAGGAGAGAGAAGTGATTTTTATCAAAGAGAGGGTAAGCAATTTTATGAGTGTTGGGAAAGATTCAATGATTTACTCCTTAAGTGTCTCCACCATGGTTTTGAGAAATGGAGACTTATACAATGTTTTTACAATGGTCTAACTATTTCAAATCATCATATGGTAGAGTCTATGAATGGTGGGAGATTCTTGAACCCATGAAGGGGCTGCATGAGATTTTTTTTAATTCACTTTATGAGAATTCTCAACAGTGGGATTTTTCAAATCAAAGAGAAAAATCATCTCAAGTTTATAGAAATGGTCTATATGAAGTTAATGATGATTTTGATGTGAAAGCCACTCTAGTTACTCTTTCTAGGAAAGTAGATGCCTCAGCTCTGAATCAATCAATGAATCATTACCCTAGTGTTACTAATGAGGTTTGTGCTCTTTGTTCAAACCTATCTCATACAACACATAATTGTCCTTCATTACCAGCCTATCAAGAGGCTTATTTTGAGCAGGTACATGCCCTACAATCATATGAGAAACCTCCAATAGTCCATATTCACTCACATATAATCCTAATTGGAGGAATCACCCTAATTTTTCCTGGAAACAAAATCAGCCTTTATCAAACCAAGGAGGGCAACAATTTAGCATGCCCAATTAACAATTTGTCCCTCCTAACCAAGTATATCCCTCTGCTCAACAGCCTATGTCTCAATTCATTGCACCCCAACAAAGAAAACCTTCTTTAGATGATACACTTCAAAATTTCATTTAGTCAACCTAACAAGCCTTTCAGTCAAACATTCAAGCTATTCTAAAGCTTGAACATCAATTGAGTCAATTAACAACTACCGTAACAGAGAGAGAAAAAAGAAAATTTCCAAATCAACCAGTTCCTAATCCTAAAGGAGCACATGAAGTCGGATTGAGCTCAAGCCATCAGCATGAAGAAGCAAAATCTGTCATGACCTTGAGAAAGGGAAAATTATTTGATAACAAAGTGGAGGTTCTAACAAGAAAGACATCTGAACGTACTTATTCATATACAATTCCATCACAAGACTTATCACCAGAAGAAAGTGGCCCATCAGCTTACATTCCTAAGGTTTCTTTTCCTCAAAGGTTAGCAAAAGTAAAGAAAGTGACTTCAACAAGTGAGATTATGGAAATCTTCAAGCAAGTAAGTATAAACATCCATTCACTTGATGCTATTAAGCAAGTTCCCTCCTCTGCCAAGGTTTTGAAAGATTTATGCGCTAAAAAGAGAAACTTGCATGTCACCAAAAATATATCTTTAACTGAACAAACTAGCAATTTACTTCAATGTAAGATGCCACCAAAATTTAAGGATCTATGTTCCCTTACTATCTCATGTGTTATAGGAAACCAATTGTTTGCCAATTGTTTGATAAAGCATTATTGGATTTAGGAGCTAGTGTTAATCTCTTGCCTTATTTTATTTACATGTAGCTTGGACTAGATGAATTAAAGTCAACTTCTATTATTTTACAACTTGCTGATAGGTCAATAAAAATACCTCGTGATATTGTAGAGGATGTGTTGATTCAGATTGACAAATTTTATTATCCTGTTGATTTTATTGTTATTGATACTAAGCCTATAAAGGATTCTAAGAAACACACCCTAATTATTCTAGGTCGTCATTTCTTAGTTATAGTTGATGCTCTTATTAGTTGCAGGAATGGAAATATATAGCTATCCTTTGTTTAATATGACCATGAAATTAAATATTTTTAATGTTACCAAGCAGCCATAGGAAAAAGATGAATTTGTTGAAGTAGATATGATAGAAGAATTAATAGAAGATTCATTCGTTTTTAACCCCAACGATGATCCATTAGAGGCATGTTTAACTTATTCTGGTTTATTTTCTAATGATGACAGTGCAATTGTAGAAGTCAACGCCTTACTTGATGCAACTCCAATTTTGGACATAAATAAATAGAGAGAGGACAAAACCAGAACCACTGCCTTATTCTAAGAAGAAGATTAGCCCATCTGTAGAGACACCACCAAAATTGGAACTCAAAGCACTGCCCGACACTCTGAAATATGCATTCTTAGGAGAATCTAATACCCTACCTATCATTATTTCTTCTTCCCTTGATTTTCAGCAAAAAGGTAGGTTGTTAGTTATTCTAAAAGAGCACAAAGAGGCAATAGGGTGGACCATTGTAGATATTAAATGTATTAATCCAGTAGATTGCATACATCGTATTCATCTTGAAGAAAATGCTAAGTCTATTAGGGAGATGCAACGTAGGCTAAATCCTAACATAAAAGAAGCAGTAAGAGCTGAAGTAATAAAATTATTAGATGCAGGAATTATTTATCCTATTTCAGATAGCTCTTGCATGGATTAGCCATGTGCAAGTTGTTTTACAGTAGTTACTAATGTTAATAATGAATTAATTCCTGCTAGAGTAACTACAGGTTGGCGTGTTTGCATCGATTACAGAAAATTGAATTCAGTCACAAGAAAATATCATTTTCCTCTTCCATTTATTGATCAAATGCTTGATAGGCTTGCATGCTATGACTTTTATTGTTTTCTAGATGGATATTCAGGTTATAATCAGATCCCTATAGCTCTAGAGGACCAAGAGAAAACTACTTTTACTTGCCTTTTTGAAACTTTAGCATATAGGAGAATGCCATTTGGTTTATGCAATGCGCTTGCTACCTTTCAAAGATGCATGCTTAGCATTTTTTCTGACATGGTTGAGAGATTTCTTGAAGTGTTCATGGATGATTTTTCTGCTTATGGTGATTCTTTTGATGAATGTTTGGATCATCTAACGTTAATTTTGCAGAGATGTAAAGAAAAGAACTTGGTTCTAAATTGGGAAAAGTATCATTTCATGGTAAGACAATGTATTGTTCTTGGTCATATAATTTCCAACAGAGGTATAGAAGTTGACAAAGGCAAGATGGATTTAATTTCTAATCTTCCACCTCCCAAATCCATAAAAGAAGTAAGATCTTTCCTTGGATATGCTGGTTTTTACAGAAGATTCATTAAAGATTTTAGTAAAATTTCTAGACCCTTATGCAATTTACTTGTTAAAGATGTGCATTTTGTCTTTGATGATTCTTGTCTTGATGCTTTTGAAAAACCTAAGAAATTGTTGACTTCTTCATATTATCATTCAGCCACCTAATTAGGATTTGCCTTTTGAAATTATGTGTGATGTATTTGATTATGCTATAAGAGCAGTGTTAGGATAAAGATTAGATCGTTTGCCTTATGTTATTTATTATGCTAGTATGACACTCAATGATGCACAATTGAACTATTCAACTACAGAAAAAGAAATGCTAGCTGTGATGTTCGTATTAGATAAATTCAGATATTATCTTATAGGTTGTAGAGGATTATTTTTACTGATCATGCTACTTTGAAATATTTGCTTGCTAAGAAAGATGCTAGGCCAAGATTGCTTTGCTGTGTGTTACTTTTATAGGAATTTAATATTAAATTTAGAGATAAAAATGGTTCTGAAAATGTTGTGGCAGATCACTTGTCTCGCCTTGATTTTAAATTTATTCCAGAATCTATACCTTTGAATGAGTTTTTCCCAGATGAACAACTTATGAGTGTAAATGTTTTACCATGGTTTGCTGATAAAGTTAATTATCTTGCTACAGGTCAAATCCCAGAACACTGGACCAAGCAAGATAGAACAAAGTTCTTAGCTGAAGTGAAAAATTTCTTTTGGAATGATCCTTATTTATTCAAATATTGTGCTGATCAGATTATTGGGTGATGTGTTCCAGAGAATGAATTTCAAAGTGTCATCTCTTTTTACCATGAATAAGCTTGTTGAGACCATTTTAAAAAGACAGTTACAAAAATTTTACAATGTGGTTTTTATTGGCCTACTCTTTTTCATGACGCTTATGTTTTCTGTTATTTATGTGATAGGTGCCAACGCATGGGTAGCATTTCAAAGAGGAATATGATGCCACTCAATCCTAGTCTTGTGGTTGAGATCTTCGATGTGTGGGGTATTGGTTTTATGAGACATTTTCATTCATCTTTTGGTTATCAAAATATACTAGTTGCCGTTGATTATATGTCGAAGTGGGTTGAAGCTGTTCCATGCAAAACCAATGATCATAGGGCTGTAGTGAAATTCTTGAAAAGTAATATCTTATCTCGTTGTGGTTTTCCTAGAACTATAATTAGTGATGGTGGTGCCTATTTTTACAATAAACATTTTAAAACCCTTTTGGACAAATATTCCATTACACATAAGGTTGTCACCCCATACCATCCTCAAATCAGTGGCCAAGTAGAGATTTCTACGCGAGAGATTAAGCAAATTCTAGAAAAAACAGTTAGGCCAAATAGAAAGGATTGGTCTTTGAGACTTGATGATGCATTATGGGCATATAGAACAGCTTTCAAAACACCAATTGGAATGTCACCTTATACACTTGTGTATGGAAAGGCATGTCATCTACCAGTAGAGCTAGAGCATTGTGCATATTGGGCTATCAAGAAATTTAATTTTGACATGCAACAAGCTGGTTCCAAGAGAAGATTGCAACTAGCAGAAATTGAAGAGATTAGGAATGATGCGTATGAGAATGCCAAGATTTACAAGCAGCGAATGAAGTCTGTCATGACAAGCACATTTTGAGAAAATCCTTTACACCAGGTCAGAAAGTACTTTTATATAATTCTCGACTATATCTCTTTTCAGGTAAGTTACGTTCTCGATGGTCTAGTCCTTTTATAATTCGTACTGTCTTTCCTTATGGAGTAGTTGAGATTGAAAATCATAAAAATGGTGATTTATTTAAAGTCAATGGTCAAAGATTAAAACTATTTTTAGAGTTAAGATTATAAGAAATTGAGAAGATAATTTTAGATGATTATGTTTATCAGGATTAATTAATTCTATCTTTACATTAATGTTTTATTTAAATAGTAAGCTTTTCTTCCACTGTTTGTTTTTCTTTTCTATTATTTTTTTCTAACGTTTTCTTTTTATTTGTCATTTTATTTTAAGCTTCCCCAACCCATTCAGGTGTGATCTCTCTAACTTCTTCTTTTTTTATTTATGTTTTTATGTTTTTATCTCTTTGCATGCATATATTTTATTTATGAAACATTGAGGACAATGTTCCAAATAAGTTTGGAGGTAGGAATACTGTGTGCTTTGTTTATTATTTACAAAAAAAACCAAAAAAAATTCAAAAAACCAAAAAATTCAAAAATTAAAATTTTTTTTTTGTTTTTATGTGAAAAACCAATGATAAGAACTTGATTGACAATGAATATGGTTCTTAGAAAGGGTTGAATATTGTCTTAGTTTATACTTGGTTCTTGTGTTAATTTCTCTTGATTGAGATTCTTTAAACACCATGAGCACTAATATCAATTCTTTCACAATTTTGACTTAAAATTTGAGATTGACATAGCCTGAGTTGAGAATTTTAGATTGAGTAAATTACTGTTTACCTTGATTCTTATTTCCACAGTACAAAATAGTATATACAGGCACCAAAGTTAGAAATAGCTGCCTATAACCCTTAAGAGTAAAACTATTATTGAGTAATTTAGGCATATGTACCATCAGTATGTAGAAGATAATCTACCATGAGAAGAAGTCTACTTTAAGGAGTAGAGTGAAAGCTCCTGACTATGGTTATAAATACAAAAAAAAAAAAAAAATCTAATCAAGTGCATATGTTTAAAAAAAAAAAGAAAATACACATAAAAGCCTGTGAAAAAAGAAAAAAAATTGGAGATTAAGATGATAAAATTAGTTTGACCTACTCTTTTCTTTGTTCAAGGCAAAGGCTGTTGATATTGAAGGTTTTGGGAATGGATTTTGATTGCATTAATGCACACACACACTACAAAAATCAAAAGAGAGATGGGATTGACTATTGAATTAAAGTTAGAACTTTGCCAATATTTGAAATTTTCTTTGAGCTACATAGTTTATGCAATCTTTGAGGCTAATTTTATGTTTACTTTGAAGCTTGTTGTTCTTTTTATGTTATTTTATCTTTAAAAAAAAAATTATGTTTGTGGGTATCATCACTGAAGCCCTCACGAGACTATAACTCGTCTATTAGGGCCACCTAGGGGTTTAAAGGCTTGTTGCATACACTAAATACAATCGCGATTACTTGCAAAAGTGGTTTAGTTTAGATTTATTTTTTGTTACTTTTATTTTTGTTTTTGGTTCTAGTTTAACTCGAGGACTAGCAAAATCTAAGTTTGGGGGTATTTGATGAGCATTTAATATATACATATTTTACCTATAATTATATAATTGTTAGTTATTATTATTTGTTATTTTTGATTTATTGAATTACTTTATTGAATAGAAAATTAATTGGAGAATATGGATAAAAAGGGCATGAAGAGTTTAATATGGAAAGCAATTTAAAGAAATCCGTGAATTAGCATTAAAAGTGGAAAGAAATTGGTGGTTTATGGTGTTGACAAGTAATAGTGGCATTAATTAGAAGAATTGACTTTAGAATTAGAATTAGAATTTGAATTGGATTGGGCCAATTAACACATACAGATTCCTTTCCATAATTGGTGGTCATGGGCATTATAAAGGGAAGCCAAAGAGACACAAGACAAAGAGGAGAGGCAGATGCGAGACAGAGAGAGAAGAGCGGAAACAGTTCAATTCTCTCATGGCTGGTTTTATTTATTTTGTTGCTCTCAATTCAAGTATGTCTAGTTAATTTTCTTATACTAAGGTTAAGGATGAAACCATATTCAATGAAATAATTATCTTTTTGTTTAATTAAATTTCCTACATATGTTCTTTAACGTTTATGGTTCTTGTTTCAATGATTAGTTAGATATTATTAAATCTTTTCATCAATTCTGTCATGTACTATTTATTTTTAGAATTAATATTAAATTAAATCTATACTTGGATTTATAAAGTCTAAAACTGATTTTTTTTTTTATTTTGTGTCTTTCGTTAAATTATTTACACAGAATGCTTAGAAAAACTTTGACTATTTATTATTCAATATATTTACATAGGATGTTTAAATATCATATTATTAAGCAGAAAAAGAACCTACACAAGATTAATTTTAATTGGGCTTAATAGTTATATTCATGAATGACATAAATTGATTTCGAGTTCTCACTCTAAAATTAGGGATTAATTGATAATTAGATAATTACTAGTTGAATAGTGGTAGATTCTAAAACCTTGATAACTTTTATCTTATTGAATTCTCCTTTGTTTTAATTGTTTTCTTAATTTAATTAGCTTTAATTTCTCTTAAAACTCAATTTGTTCAACTAGGTTAGGATTAATATTAATTTTGGATTTAAATTAGACATTTCAATTTAAAGCAATCCTTGTGTATTCGACCTCGTTACCACTACTCTATTTCTAGATTCGTGTGTTTGTGAGTATATTAAAATTTTTCACAACATATATAAATTTAAATTAAGTATAGTGTACTAGTTAATTCAATTTGTAAAATCTCTAAAAACGTAAAGAATTATACTTGGGGTCGGATATCTATTTGAACAAAATTAAGGAGAGGTTCAACTTAATTTTGAAAAGGGTGAGGGTGTTAGAATGAAGAGGTAATTTGTAGTTGATGTGCGCAAGAAACTAATACCGCCCATCTCAGAATTTACAGATAAAATGGATCAGGTTGATCTGAACATATTCAATGTATATGGATGCCATATTAATGCTTTTTGTTTGTAATTTGCAGCTTGTACAAAGGTCATGTCATCCATTTGTTTTTTGGACCAATCGTTTGCTATACTCAGTGCTCATATGACATGTAGTTTAATTGTTTCATCATCTTTCACTAATATATTAAAAAAAAAAAATCAGTTAATTATGACAGCCTCATATAAAGTTATATATATATATATATCTAATTCAGTTTTCTCAAGACTAATTAATTAGCATACCCGACCGAGTTAATAAGGCCTTTTAAATGCCATTCTTATTTTTTAAATAACTTAAATTTGACAAATAGTGAAACTTTTGGACAAAGGTATTTGGTTTAGCTGATGTTACATGCATGCCCCGTTTAACAGGTGCTTGAAATATTCTTTTTAATACCTGATTAACATCTGCTTTGCCTAAAACAGATGATTAATTCATTGGATCACCACTGCGAATTTTTAAAAGCTAATTAGCATTTATAAATTAATTGTAATTAACATAAAGTAATTGTATATAATTTGACTTTAAAACCACCGATACAGTTGTTGCACTATGTGCAGTGAAACCATACCGCCACCTACAACTTATTTCTCTATATATTTTATTAATGAACTGGAAACAACATGTGATTTACTTTTAAGTACATTTAATTATTATTTTTTTCCTAAGTGGAAGTAACACAATTCAAAACCTCAGAGGTCTAAATTGCAATTCTAAGTTAAAGGAGCAATGAAAGATACGTAGGTATTTTATATTTCAATAGTTTAACACTATGGGGATGACTCTTATATATATATATATATATATATATATATATATATTTTTTTTTTTTTGAGAAATGACTCATATATTCTTAAATGTGCTATATAGTGCCACACGTCCCATAAGACTTTAAACTGTGGAGGCAATTAACAATTAGGAAGCAGCAAGAATTAAAAAAAAATGTCGTAATATGAAAGTCTGGTCATCAAACAAAAAGTTTGGATTACAGTTGTACACATTAGAGAAACATCACATATGCATACACAGCAACACCATTATTCCATTAATCTGGCAAAAGAAAAGGAAAACGTACGTAACACAGAGGCCAATGACTTTTAGAGATTTTTTTTTTTTTTTTTTTTGGGTAACTTGTATTGAAAAGGTCAAGAATGCCCAACAATACAATACGCTCTGGTTCTGTTAATAAATCACCTAGAATTTTTGTTCCATTTTTCAAATTTTCGTTATATATTTTTTCTTTTATACTCTCAGTTTACTTTGAGAAATGTAATTCAACAAAAAACTTAAAAAATAGAGCTGAAGCACACCGTGGTTTTAGCTATACAAGGGCCGCCTGCAAAATCCTAACTAGCTAGTTAGTGATTCTGCAAAATCATATCACCAGTTTGTTTTGTTGATGAAAGAGATATTTTACCTTCACAATGAAAGCAGCAATGGAAACTTACTCTCAAGCTCTTCTTTCTCTAGAATGCTTATAATTCAACCCTTTCAACTATGAGTCTATGACTTTTTAACGTTGCCTACTTCTATGCAGTTAATCTAAACGAAAATATCTTTGAAGTTGCATTGAATCAGATATTATTTGATCTCTGTCTACCCTTAAAAATATTAGGCAGTTCAGTTGCTCAAGAGGACAGATGTCACATGTTATAGGTCAAAGTAATTTACAAGGTCAATGTTCAAACAAGAACTAACACA
The DNA here is from genome assembly GCA_030449075.1 of Murraya paniculata. Taxonomy (NCBI): domain Eukaryota; kingdom Viridiplantae; phylum Streptophyta; class Magnoliopsida; order Sapindales; family Rutaceae; genus Murraya; species Murraya paniculata. The sequence goes on from JAEVFN010000069.1 coordinate 576,640, forward strand.
CACCCATAATAATTATCATATATAATCTTTTATGTGATTGGATTTATTGACTGGATAAGAAGGTATTGGGGTAGGAATGTCATACCATCAGTCATAATTTCTGAATTGAATAATACTGTATATATGGGTGGGTTATTTAATCCCACTAATTTTCTTTCAATATCTATATTTTTTTAATTAAAATAATTATTAAATTATAATTTATTATTTTAATAATTAATTCTAAAAATCACACCCCTTGAATCCTTGATTAACTACATTCTCTTTCTATTGTAATTAATTATGGTCAAAACTTAAACTAGTTTCTCTCTCTTTCAATTTTTTCTTTTTTTTTTCTTTCTTTCTACTTCAACTTGTCTTTCTCTTAGTTTTCCCTGTAATATTATTGATGTTTACCTATTATTATCATCTGGACTTTGTGCTTTTGAAATTTGATTAAAAAAATTCTAATAGATTCAAAATGTTACAAAGACTTATTTTTTATTTTACGTGATTGATATTGATCTTTTTATTTTATTTAGATTACAATAGGACCGAATTTGTTAATTTTTGAATAATTTTATTTGTTAAATGTAATATCTACTTCATGTATCATGATAAAATTTGACAAGAGAATGAGTTGGAGGGAGAAAGAATAAGGTTAAATAAGTAATTTATCAATTATATTTTTACAATAAAAATTTTAATTTCAAAAATGGTACAGTGAGGAATTTAGTGGGTTCAAATAATATATATTTATATATATATATATATATATAAAGGTTGGAAGGTTATATTACAAGACGGACTAGTTACAGACTCTATATTGCAAACTCGTAACTCTATTAGGCTCTCGCCCACTCTGCCTTCTCACTTACCAGGGGCTCCCTTTTATAGGCATAATGGATCTGCTATTTATACACTATTTACATTATTGATCTTTATCTCTAAAGAATCTACTTTACAACTCACAACCTACTTTACAAGACATCTTTATCCAAAAGGATTCATACACATGGGACACATGTCATTATTATTATTATTATTATTATTATTATTATCACCATCACTTCCACTGTGGGGTCCACTATGCTTCCACTATTGAGAACTGCTGTCAGGTATATCCATGTCCGATCTGTGGGCCATTATATCTTCCTCCAAAGCATCTAGCCTATCAGCAAGTTTCTGCTAGTCATCATCTTCTTGTGTGAGGTTGTCTGGTGCTGGCCCATGAGTAGGTTGCGGCCATTGTTCGTTGTTTAGCCACTGTTCCAATTCATCATATTCATTTGCCCACTCATTTGGTGGAGTTTCCCATGGATTGAGGATTTCAATTTGTCTTCCTTGCCGTGCCAACCAATCATTATATCTTTCTCGCATCTCAGCTTCCGTATGCTCGTCTCCATGCAACCGAGCATTTCTGATTTCCTCCCTGTAGTACAGGTCTGGCGTGCTTAAGACATGTGATGAGATAAGGTTGTGAGTGCTATACATGGGTTTTGTTCCATAGACCTCTGCCAATATCTGTCTGGCATATAGACATCCCGTCCATATAGGATCTGTGTCATCCCGGTGATGGCCGTGGTCAACAACCCTAACCATATGAGGTTTGTATCTTCCCCAGATGTTCCATAAGTTACACTATGACAATAGTATTGTGTGTAACCTGGAACCCATTGGTTAATTTGAGGGCCAGGATGTCCTCAAAGATTGGGACGAACATTCTATCGAACCATCGTCCTTTGCCATACCGTCGGTTGGTGTGGATGAAATTAAGCTCAATTAAAATGTCTGCTGGATACATGTTCAACAAATACCAGAATACGTAGTAGACTTGAGGGGTTATGTCACAAATGACATAATGTCCCCAATTAGTATTTTCGTCGATTACATAAAGGAACGTAGGCCTGAGTTTGAACCCTATTTCATGCATCTGGTCTTGTTCTGGGAATGGTTCAAATGGTCGTTGGCATAGTCCTCTGTAAGGTTGTCGAAATTCTTGCATTCTCAATAACACCCATGCTCGCTGGTGTAGTGCTTCATTGTTGGTGCTTTCCTCGTGATCAACAATCCTCGTGATCAACAATCCTCGTGATCAACAATCTTTTGGAATATCATTTCCCTTCATTGTTGGAAGAAATGAGACAAGGCTTGAGAGGTTATACAAGAAAGGAACTCTCTGTGTGTGCCAATTTTCAGGTAGTCTTCTGGTTGCCATCGTTACTGGTCTGGATGACAAGTCTGCAACCGTATTGGATTCTCCTTTGATGTGCTTGACTTCAAATTTGAATCGTGACAAGGACTCTGACCACCTAGCGAGCTGAGGATTAGGGATCTCTCATTCTTTCCTCTGGAGTAACCCCTGCAAGTATTTATAATCTGTTTCGATTATAAATGGTGTAAGGGAAATAAAGAATTGGAATTTCTTTGTCTCTTTGATCACAGCAAGTACTTCTTTCTTTGAAGATTGGTAGTGACTTTGAGCATCGTTGAACTGCCCTAATTTATAGCCACAGACTCTCCTGTTTTCATTGGATTCCTCTATCAACAGTGCTCCCCAATAATTATCACTAGCATCAGTTTGCAAGATGAGCTGGCATTTGTTAGGAATATTTAAAGGTGGAAGCGACTGTCATTTTTGCTTTAGCTCTTTTAAAGCTTCTGTCGCTGCCTCTATCTATGGTGGGGAATTCTTTTTTAGATGCTTGGAAATCTGACTCGTCATCTTTGAAATATTCTAGATATGATCTGTTGCATAATTAACAATCCTTAAGAATTGTTGTATTTACTTTCTTCTTGATAGCTGGGCTGGAAACTGAGATATTTTTTCAACAATGTGTAGCTGAGGAATGATATGTCCGTCTTTAATGTGTAATCCCAAGAAATCTATTTCTTCGAGGCCAATCTTCATTTTTTATTATGACAAGACTAGTCCATGCCTGTACGTCAATTCTTTGAACTTGGAAAGATGCTCCCCGTGCTCTTCTTCATTGTTGCTGAAGATAAGAGCATCATCTATATAGATTAAGTAGAATTCTAAAATGGGTTTGTAGACTTCATCCATCATATTTTAGAATTCTGATGGAGCATTCCTTAATTCAAACGACATGACATTCTATTCATAATGGCCGTGTGGGACTATAAAGGCTATCTTGTGCCTGTTTTCTTCTTTTATCCTAATTTGCCAAAAGCCATATTTCATATCAAACTTTGAGTATACTTTTGCACCAGCTATTCTTTTTAAAAGATGCATCTAATGTGGAATTTTCTTGCACATCTTAGGTGGAAGGCGAAGAAGGCCTCCTTCCCGGGGGGCTTGAGCCATCAGTGAGATACCACTCTAGAAGAGCTAAAAGTGGCATCTGATGTTCTGCAGACAATCATTCAATTTCCTATAGTCTATCACCAATATTTTCTTTCCACGTACTTGTTCTGAATATTTATTCACGTAGAATGTTGGGCTGGCCCAATGAGACTTTGAAGGTCTTATAAGCTTGAAATCTAAGAGAGTCTGTATCTCTTATTTGCACAGTTCCTCATCGTGAAGCATTCCAGGATGAAAGGCTATTTGGTGGGGCATTTCTCATCCATCTTTGTAGGAAAGAGATACAAAATGCTGTCTCTGGACCAAAATTGATTTGGTACTTCTGTACAGCACTCCAGGAGTTGCTTGAATTGGGCTTCAAACTTTTGGATTAGGTTTCTGCTGAGTTTTCTCCTTTCACCCCTCCGAAAAAGAGAGACTTTCTCGACCCAAGGGGTAAGAAAAGAATGGGTAGTGTGATCAACAGGGTTGGTGAGAGTGGTGATAATAATAATAATAATGACATGTGTCCTACATGTATGATTCATTTTGGATAAAGATGTCCTATAAAGTAGGTTGTGAGTTATAAAATAGATTCCTTATAAATAAGGATCAATAATATAAATAGTGTGTGAATAGAAGATCCCTTGTGCCTATAAAAGGGAGCCCCTGGTAAGTGAGAAGGCAGAGTGGGCGAGAGCCTAATAGAGTCTCGAGTTTGCAATATAAAGTCTATAACTGACCAGTCTTGTAATATAACCTTCCAGCCTTCTTTTATAATAAAATTTTCTTTATTGGTATTAGAGCCAGTCCTCCTAAAATGAGCCTTCCTGGCATTCTGTAATTGAGTATGTTTTGTGGTCGCCGAAAGAATCGGATCTTCAACATCAGAAATATTATTGAATACTGATCTACTTGTTCCAAGTTGTCCTTAAACCAAAACACGTCGGAAATTTACCTTGCGGTGTGGCACCTTGTTAAAAGGCCAGAGTGAGCATGTGTTTGGGCTTATCACTTATAGCAATCCCTGAACTGTTTCCATCATGGATAACCAAAATAATTCTAGATCAGAAAACTAGTCGAGCTCTCAAAATCCATTCTTTTCAGTTATGAGAGTTCCCTCTGATAGTGCTCCTTTTGTAGGCTTCCACCTGGAAACCAAAGACGAAGCCAACCAGAGGGCTGTTCAAGCCTTCCGATTAGACCCTTTAGATCATTATAGATATTATCATGTAAATACCTTGTTAACCACTCTTTGAGCTGTTGTTCCAATAAAACATCCTAGGTTAAAATATGTATATAAGTCCTTTGAAGTTCTTGTCCAGGCCATATCGTCCAGCTCTAAAGAAACTTATCTTTCTATTCTCTCTCTCCTAGAAATAAACCGGTATAGAAAAGAAGGGTATAAAGGTTTGCACTTTAGAGCCATCCAGGTAGGAATACAACCATTGTTCCTAGCTGGAAAAGATGTTACTTGTTTCATTGCTATCCTAGACACTAGGTGGCAAACCTTTGAAAAAACATTCATTTTTGCCATTAAGGTAGGACTCAATCAGGGCGGTATAATTCTCCAGGTCAAACGAAACTTTGCCCTTGACCTCCATAAACCCTCTTTACCTGAATCCATCAAGATACTAATCTAGTTGAATGGATTAGCCATGAAACTAGATGAATCAGCCTTAGCAGTCTATCACTCCATGACCTATAAAGTCCAGACCCATATGTTCTTTATGGGAAGTTCAGGACTTCTTATCACCAGATTTATTGCTGGAGAAGGAAGAGTGATCCAACCCAGAGCGTTAAGGCAAAATCAACATGCTTTCCCTCCTCGCTGGATCAACGATTACAAAAAAAATATTAGACCTTAGAAGGTCCATGAAATTCCAAAGATGAAGAGACTCCAAGACGGCAGGATATCAGTCTCGTTCCCAAAGGAGACTAGACCAATGTATCCCTGTAAGAAGTGCTAGATTGAAGGAAGACCGCCTTCATCTTGCACTCATATGTAGAGAAAATCGTGCTCTGCCAGAATAATGGGTCCAATTACAGTTGTAAACACTTTGGAAATTGAAAACAAATTCCTGAAGGGAGTGTCAAATGAGTTTACAGCAGTAAAATGGATAATTCAGAAATTAGACCCCACGGAGTTTGGTCCAATCAAAACAGCAATCAACTGGAGCAACATCAATGCCATAGAACAAAATAAGGCATTAAATGAGATCATAACCACTTACCACTAAATTATGACCCAGCTATAGAATCTGGAAAGGCAGGTCAAAAGGACGAGGAAATCTTATAAAATGACTAGCAAGCAGCTTTCAGAATTCCATGAACAACCTAGACAAATAACTATGCTAGTCAGAACGAGAGTGGATGATGACGAAAAAAAGAGAAGGACGCTAGAATGCCTAAGACCCATTTCATAGAAAAAGGGACAAGCCGTCAAATTTGTGGCACATATGGGAAGAAAGCTCAACGAGCAATAATCCAAAAGCATTTTGGAGAAGCTATAAGATGCCTCAAGTTCAGCCTTGGCCAGTTAAAGCTTTTGAATGGGGATTGGAGGATTCAGACTCAGATGACAGAACTGACTTCTCTCCTGAACCAGAACAGCCGAAGGGACTTCCCATCATGGTTGAAACGAGGCCAAATCCTATCAATTCAACCTATGTCGACACCAAAAGAAGATTTGGTGCATCAATGTTCGAGTTCGTACAAACATCTACCAATCCTGCGCCGACTCAACAAAATCGTACAGGGACGACCTAATTCACTGCTCTTGGAATAGAGGAAGAGGAGCGCCACACCGCAAGGTAAATTTTTGATGTGTTTTAGTTTAAGGACAACTTGGAACAAGTAGATCAGTATTCAATAATATTTCTGATGTGGAAGATCCAATTCTTTCGGCGAGCACAGAGCATACTATATTACAGAATACCAGGAAGGCTTATTTTGGTAGGACTGGCTCTGATACTAATAAAGAAAATTTTATTATAAAAGAAGGTTGGAAGGTTATATTACAAGACTGGCTGGTTACATACTCTATATTGCAAACTTGAGACTCTATTAGGCTCTCGCCCACTCTGCTTTCTCACTTACCAGGGGTTTCCTTTTATAGGCACAAATGATCTCCTATTCACACACTATTTACATTATTGATCTTTATCTTTAAAGAATCTATTTTACAATTCACAACCTACTTTACAGGACATCCTTATCCAAAAGGAATCATACACATCGGACACTCACACACACATATATATAAAATAAAGAGATAACGACTCAAAATTGATCTTAAATGAAGTACAAAAATCTCTTGGGATTAACTCATATTCTTAAGCTAACTTTTTTTAGTATAAAATAAGGTCTAGAAGCTTTTGTATTGTAATAGCCAAATACGCTACCGTCCATAATATAAATTGATATATAAAGAAAAGATAAATTCAATTTATCCTGTCTAGAATAACAATCTTCAATTTATTTCTTAAGGTTCTAAAATCATCAATTTACCTTTGTTCTTATTCAACATATGATAGTAAATAAGGGGTGTGTTGATGATTTTTTTTTCCTTAACAATAAATAGGATAAATTGATGTTTTTAGAATTTCATGGGATAAATTGAAAATTGTCATTTTATATGGGAGATATATAGATCAAAATTTATGCATAAGATAAAAATTTACTACTTTTTAAATATACATTTGTACTCTTTTGTGTTAAGAAACAAAAAAATAGATAAAACCTTGTTTAATCCCTATATTTTGAAATTAATACTTGTTTAGTCCCTGTATTTTTAAAAATACCTTAATACATTATTATTGTTAAATTATTTACACACTCACTCTACCATTACTTTTTGTTCCTTTTGGCTTGCTTTTATAACATCACCCTCTTACAATAATATTTTTTTTTACATTAATCAAAATATTAAATTACCAATTTAACCCCACAAAATAAAATGAAAACATAAAGAATATATCTTAATATTTGTTGCACACTCAACTAAGGAGTTAACATATTAATTTTCTTATTAATGTCCAAAAAATTGGTAATTTAATTTTTTTACAGTATTAAATTTTTTTGGATATACGTGAGCTTCCACAAAATTAATATATATTATTTTTATTTTTATTTTATTTTTGGGTTAAATTGATAATTTAATTTTTTGTTATTTTTATTAATGTCAACAAAAAAGAAACATTATTGTAACATGATAATATTTAAAAACAAGTCAAAAGGAACAAAAAATAATGGCAGGAGTGTTAATAGTATAATGGCAGAGATGTTTTGAGGTATTTTAAAAAATACAGGGACTTAACAAACACTAAACTCATAATATGGAGACGAAACGAGCTTTTACCTCAAAAAAAATATATAATATACAACTAGTTATTAAAAGTGACTTATTACTTTAATAAAATCCAGAATTCTAGAGCGCATCCTTACTTTGTTAAAATGAAAATGCTATTAGCAAACAAAAAAACATGGTTTCTAACGTATTGAAATCTATAAATTTTTAGATTTTAATGATATCCTTACTTTAATAAAGTAAGGATGTCCTCATTAAAGAAGGACTATATAAATATACTTATTATTTGGTAAAGTGCAGGAGTGCTACTATATTATATAGTATAATATTATAATAGCCATTACCCTGTTAATACCGTTCCTTCATAGGGTTGGCAAAATTCGGATCTGGATTTATATTTCTATATCCAGATTCCCAAATTTTTTTGTGGATCTGGATGCGAGTAATATCCGCAATGGATGTAGGTGGATATTCTAGATATTCGAATCCGCAAAAAAACTAAAATTAAATAATTTAAGTATAATCTAAAAATTCAACAATTTAACTAATAATATCAAATAAAATTCAATTATAATCCAACAATTAACAATTTAACATGAATAACATACAACATCATCATAAATTCACAAATAAAAATATCACAACATATACCAAACATAAAAAAATAACTAAATTCAAGTACACAACCATTAAAATCCACAAATAAAAAGCACTACAAATTCATGTAGATTCCAAGCTTCCAATCCAAAACGTCATGCCACGATATCGTCAATCATCAGAATCTTCCACTCTTTTAGCATTCATAATTTGTTCTGCAAACCGTTTAAGCAGCTCACGATCTAACAATGAAAACATAAAAAAAATCATTAAGTGCTTTGTTAGGGCAAAAATATAAAAATATAAAAATATATGAATAAATAAAATAGCTAATTTTACCTTTGATTTCAGTCCAATACCAATTTTGAGTACACATCAATGTCTTCACAGTGTTTTGAAGAAGTCTATTACGGTGAGTACTCAAATGCCTACCTCTGGTGCTGAAAGTGGACTCAGAAGCAACAGTAGACACATGAATGGCCAAGAAATTTCTAGGAACCTCAGCAAGTATTAGATATTTGCCCTTATTATTCTTCCACCAGGACAAAATGTCGAAATTGGTAGTAGTAGGCAAAACTCCCTCATCTAAGTAGGTCTCCAACTTAGACTTAACTGGCTTATAATTGACTTCTCTAGAAACAAATGAGTCCCATTCATCAGCTATACTTGAACCCTTAAAAATAGGAGCTTCTGACATACCTCGAGAAGAACTGCCCATTTCAAAATCTCCTCCATCTTCGCTTGTTGCATGCTTTGATTCATACTCTTTCACCACTTCACCGAGAAGGTTAAATACCCTTTCAGCTTGATAGGCAGTGTCATCTCCATAAATCTTAGGAAAAAAGAAGTGAATAATCATCTTCTTAAACCTAGGATCTAAGATATTCCTTATAGCTAACACTCCATGAATAATATCCCAATACTTTTCATACTTAGCAATCATATTTTCAGCCATTTGCCTAATTCCCACATTGGGTGACACCTTCCATGTATTCATTGACAATCTAATCTCACAAATTTTAGGAAAAAATAAGTTAAAGTTGGGATATTGAGATCCATAAACAATTTCTGTTAACATACAAAACAAATCTAAATGATCACACAAAACTTTTGCCAAATCCCACTCCAACTCATTAGGCAAACATTTATATTGCTTATCAAGCTTACTCAACTGAACAAATACATCTTTGTACAGCAAAGCAGTAGTGAGCATCAAGTAAGTTGAGTTCCATCGAGCCTTACAATCAAGAACCAAACGTTCGGACTCTTTAATACTTATTTGGCGCACTGCAGCCTTAAAATTTTCAACTCTTCTAGGTGTAGGAGTCCAATAACTGACACTATCTCTTATATTTTCAACATCTTTCTCCATCATAGACATCCCATCCCTCACAATCAAATTCAAGATATGAGCACAACAACGCATGTGAAAATTTCTACCGACTAAAATTAATGAACTTGGTGAAAATTTATCCAACAACATATTAATCATAGCATCATTGGCAGCACAATTATCCACAGTCACAGTTGACACTTTCCTATCAATATTCGATTCCATCAAACAATTGTACAGAACATTACATATTACTTCACTACTATGTGGAGCTGGCACGCATATAAACCCATTAATGCAAAAGAAAAATTAAAAAAAAAGAATAATGTAATTAAAATCATTAAAATAAGCATAATATAAATAAGTATAATAAGAATAGTAAGCATAATCATTACAATCATTAAAATAAGCATAATATAAATATTAAAAGCATTACCTCATAATGCGACTCCGTAACACCGATAGGTTGTCAATATAATGCGCTGTGATAACCATGTAACCCTTTTTTTGGTTATTAACCATCCACATGTCTGTAGTAATTGCAATTCTACTCTCACAAGCATCCAACAAATTCATTGTTTTCGACCTCTCAACATCGTAAAGCTTCAAAATTTCATTTTTGATGGTGTTTTTACTTATTGGATCAAGTGTAGGTTGAACTAATTTCATCAAATCACGAAACCCTTGATATTCAACAAATGAAATTGGAAGCTTGTGCAAGATGATCATTCTTGCAACCGTAGTCCTCACCGTCGCCATATCACATTTTACTTCCACACAACTTTCAACTATAACGGATCCATCATGTTTCTTGGCAAGAAGCATTTGGCCAACATCCTTAAAATTCTTTCTTAAACAACTAGTAAAATGATTTGTTAAATGTGTAGTCCCACTAGAATAATGCCCTATCAGTACTTTACTACAATAGTTTCAAACTGCCCGAAACTCCTCATCTACATCTTTGTACCTCTTGAAATGGTTCCATACATCAAAAGCTAGCCTACCACCACTAGATTGTCATAATGTAGATCCTTCCGCTACGTCTTCATTGCCATTAACTCCTTTTGGTTTAGCACCACGTGCACGGCCACGTCCATGAATACCACGGCCACGGATACCACGACCACAACCGCTTTCTACAACTGTTAAATCCGGTTCAACTTCAACAGCATTGTCATTTTCAAGTTTGCGGACATTCTCTAATCTAACATCCATATCATTAACACTATTTGGAGAGAATGTAAAATTATTTCATCGTTCCTCTTCAGCCATGTTCAACTAATCCCAAAACCTAATTAAAGTAATTCGTAAAGTGAGTTAGCATATGTGAAAAAAAAATTAGATTAATCATTTACATTATATTGAAATTAATGCATTTAATTTAAGTAATTAAACCAAAAATCTAATTAAAATAATAAAAGTAAATATGAAATTAAAGTAATTCATAAGGTTAAGGAAGATCAAAAACTACATTTATGCATCTATACTCATACTTATTAATTCACTAAAAATAAGAAATTAATTTACTAGAAATTCGCGTGCTCACCTTTTGTATTAACAGTGACTAATGATGGAAAGAATGGACAAGGCGTCAAGGTAGTCGTGTGCTATGTGTTTCACGAGCCAGGTTGCAGCAGGTTGCTGGCATTTGATCACGGCGAAGTGCACTGAGCGAGGCGACGTGAGGTGAGGCAATGTAGTCGGTGACTCGGTGTTTGATGACAGCAACGCGTGCTTAGCTCAGGTGTGTGGTGTGTTTCGCGAGCCAGGATGCAGTGGGTTGCCAGCGTATGATGACAGTGAAGTGCGCTGAGCAAGGTGAGGCGAGGCAGTGTAGTCGGTGACTCGGTGTTCGACGTCAGCAACGTGTGCTTAACTTAGCCAGCTTTCGATTGCTAGCCGGACAACATTCAACGGTTAGGGATTTCAGCCACTTATGAGTGGTGGGGAGTAGCCAAGCATGGAAGGCATGAACATATTAGAATTGCTGTCTGTGCTTTTCGTTCGTTAGGGTTATTGGATTTTTTTTTTTCTTCAATTTTAGCTTATATATTTTTTAATACAAATTTGATTAAATTAATATTATAATTAAAATTGATCCGGATCTAGATATCTAGCTTTCCGGATGCAATCTGAATCAGGATCCGTACGGATCATATTTCTTAGACTCTGGATCCGCATTTTTTAAAGTGCAGATTCGGATCTTTCCGGATCCGGATCTTTGCGGATCCGGGCCGAACCCGTATTTTTTTGCCATCCCTATTTCTGCACTTTATTAAAATGTGAAAACTCTAATTAGAAAACGTTTCTACAGATATAGAGTACTGATCTAATTCAGGGCCATGGACTTTATTAAAGTTTCGGAAAACTATTAAGCTATGTGTTTTAATAGTATAATACCATGATATACTTAAATCATATGACTTAATAGCTTTCCAAGACTGTAAAAAATCTAGGATTCTAGATTGGAACTATTTGTGTGTGTGTATATGTATATATATAATTCTTGAGTCCAGATGTCTAAATATGGATTTCGTGTAGATTCACTATTGTACCATAGTGTAATAGCAAATTTAATGAAATCTGCTTTTTCGTGTCCGCATGAGAGAGGACTATATATATATATATAGAAATTATCTAGTCTAAAATTTTAGACTTCGCCCAAATCCAGGAGAGCTATTACACTATAGTGTTTCCAAATTTTAATAAAGTTCAGAGTCTTGGACATATATATATATATATATATAAACAATATTTATATCGTTTTTTTGATGCTCAACCCCCCTATCAATTATTTTTTAGTATTTTTTATTTTTAGAAACATTTTTTATTCCCTTAAAATCCTAAACTTTATTAAAGTTCAAAAAACTATAGTGTATGGTGTAATAACTTTATCAAATTTTAACAAAGTTTAAAATCTGTGTCCTGCCTAATTTTATATGTATCGGCACCTAAATGATATCATTGCGTTTTGGACTTCTGACAAAGTAAATATCATGGGTAGAGATAAAAAGTGTAACTTTGAGGACTAGGGAATCTCTTAAAACACACAATTAAAAACACAAAAAATAGTGGAACTAATTAATGCTCCACTCTCTGTGACCCACATCAAGAGATGACATAATGATCTATCAAAATTCATCAATGGCCACTGTTTGGTTAGAATGTATCCAGGAAATTAAATGATTTTCTGGTTGCTATAGAGATAAACTGTTGGGGCCAACTTCATTAGCTAAGTTTTTTACGAGGAAATATGTATAATGGGCCATCCCATTTAGTTGAGTCAACTCAACGAGGAGATAGGGAAAAAAAGGGTAAAATGAAAGCATCGACAACGAGGAATAGCAAGATAACATTATAAATACGAGGCTACCCGCTTATTAAGTTGTCTCAAACTCAGAAAAGAAGTCTCTAAGCTTGCTACTAGCAAGAGAGCAAAAACATTTGGTTTCAACATTAAGTGATTCTTGAGTAAAATACACAGCAAATTTATATGGATAGTGAGGAGAAGACAAGAGAGCTGAAAAGAGATTCCATGTTGTCTTTGGATGTTGAAGAAACGGCTGTTGATTGGAGAGGCAGGCCATGCAAAGCTAACAAGCATGGTGGCATGACTGCTGCTGTTTTTGTTCTTGGTCTCTCTCCCTATCTCTCACTAGCTCTTTAACAAATTTCTTTCAAATATTAGTGGGTTAATTTAATTTAATTCTTTTTATTGTGATATATTAATTATTATTATTCTTATTTTTTGGTGAGTGTAACAGGGCTTCAAGCATTTGAAATGACGGCAATTGCAGCTGTTGGAAACAATCTCATAACCTATGTGTTCAATGAGATGCACTTTCCTTTATCAAAATCAGCCAACATAGTCACAAACTTTATAGGAACTGTCTTTCTTCTCTCTCTTTTTGGTGGGTTCCTCTCAGATTCTTATCTTGGTAGCTTTTGGACAATGTTGATCTTTGGTTTTGTGGAGCTCTCTGTAAGTACTTTCTTTTCAAGCAATAGTATCTACTATTTTTGCATTTTATAGATTTTTGTCTGCCTTGAGATCTCAAACACATCTGCAAGGTGATCTTAATTATAATAATAACAATCAAATCCAAAAAGGATCCAATAGTCTAATTATTGTTATCTAATCATTCCATTCTTATACAAACAAAAAGTTCAATTGATACAATCTATATAATTTATTTACAAAAGAATATTTTTATATGCTATTATTTGTTTTAGGGTTTCATATTATTGTCTGTTCAAGCCCATCTCCCACAATTGAGGCCATCTCAATGCAACATGCTCACTGACACTGATGGAACCCAAAATTGTCAAGAAGCCAAGGGCTACAAAGCTTTGATACTTTATTTAGCACTTTACTTGGTGGCTCTAGGCAGTGGGTGCTTAAAACCTAACATAATTTCCCTTGGAGCTGATCAATTCAAAAAGAAAGAATCCAAAAGGCTCTCCACTTACTTCAATGTTGCATATTTTGCATTCTGCATGGGACAGCTTTTTGCCCTAACGTTACTTGTTTGGGTCCAAACTCACTCTGGAATGGACATTGGATTTGGCGTCTCAGCAGCCGCCATGGTTGTGGGATTAATCAGCTTGATTTTTGGAACATTTATTTATAGAAATAAGCCGCCCCGTGGAAGCATCTTTACCCCAATTGCTCAAGTAAAATCTCTATACTCTTCTCTTTTCATTGAAAGAGATTTCAGATCTTAGTTCTTTTAATTTATTAAGCTAAGCCTTTTCTTCCTCTAGGGTTATTTATCTCTAGATTTGTTAAGAAAATTTATTTTTTTATAATTGCATCTTTAACTAACTAATTATTTCTTTGTTTTGATAGTTTCTATAAAGTAGAACATGCACTTAAAAAGTTAATTTAGAATCATTTCTAATTTTTTTAATATAAATTTATATAAACTTGTCTTTCTACTTCCTTTTGCCGACCATATGTGATTTTCCTTTTGCCCACTTTTTATAGTATGTTATTTAACGTTGTCTGATTATTATTATTATTATTATTATTTTGAATATTCGGAATGATTATGTAATATAGATTCTTTCTTTGGTTCATTCTAGTGCAATATACAAAGTCGTTTACTCTCAAGTTTTTTTTTTTCTCTGTTAATTCTTGAGACCATATCTAGATTCAAAGTTAAAAAAAAAACTGCCTAATTGATTTAGAGCTAAACAATTTTGTCTACCTTATTTATATAAGGTAGTTGTTCCTATATCATTACTCTTTTTTAAATTTCCATTCTAAAAAATGCAAAAGTCATATTTAATAGTTTTTATTTATTTTTTTATTAATACTTAATATGCATCTCTCTGAGGTGTTTCTAATTCATAATCAGTTTTTTTTTCCTTGTCAGGTTTTTGTGGCTGCAATAACAAAAAGAAAGCAAATATGCCCATCAAATACATATATGCTCCATGGAAGCCAAAATAATATTGCCACAAACCGCGTTTTAGCCACCTCACCTAACAACAGGAACCTCCCACATACCGAAAAGTTCAGGTGGGGAAGAAATATTTTTTTAAAGCAGATTATGTGCTCTTAAAATTTTGAACAAAAAGCTGAATTTGTAAAGCGTTTGTCGTAGCTTTTCTTCAAGCCTTCTTGCCCTACAAGGATTCACAAGTAGAAGAATATGTTATAATTGTGTTTCACATACATGTTCACCTGTCTGAACTTTTGTTTTCAAATTTTTAATTTTAAAATTCTGGAGTACTAATGAATCAATTGGCATAATTATTTAACGATTCAAAAAGATTGAGGTTCGAATCAAGTTATGGAAAATTTTAGTTTACATTAATTTGCTTATTTACCGGCTCAAGTTTTTATGTTTAGTGGTGACTTAACATGGTATTACAGTTAGTTTGACCAAAAGATCATGTGCATGTGCAAATTTCCTGTGGTACATCTCTATTTGTCTTTATTTCTATTTTTTATTTCTTTTTGGGTTGGTTTCTATACTTTTCTATACTTTTTGGATGCGTAAAAATATAAAATCAAATCGATGTCATTTTGATTGTCTTTTAGGACACCCAATTCTGACAAATCAAAAATTTTCTTTTATTTCTGATAGGGCTTAGTCGACATGACAAGCATGTTTGGGATCGATTATATTTCCTAAAAAAAATTATATCTTGCATTTTGCAGATTTCTTGACAAAGCTTGCATAAAGGTCGAAGATGGAACAAATGAGAGTCCATGGAAACTATGCACAGTGACACAAGTTGAGCAAGTGAAGATAATCATGTCTGTAGTCCCCATATTTGCTTGCACCATAATTTTCAACACCATTTTAGCTCAGCTCCAAACATTCTCAGTCCAACAAGGAAGTGCCATGAACAATAAAATCACAAAACGTTTCCGCATCCCTCCTGCTTCTCTTCAAGCCATCCCTTACATCTTGCTCATCTTTGTAGTCCCTTTATACGAAATCGTTTTCGTCCCCATGGCAAGAAAATTCACCAACAAAGATTCAGGAATTTCCCCTCTGCAAAGGGTTGGAGTTGGACTCTTTGTTGCAACTTTCTCAATGGTTGCAGCTGCCCTAATAGAGAAAAAAAGAAGAACCGCAGCTTTAAATTCCAATCAAATTCTCTCAATCTTTTGGATTGCTCCACAGTTCCTAATCTTTGGACTCTCAGAAATGTTCACAGCAGTAGGGCTCATAGAATTCTTCTACAAGCAATCATTGGAAGGGATGCAATCATTTCTAACAGCAATGACATATTGCTCATATTCATTTGGATTCTATTTGAGCTCCCTTCTTGTTTCACTTGTCAACAAAATTACATCAAGAACCAGCTCTTCAGCTCATGGGTGGCTAAGTGATAATGATCTCAACAAAGATAGGCTTGATCTTTTTTATTGGCTTTTAGCTGCACTCAGCCTCATCAACTTTTTCAATTATCTTTTTTGTTCTAGATGGTATTCTTGTAATCCATCTTTATCTCCAACTACAACACCACATGAATCTCATGGAGAAGACTTGGAGAATCAAAGCCTCAACAACAATATCTCAAAGCACTTTCTTAGAGCTGACAATTAATCGTAATCTTTCTAGAATATGATAATCCACCCAACATTATTATATATCTTTGTAATGATTATATTTCTTGTCTTATATAGGTAATTGTGATCAAGAGGCAAAACCCTTAGGTGAATGACTATGATAATCTTTGACCCACTTAGTATTGAATTTAGTTTTTCTGTTTATTTTTCTCTTAATTTTGTAATAACAAGTGATCTTGTAATTGTGAACTAGTGATGATGGTCTCTACGGTCTTGTAGTTTTTGGTTCACTTATTCGAAAAATCTATGAGAAAATTAGGTCTAGAGATTCCCATCAACCACAAGCTTCAATGCACATTCTCTCCTTTCCTATATTGTTGCTGCCTAAGCTTTGTAATTTGTATGGTCATTTGTGACAATCATGGTCGGCCCTCTTCTCATTTTTCTCTTTTTGATGAAAAAGGAAAGACTGTAAGTGGTGGGGTTTTGTTTTGTGCTTTAATTTAGGTAAAATAATGAATCTATTACTTTTAATAAATACATAAAACTTGGTACATACTATTACTACTGCATATAAGAACCATGTGAGTAAAGTGAAAAACAGAAGAAAAGATTAAAAACTGAGACCACTTTGGCCATTTTCTGATTATACTGTTAAACAATGTTGCCATAATCTTTGTTTGTTTCGCAGTTTCTTTCATATCTTCAAAAAGAAACATGTCCCATACATGTTTCAACAGCTATCCTCCTACCACTACTGGCTGTGAGAACGTAATTTTCATTCATGATTTTGCAAAAAGACTTTGATTTTATGGTCCCCATAAGCAGCAAACTTTACCAACGAAAAATGGCCCAATGCTCTACTTCTATATATTTAGAAGTCAAGAAGTCAATAATGGTTAATTTAAACACTATGCATTAATTGCAGCTTAACTCACTAACTCTACCCTTTTTCTCCAATTACAGTGGAGATAATTGAAATATTTTCTTTCGCCTGGTCTGGCTATAGCATTGGGCTTAGAACAGCTTACAACTTTGAGCTTTTTGAGGCTGATTTCACTTTTTGTGTTGTGAAACGAAAGAGAACTTCAAAATGTAACTTGTGTTAAACTTCAAAATTAAAGAAAAGTTCTTTTACAGATTAGGGTCTTTAGTTTGTCATGGAGATCAGAGAGAAACTCGCCTTCATTTCAGTAATTTAAGAATTAATTTTATTTGATCATAAAAGTAGGAAACCTTAGATATTAAAAAAAATAAAATAAAATCATAAAGCTTTTGGAAGGGTTTGAGTCCGAGTCCAAGTCCAGGTCTCCAAGTCAGATCCAGACCCATTTTAGGTCTAGGCTTCTAGAGCTACAACTTGCTCAAATTTATTTAGACCGAGATAGATTGAACTAGTAAATGTCTGCATATTATGGATCCTTTATCAAACTCACCCAGCTATTATCCCTAATTCTACTAAATAAATTTTCTTTTCTTTTTAACTCAATTTGATTAAAGCTAGCATGTGGATACCGTACAAAATTTTCACTGTCATTTTTGTTTTGTCCTTTAATTCTTTGCAACGCGTAAGCCTCTTTTTTTTTTATTTTAAACAAATTTATTATTTAAACACTCAGGCATATATAACACTTAACTGAAAATTTAAATCTTGATAACAGTACTTATTTATCAGTGGAGTTAGGTCTCGGCTCAATAAATTTAAAAATTTATTATTTAAACACTAAAGGTTGTATTCTTCACTTTTCAATCTTCCTTTTTCAAATTTCTTATACACATGGCATGTTATACCCAAAATGGGGTCTGCCACGTGCGCATTGCAGAAGCAAGCACGTGGCAAGGAGCCCGATATTCAAATTCATAAGCTCTGCTGCTAGCTTCACTTGATCAATAATGGCAACAACACAGCTGGCCCAGATAAAGTCAAAGGCTACAAAAACTGTTTCCAAGCATGGGACAACCTAACCTACCTTATTAAGTAGAGAGCAGTCACTGTAGAACTACGATTTGGTTACGAGGATAGACCAAATTTAACACAATTTAATTATTCGATATAAATACGATATGAATAAATAAATGTAAGTCATTAAATTTATATAATTATTAAATGAATCAGATGTGAGTTGATATGATTTCTTTTTTATTGGGTTAGAGTTAAAGTTCTTGATCAATTTATCTAATTAATAATACGAAATTAATTTGTAGGTTCTGTTATCGAAACTTAAATATTAGATATAATTCTCTCTTTTTTTCTTTTTTTTTTTTGAGAAAGGATAAATATATACATAATATTTTATTTATAAAATTCTATATAGATTTAGTATAAATGTGTAATATTTTGATAGATATGTGTATTTATAATATCACTAAATTTTATATATATATGTGTGTGCGTGTGTGTGTGTGTGTGCGCTCATAAATATTTAATGTAAATCTTGTTAAATATATAGATATTAAGCAAGTTATAGATAATTCATTTATTTTTTTATGTCAGGTTAAAGTTTTAATATTTTAACACGATTATTAAATAGATCATATTTGGATCAGTTTAAATTTGACACGATATGAACATGACCCAATTATCTATTTTACTAACTCTAATTTTGTAATACCAAAATAAAATATGATACAAACTGGACACTAATTAAAGTCCATATCTACAAGTTGAGGGGCTACAAATGTAAAATTAAAAGAAAAAGGCCAAATTTGAATTAGACCCTTGCTTTTCAATATCTATTCCCGTAGTCCACTTAGCCAAACCAACTTAGATCCACCCCTATTAACATCCTGTCTTTGGACCACATGGTAGACATTGAGGACCAATAGTTTGAAAGCGTGATGTTACCAACCATTTAGTTAATTGATGACACATGTAAATGATTAGAGGTAAGTTTTTCATTTTCTTCCCTCCTCTTGAATTGTTACCATCAACAAATATTACATTACTATTAATAAGATAGCTACAATTATAGTAGAATTAAGAGATCCAGGGAACACAACTAGTAAATCTATTTTCATTAATATTAGAAAAAAATATATCCCTGCTCATATGTATGAAAAAAGAAAATTATTGAGTCCACGTACCTTCACAAGAGGACTAGGATGGGTGCCTTCAAACAATTCCCTTAGCATCTTAGAGATTACTACAATCAGGGCAAGGCTTTGGTGGTAGTTTAACATGCAAGAATTAATAAACACAATGATTATTACTTGTACCTAAGACAAAAAGATTGAAGTGATAGATAGCTAAGGGGATCTTAGAACTATCTTATGTTAGAATAATAAACTTTTGATGAATACTATCACCTATCTAAGAACATTTATGTTATATCACAAAGAATCAATAATTGAATATGTGAAATATATCTGAATCTATAATACTGAATCACTCTCTAAGTCGTGTAGTTAGCCTTCAAAATCAACACGTTATCTTAGAGAATCCTTTAATTTTCTCACAGAACTTTTTCAGATGATGAGATGTCAGAAGAGAATAGAATGTTACGTGTGAACTGGCGACCATAACAATTTATATAAATAATTTTTTCTATTATCATTAGGTATTCCTATTTTAACTCATCATAGAAATAGAATTACTCTTAGGTCTCTACACATTAAAGGCTCACATCCTATTAGATATATTAAAGCCTAAATTACCAGAATTCATAATACATCACTTTAAATTGAGTTTAACTTTATATGAAGTGCGCAACATATAATTATTCACGTATAAGCCCAACGTTGTATTAAGGATATTGGATTAAGAATCCAACAATCTCCTACTTGGGCCATATATGTAATTTTATAATTATGCTTTGCTAAAAAAAACCATATCAACATTACCATGATTACCGAAATATATCTATAACTAGTCCGGTCCATCAATAATGTTAACATAGGATCAAATCGAACTTTGTTATAACTATCATAACTTGACCTCATCAATGATCACTATGCCTATATAACTAAATGACATGGATTATGATTTGGATTTGTAGCATGGAAATTTCTTGCAATGTGATCTTAACATACCTATTTTCAATTGATCCACCTTAAACTTTAATGAGATCAAACCATACCAAAATCAGAGTATAAATAAACAAAAATTTTATTTCTATAAAAAATAACCTTAATTATCTATACACTGAAAAATGTCTATATCATAAGAGCATTTAAAATTATAAACTCCCATTAAAACCAAATATCCTTTATTGACATGATACTCATACGAGCAGCGTGCTCATAAAATATTTTGGATGGCAACCCTTAATAAGAAAAACTGCAATCATGGAGTTTATGTTGATGTACTCTATAGACAACTGTCTACTATTAACTATTTCTTTAACAGCTAAGAACTTGATGTCTATATGCTTCGTCTTTATTGAACTCATGTTGTTATTGGAATACAACACTACTGGCTTATTATTATAAAATATCCATCTGTAACCAATAGATTTCACACTTTTTGGCAATAGGATAAGATCTCATACATCATTATCTTTCATGAACTTCATCTCCTCATTCATCGAATCAATTTGTTTTTGAGAGTTAAAGCTTTCCATGGTTTGGCGAAATTAATCGAATCATCTTCCATCAATCTAATGTCCGCTTTATGTTCTTAAAAGAATGCAATGTAATTATCTGGCATTGCATTTTTTCTTTCTCTAATGAATCTCCTTAATGGCATAGGTTCTTGAGGTAGCAGAATTTATTCTTCTAGAGCAATTTCTGATATGGGGGTTCTCTAACATTTTCTTGATTTTTTTTTATCTTGAACAAGATCATGAATGAAATCCTGATTAATGCCAATAACACTTATGGGAATATCAAGATATTTTATTCAAAGACAAAGTCCCTAGCAGTATCTTGCCACACAAACTCGACACCCTTAAAAAACTAAGTATTTCCTAACTTGAAAATTGACTTAATCATGGAATCATAAAACTTGTACTGGATCTTTCAGAGTATTTAATAAAATAGCAACTCATCGTCCTTGAGTCCAGTTTCTTTTCATTAAGCTTATAAGGCCTCGCATTAGGTGGACATTCCCAAATATGTAAGTGCTTTAGACTAGGCTTCTTGACCATCCAAAGTTCGTATGAGGTTTTGGCTATCACTTTAGTTGAAATCTTGTTAAGGATATGTGTTGTAGTCATAAGTGCTTCTTTTTAGAGTAACTCTGATTAGAGTAACTCTCATAAGGTAGAATGAAAAATCATACTTCTCACCATGTCCTTAAGCGTTTTGTTTCGTCTTTCAATAATACCATTCATAGTGGGTAAACTTGGCATAGTATACTGTGCGGCGATACCACATTCTTCTAGAATTTTAACAAACGGTCCTGGATGTTATTCAACAAACCCATCATATCTGCCATAGTATTCATTACTACGGTCAAATCTATTACTTTTTATGCTTTTACTTAGTTGACTCTCAACTTCAACCTTAAAATTTTTTAATATTTCTAAGGACCGTGACTTTACATGGAGGAGATATGTATAGCTATATCTAGAAAATCGTCAATGAACGTAATAAAATATTGTTGGCTATTCCAAGTAGCCATATGGAATGCCCCACAAATATTCGTATATATGAGTTCTAAAACGTCCAAAGTTCTATTGGCTTCAAATCTCCTTTTATTGGTTTACTTCTTCTTTATACAGATAAACAAACATCAAAATCTATAAAATCTAAGGGTCGAGAATTTCACCTATCACAAGTCTCTCTACTCTCCGTTTTGAGATACAGCCTAATCTCATGTGCTATAACGCGGCTGAATTCTCATTGGTTAATTTTCTCTTTATACATCGTGTACTTAATTGTAATGATTCATTAAATAAACCAATCATATCAAGTAAATAAAGGTTATCATCGCCTGACAAAGAACCGGAACCAACTAATTTTGAATCATGAAATAAACTGAATTTTTCATTACTAAGTAAACAAGAAAAAACAGATTTGTCCAAAGCAGAAATAGAAATCAAATTCTTTTTAAAAAACAGAATAATAAATGTTTCATCAAGATCCAAATAAAATCCAGTCTTTAATAATAATCTAAATTTTTCAATTACTTCAACTTTAACCGTCTTACCATCGCTTATATAGATGTATCTTTCACTATCACTAGGGTTTTGGTAATTCAAGCAACCTTAAATAGGACTAATGTGGGTTGTTGCACTAGAATCTATTCATCACATGTGTCTAGGTACCGAAGTTAAATTAACCTCAGAATAAACCAAATTAAGAAGCATACCCTTCTTATCATGCTATGCGTGATAGTTGGTGCAGTGCTTCTTTTTATGCCCCTCAATTCCACAGAAGAAAAATTAATACCTTTCGGATTAGCTAGTTTCTTTTGTTGTTTCTTTTAACATGTTGTATATGCAGCTTTCTTATCCTTTTTCCTTTTCCTTCCTTTTCCCATATATCTTATTGAAATTAAACTTGCCAAGAGTGTATCCATTTCTGCCTTTTCATTCTTGATAAATTATTTTTCAATGTCCGCGAGGAGCTCTTCAGATGTAGTTATCTTTTTAGACATTGAGCCCATGAATACCTCCAAAATGGCCTTCTTAATGATCATCATAAACATGCGATTTGATTTCTCCCATCTTTCTTGAATCCATCATGTAATCAGAAGTACTCTCATCCATAAAAGGTATGCAAGAATCAACCCATGACGCAAGGTCGAGATTCATGACTGCGAGAACTATTAGGAGGTTATCTTTCCATGATTTGAAATTAGAGCCATTTAGCATATGAATAAAATTGATGTTGGCAATAATATTAACAAGAGTTAAACTGAATATAGAACAGTAAATAAATAAAACAAGCTCATATAAGTTTTAAAACAAAAATAAATTCAAATAAAGGTAAACCCACCTCGAGATATCGGACACTCCATTAATATTTCATCTTTGGACAAAATATTAACTTGTATGTGATATCTTGGTGTAGTAATCAAACACTGATAATAAGAATATGTCAAATAATAAATATTTTTTAAGGTTGATTTATAATTCATATTTAAGATCAAATAATCATTACGTGTTTATTACCATAGGTGCACATATAATTCTGTTAAATATGGATCTTCATTTGGATCGATCGATATTCATAGAAATTACATACACACAACTATTTATGTTCTAAAATAAATTAATTTCCACAAAAAAGGTCACATTGTTAACATGTTACTTCAATTAATTCATCTCGAAATATTTATATAAACATACCGATATTTGAATTTAAAATTATACAAAAAATTAACCTTAAAAAAATTTAGGTCAAAGTCAACAGTCAACAATCAATTATTGACCATCCAACTATTGATCGGGTCAGAGTTGGACTGGGTCAGGTTAAACCGACTCGATCCTCAACAAGCTGCAACCTGAATTTGCCGCGGCCCTGCTGGGTGGCCTGAAACAATCAATTGCAGTCTTTTTTTCTTTCATGTCGAGGCTTTGCTCATGCGACTTTACTTAATGGCCGCCATTTTTAACTAAATTAATGCGACTTGGTGGCCGCGGCTTACTGATTAGTGCAGCCCAATGGCTGCGCCCAGTCCCCAGCTTGAAACCTTAGCGCTGGCGGGACATAACTTTAAAGAAACCAAATTTTTTTTATTAACCAGAATTTTTTTAAAATTAATCCTTGCAAAAAACAACCGCATTTGTTCTCAAACTCAATAATACTGAAATTATTAAAATTCGAGAACACCAAAGATTTAATTCGATTCTCAATTATTTAGTATGAAGAGGCCTGATCCTACTTGTTAAAACAATCAACCTTTGGTGAAAACCATCACCTAAAATTCAGGAACATTTATGTTCTTTCACTAAGAATCAATAATTAAATATGTGGAAGCGTACTTGAATTCATAATGCTGAATCACTCTCTAGAGTCGTGCAGTTAGCCTTCCAGATCAACACTTTATCTTAGAGAATCCTTTAACTTTCTCACGCACTCTCTCTAAATGTCAGAAAAGAGTAGAATGTTATATGTGACCTGGGGATTATAATAATTTACATAGATAACTTTTCATGTCATTATTAGGTATTCCTATTTTAACTCATCATAGAAATAGAAATTACCCTTAAGTTTATACACATTAAATGCCCACACCCTATTAAATACATTAAAGTCCAAATTACTGAAAACCTTAATAAATTACTTTTAATTGGGCTTAACTTTATATGATAGTTTGCAACACCTAATTATTCACATATAAGCCTAATGTTGGAGTAAAGATCCAACAATATTAGATTAAAAATCCAACAACTTTGTCCAAGAATTCATACCGATCTTATAACCTATTATTTTTAAGGAATATGATGATATGAAGGATGAGACAACGATCTAAGGTTGTGTTTACTTATTAAAGTGGGAGTGAGGAGTGTGAAGTCCTCTCACTTCAATTTTTACATACCTATTTAATAGTGAGAGTGGCAATATCACTTAGTGGGTCCCACCCACTTTTGGAGTTAGGAGTGGGATTTCCACTCCCATGGAGGGAGATAAGAATGGATTCCCCCTCCCACCTTTTCCTTTTATTTATTAAAATACCATATTAAATATAATATAATTATATTTAATATAACAAAATAATGTTACATTTATTTAAAAATAATAATATCATATTTATTTAGATAATGTTATTTATTATTTAATAATATTACATTTATAAAAAAATAATAATTTATATTGATTTTAAGTTAAAATTAATTAAAAATAATAATATTATATTCACAGAGAATTAATAATATTAATATATAATATCTTTATTTGAAAATATAGTATAATTTTATTTATTTAATTTTAATAGTATTATATTTATTTAATATTGATAATTAATAATATTAAATATTTTATTTTGAAAAAATATTAATTTTGTACTATATTATTAACAATAATGTTTCATTTGTGTTGCTATTATTAATAATTTTTAATTTACATAATTAAAATTAAAATTACTGTGATTTACATAATTAAGAATATTAATAATTATTATTAACTTATATGATTAAAATTAATAATAAAATAAATAATTTATTTAGAAATATATTTTTATTCACATTGTAATTAAAAACTACAATTCTTTAGGCAAGGGTAAAACTGTAATTTAAAATAATTTACTCATAATCCAAGAGAAAGTAAACACATAAATGAGATTCTTATTCCTATTCCATACTCTCATTACAGTGTAAGTAAATAATCTATTCCCACTCGCATTTCACAATCCCAATCATCAGATTTTACTCTTTAGGATTCGCAATCTAATTTAAAAAGTAAATGCTACCTAAGAATCTTTTGACATGGACTTCCAACTTATAACCTTAGCCAATATTATCACTTTCTCCTTTCATTATTTGTACACTATAAAATGTAATTAGCTAGTGTTGTCATATAAAAAGATTATTTGATTCTATAGGTTGTTGTTAAGTAGTACCAACTATTAGTGTTTGAAATTTTTTCCGTATCGATATGGTGCTGGCATCAATTACTCTTTAGTTTATTGATTGACACTTTATTGTATTATTTTCGAGATTAAGAATTTAAGTCTTCTCATATGATTGCAAAAGAATAGATCTCACGTAACTTCGGATGAACCATAACAAAATAAAATTCAATAAAATTTTTTATATATATTATATCAGTATAATAGCAGTATAATTGTAGTGTATGGTGCTGTTCATGCATCAATGCAGTGAAATATGAACCCATATAATTTAAGAAAATGAAGTTTTCACCACAAAGAGAGCCACATATAGTCCAAAATGGTGCACTTTGATAAAGCAAAATTGTAAAATAATTCTTAAATATTAAAAATTGATCATTTACATCCCCTTTTGTTGATCTTGCGATTTAGCTCTTTAAAAATTGTATCAGAGCCAAGTTTTTGGTCCAAAGATTTTGAAATAACAAATGGCATATAGGCAAAAAACCGGTGACATATATTCTCATGGTTAACCCGAATGTGAGCTATATCATTTTGTACTGTCGGTATAACTAGCCACGTACTAGCTTATTCAAAATCAAAAATAGAAATGAAGAGAGCGAGAAGTATATTGCTATTTGATGAAAGATATGATCTAATATTAGATTATGGTGCCATAATAAATAATATAGCTATATTAGATTATGATGCCATAATAAATAATATAGGTAAGCATACAATATTATTCATTAGAACAACCTGATTTATATATTAAGCAGTTAGTGCATCTGCATCTGCCATATGCTTATGAATTTAGAGTTGGAGAACTCATAATAATAAAAAAATAAAAATTTAAATATAGACTCTATTTTACTAAGTAGAATGAGAACATAAGTTTCCAGAAATAATCTTTCATGGAAACAATATAATATTAATTTTGTTGATGAATATATTGATGAACTTTTAATAGATTATAATAAATTTTTATCTATCAAAAAAAGAGAATAATATAATTGGAATAATAAAAGGGTTAGAAATAAGTACTATCCTTCTAGCAATATGCTAATAGGATATAAAGGATTCCTCTCGCGTAAGCACCGCCTTATACATGGAGGTTTAGAGAAGAATAATATTTCGAAGGATATAAGAAATATTATATATCATAAATATATAATAGAATATAATAGAATACTATGCAAATGGTATAATGAATAACTACCTGAACTATTAGTAATTTCACAAAATACAGTAACTAATAGGTTACCACCTTCTAGCTACTGGCAAAGAGGATTTATATATGGAAGATTTCAATCCTTTGGTCTAATTAATAATTCAGACATAAGGGGGAATAGTCAATTAAATTGGATTTCAATATATTTATTAAATAAATTAGGAAACCCTAATCTATCTGCAAATGATATAGTGAATGCAAATAAAATATTAAAATTAAAAATTTTAATGATAAAAATATAAAACAAATCAAAAGATTAGGAGATCAAATGAGTAAAAAACTTGATCAAGTTAAAAATTTAATAAAAGATTTCAACACTGAAGATCAGAATGAATTAAAACAAGAAATCATTAATATTGTGAATAAAAACTTAATAGATATAAGATTAAATAAGATCGAAACTCAATTAAATACGATTGAAAAAATTATTTAGCAACTAGGAAATAAATTTGCTATAAATATAAATGGAAAAATTCAAGAAAATTGGAGTACAAAAGATAAATAATAACATGGAAGAATTATTCATTGTAATTCAAGAACAGAATAAAATCTTACGTGATACAATAATTTACTTTAATAAAAAGAGAAATAATAATGAAATTCAATCAATACCAAGACCAATATTTAACAAATGGAAATAAAAAACTAAGAAGTCTAAGAATATTGAGTGAAAACACAAATGGATTAAAAGAGCTATCTAATAGGGATGAAGAATTTGAAATAGATGAAGAAGAAGATATATGTATTAATTTACATGCTCATGAAAATAGAATAGAACATCTAAAGATGAATGAGTTAAAGCCAAGGATATATAAGCAAGGTAACTGTAGCAATAGAGCTTTATTTGCTAGAGAAGAAATACCAACTTATGAAAGGCCATAAAGTCAATATTTTAGGTCTGACAAACCTAACAAGGAAAATAAAACTTCAGGAGAATATAGAAAAAGACCGATCAGTCATGATGGAGTGTGGTTATATTTAGATTGTGCTAATGATAAAGATAAAAAAAAATAACCGCTTAGGTTAAATCTATGAAAATCACTCTCACATTTCATCAACTGGAAGGAAATAATAGAATAGAGTTCCTTAAAACTTTGTTTATAGGAATTGTAGCACAATGGTGTATGGGATAAAACATGTAATAATAAGACATTATATAGAGAAAATCCCAATGAAAATGAAATACAAGAACAAACCTTAAATAGATTATTTTTAATGGATTTGAAAATAAGATAAGAAGAAAATTCCTAGGAGAAGATTGGGAAGCTAATTTTTAGAAAGAAGAAAAAAGAAAAAGAACAGAAAATGTAGTAAAGCTAACTAGGCTTGAAATATGTGATATATGTTATTTGGAAGCATACACTTGTAGCTTCGAAGAACTATATTACAAATGTGAATTTGATAGTGATGATCAAACGATAGGATATTGTGATAATTTATATTTCATAAAAATGCCCATGGAGTAAAATGATTATGCTAGAATATAACAAAGAATATGGAGATAGGACAGACACCGATGCACTTGGAAATAGAATTAGGTTTGCAAGAAATAGTATAAATCGGTGGTGTGCTGAAATAAGAGATAAAAGATTAATGATGAAGCAAAATTGAGGATTATGCTGCTCCAAATTAGAAGAACCTCCAAGATTTGGATGTTAAGATAAAACCTATAAATATAAGAAAAAGTTCAAAAAGAAGTAATTCTTTAAGAAAAATAAAAAAATATTATAAGAAAAATAAAAAAATATTATAAGAAAAATATATATGAGAGAAAGATTTTCAAAAGGAATAAATTTAAAAGAAAGTCTAATGCAAATGCGGCTAAAAAGTGTAAGTGTTGGTTATATAATGAAGAAGGGCATTATGCAAATAAATGTCCTAAGAAAAAGAAAGCAAACATTAAGATGTTTGAAGATTTCAATGGGTTAGAATTAATCACTGATAGTGAGGATACCTGTGAAAATTATGGATATACTGTCTGATCAAACTCTAAGTAGCTCAAATTCAGAATGAGTATGTAGGAGATATATAAAAAAAGATCTATATCAGGATGAAGAATTAGAAGAACAATGCTATTTTAAAAAAGAATTAATCTTTAATAAAAATAAACAATACCATAATATTAATAAAAAAGAATTAGAAACATAAATGGCGTCAGTCAATAAATTAGCACAAGGAATTGCTAACATGATCAAAAGAAAAAATATAATGTATTTTAGTGCCACTATAAGAGAAGAGCCTATTGAAATTAGGCATGCTAGAGAAAATACAGATATGCCTTGTTATTAAAATCTGATATAGAAGACAAAATTAACAAAATAAAGTCTAGTGATAGATCCAAGATCGGATACGTTCATATACAAAGAATCCAAATTATGATAAAAGCTCATTTTGAAGAAGGAACGGCTAGTCCAGTTAATATAGTTGTACCAGATAATAGAATAAAGGATCGAAAACATGCACTCTTTAGAATAATCCAAGGAAATCTTAATTATAAAAAATTAGTATTTGAAATATACCCCAAATATTCCATAAGTCTTAGAATATAAGCAAGACTTTAACCTTAGTCATGATTTTAAATACTTTGATATAATGCATAATGGATCCTATCCACATAGCATAATATATGCCATAAAATACGCATTAACAGATTTGACTAATGTTTGCCGATAAAGATTTCATAGAAATTGACAAACTTGAAAACTCCAGTCTCCTAAGATTTTAAGGGAAATTGGTTTACCAAAACATTGGGAAATGGATTTGAGTAGTCAACCCACTTTAATTAGAGGAAATACTACTAAATCTATAGAATATACTCTAAAGGGAAAAAAAAAACATTTTAGGGAGAACAAAATCATTCTCTATACCTAAAAAGAAACCATAATTAAGTAAAATATAAAGTTTTATTAGATATAGCCAACTTGTGATACCACCATCACGTGAAATATTAGCAATGGTTAGAAGAAATAATCAGAATCTATAAATCAAGATTGAATATATTGATAGAAAGTCATGGCATGAGATTTTTACCATATTAGATACAAGTGCGATGAAATCTTATGTTGATGCCAAAATGATTCAATATCTAAAAAGAAGAATTCTCATAGAACCACATACATATATGGGATATAATGGATAAAGAAAGACACTTAATCAGTATTGTGAAATACCACTAAGAATTAAGGAAATAGAATTCATCTTTGAATTCATCTTTCCTTCTTTTCATAGAAATTGATTATGAAACATAAATAAGTCCTTTGCTATTAAGGATGAACTTTCTTTAAAATTTCTCTCCTTACTGTATAGGAGACAGAGAAATAAGTATAACAATTGATGGGATCAAACAAACTATATCACGATATGTCTAATCCTTTTATAGTTTATATAAAAGTGATTATATCATATTATAAACATAAGCCAAAATGGTTTCATGCTTTAATTGATATTGGTTCAAGAGTTAGTTTAGCTAATTCAAGGATTTATCCAAAATCCTATGGAAAATTAGAAGCCCTTAATAGGATAAGGAACAAATATGAACAAATCACCTTAGGAACATGTAGAATTAAAACTCTAATAGAAATAGAAGATTATGTTTTAAGCATATACTAATATTATGGTCTTGTGATCATATGGGAGCTGATATACTTCTACGGGTTAATTTCCTTCATTAGTTCATTTATATAATGACTAACGAAACAATTAGTCTTAAAATACCATGTAGTCATTCAATCACTACACGAAAGGACTTATAAACCCTGTTCGGCGAACAATTCAAAAAATTTCATTTTCGAAGTAGCCAGCATGGTGGTTTCAATATAAAAATCAATCAAATCATATTTGATTATGAAAAAATCATAGAAAAACTTGATAAAAACTTTGGTGAAAACCCAATTCAACTATAGGAAGTTGATAAAGCTTACGGCAAAATTGAATTAATAGATCCAAATGTTATCATAAGAGTCAAGCTTATGAGATATGGGCAAAAGGATAGACTAGAATTTGATAAATAAATTAAAGAGTTATTAGAACTCAAGATTATTCGAGAATCTAAAAGTCCACATAGTAGCCCAGCCTTTACGGTTAGAAACCATGCATAAATTAAATGAGAAAAAGCTCGTATAGTTGTTAATTATAGAAAATTAAATAATTATACCAAATTTGATGAATAATTTTTTTACCTCATAAAGATATATTAATTACTTCTATAATTAATAAAAAGATATATAGCAAGTTTTATTACAGGCCTAGCTTTTGGCAAATCAAGCTTGAAGAAGAATGTATACCACTGATTGCCTTTGGTACACCTTAAGGTCAGTATGAATAAATTGTGATGTCTTTTGGATTAAAAAATACACTACAAATATTTCAAAAAACGAATGAATAGAATTTTTAAAGAATTTTATGAATTCTGCATTATTTATGTGGATGATATATTAATATAGACAAATAATGAAGTTGATCATATTAATCATCTAGTTTCTTTTGCAGAAAAGTAGGAAACATGAAATATTATCTAAAAAGAAAGTTGAAATAATGAAACCTAGAATAGAATTTCCAAGATTAATAATCGGTGAAACTGGAATTGAGATGCAACCTCATATTTCTAAAAAATATACCTATTCTCAAATAAGTTAGAATTAAAGGAACAAATCCAAAAGATTTTTAGGATGTCTCAATTATGCTGAAGGTTTCATAGAAAATTTAGCAAAAGCAAGACAACTCTTACAAGGGTTACTAAAGAAAAATAATACAAAGTCTTAGGAAGATTTCCAAACTAAGATGGTAAAAAGATTAAAATAAAAATACAAAAATCTACCAATAGTAGGATTTCCAACAACCAACAACAATTTTATTCTTGAAATTGATGTTTCAGATAATCACTGGGGTGCGGTTTTATAAATAGATCAAGAAAAGATTTATACATATGCAAGAAGAATATTTAAACCCAAAAAAAATAGTTATCATAATAATGAAAAGGAATTGTTAGCTATTAAAAATAGAATAGTTAAATTTACTTTTTTTTTTACCAAAGAAATTCAAGGTAAGATATGATAATATCCAGGTCAAATGATTTATATTTAATAAATTGCCTAATTCACCTCAGTATAAAAGATTAATTAGATGGTAGCAAGTCTTTGCAGAATATGATTTTGAAATCTAGTCTATTAAAGGATCTAACAATTGTATTTCAGATTTCCTAAGCAAGGAATATAATTGATAAGAGCCTTTCAAAAATAATAAAAGGGATATTGTGTGCTCTAAACGACAAGAATTGCTTCTCAAAGGCAACTCAATGAGATACAATTGGCTTACCATAATTGATGATGCCCAAGAAGAATTGAGCAAATTTTGTCCAAACAAAAGTTTACAAAATCATTTAGAAATTCAAACTTCAGAATAATACATTAGTAGTATGCTAAAAAAATGTCCATTTCAAGGATCAAATAGAGGGGTTGATTACCTAGAGTTTTTCATAAAACTCAAAGGTCACACATGCAGAGAAATTTCTCACAATTAATGATCTCAAAGATTAATACATGAAGAAACAAGATTTTCAAAGCTGTTCAACAAGCTTTAGACCTCAATATAATAAAAGTAGATAGTCCAATTCAATGGTTAAAATCCCATTAGAAAGTGACTATGCTTATAAATGTATAAGAATTGTTAAAATAGTTTATGAGATTCGTACTAACCTCAGGATTATACCAAAAAATTAACTTCGTTCCAAGAGCTGATTTAAAAATGATAAAAGACATGTTTGAATATGGTTTTGTTAACCTTATTTATGTCAATGATAATTGCAGAGAATTAGAGATGCTTCCAGAGAAAATCAAAAAAGTTGTCATCAATCTCAAAAGGATAACAAGGACAAAACAAACAATTTTTGTCAAATTCAACACTGCTTGCCTTGAGTACTATAATAATAAATGGTACCCAGCTCAGCACATGATACAAGTTGGAGTTAGTAGCAGCAAGGTTAATCCAACCTTTGATTTAGATCAAGTCTATAATGACTATAATCCTGAATTATTTGAGCCTAAAGCCCTCACTAGCAAAAGGGCAATTCAGATGAAAATCCTCTATGAACAACTTGAGAGGATAAGTAAAGAAAAAGTGTGGCTTCACCAAGTCACGTCAGAATATATAATCTTTTCTATAAGCAGAAAAGAAAACATTTTAGCCAAACTAGCCATCTTGAAAAGGAGGAAGGCAATATATGAAAATCCTGTGAAATCCAGCCCGCGAACACACTATGAGATATCCGATGTGCTTAAGCATGAGTACGAATGTGGCTTTTGCTATAAAAGATCAAAAGAAGGGTCTAGCGAGGAAGAGATGCCGTTAGACAAAGAGATCATAATAGGCATGTGATAGAAAGCCACTGAAAAGGCATCAATAATTTAGAAAGAATCCAAGATAAAGGACAAGGCTTATCAGAATCCTTATCTCAACCACATGAAAGTAGTTCGCCATAAAAAAAAAAAAAGAAAAAAAGAAAAAAAAGACAATAGCTGTCTAAAAGAAAGGGTCACCTTATCTCCAAAGAATCTATCATCTACCATGAGGATGTAACAAGTGTCATGTAAGAAGGTTGTTACTACTTAAAAATCGATATTAAGCCCAATGCCCCAATTCAGCCCATAAGGCTCAGGCATGGGATGTGTTGTATGCTTCTCAGAGTTCGCACTGGACTTTTTCTGATGGAAACATGCGAGGAAAATGTGGAGTTTAGTTAGACTAGTTATTCAGGACATTCAGCGGCAGTGTCTATTCTTATAAGCCTAAATATAATAGAGTGATGGCAATAAAATCTTGCCAACTAATTTTGACAAAGTAAATTATTTTATTAAAATAAATCAATTTTTATACAAATAAATTATTATTTTAAAGCCCACAATTTTGATAAAACAAAATGAATTATTATTCTAAAGCCAACCAAAATAGACATTTTGGGCTTGGCTTACCCTATAAATGGGGGGGGGGGGGGGAGAGCATGGAGGAGGCATCAATTGGAAGAGTAAGAAAATTATGAATTAAGAGAGTATTTTTTGAAAACTTTAAATTTTTAATTTAGTAATTTGAGAGTGTACGTGTATTGGGATGTTTAGTTGTGAGATAAAATACTGTAATACTTGTAATTTCATTTCACTAGTAAAATACCTTCCCATATCTTTACCGTGTATATAGGCTGAAAGCCAAACCATATAAATTCTTATGTTCTCTTTGAGTTCTTGTTCTTCACCTTTCGCCAATTTTATTTTAGCTATGGCACTGCTTCACCCATCAATTTCCTAATAGTGTTATCAGAGCTTTTGGTTGTCAAAGCACTGTTCACGTGTACAGTACTATTCGCATATATGGTAATGTTCATATTACAGTAATTATTCGCAATATTCAACATCCAAAGCCACTCCTAAGCAAACATAAAAGTCAAAGTCACAATAAGAGCTTATTTGGGCCATATCAACGGCTGAATGTGCTTTTGGACCTTACTCCCTGAACCAAACAACAGAATTAGGCAGATTGTAGACAAAATAATCTGAATTTTCATTCAAGCCCAACTTTATTTCAATCGAGAAGGAGCTCATTCTTATGACACATGGCTTGTCAAAATTTTTACCACAAACATTTGGCGACTTCGCTAGGGAGTTTGGTTAGGATTTTGACGATGGCTTCTATTAATAGAGAAAGCTATAACTTTTGTAGACGGAGCATCAATGAGCACGAGAATTTCAAAGGACTTATGGAGCAAATGAAGACCCACATCCAGGAAACAGTAGCAAAAATGTTTGCTCAGCAGCAAGTGGCCCTGCAACAACGGTAACCACAAGTTAGCTCACAAGAGCAATCTCAAGTCATCCTATAGAATCACTTGTAACTTTAGCAGAGGTAGTGATTCTCTTGCCATGCTAGAATCAGAATATACAGGATATGGAATATTCTTCTATGCCACTATATCTAGAAGAGATCACAAATAGGGCTTATCTTGAAGGCTATCATTGCGCACAATTTGTGTTGTCTGATAGGGAGAAAGGCAACCCTAGAAAATATATCAGCCATTACATTAATGCTCTTGGCCAATATGCTGTTGATCTGGAGCTTTGATTGAGGAAATTTTCTAGATCCCTCACTGATCGTGCTTACACTTGATACGCTAATTTGAAAGCTGGTTCTATCCATTCATGGAACGAAATGGCTTCAAAATTTTGTCAAAAGTATTTTCAGATTGAAAACCGAACAACTATGGAGGACTAAGACATGATTACTCAAGGAACTAAGGAAGGTATAATGGAATATGTCAAGCATTTCAGAAACTTGGCTTTGGATTGTTATGAATCCAGATCAAAAGAAGAATTAGTTTGTATTTGCATTCGTAATATGGTGAATAACCAGTGAATATTTCTAGAGAATCACGACATCCCAACATTTAGTCTGTTGCTGGAAAAAGCTAGCATAACTGCTCTTTCATGAGATCAACGCCCACTTTCATAAAAAAATGACAAGTTACTAAAGCTGCGGTTGCAGAAAGACATTTCAAGCCATATAGGAAAAGAATGCCAAAAAAGAGGCCCTAATATTTTCCAAGTTGCCTTGGACAAAAGAAGAATTTGATGCTACTGTGGATTACTGGATCCTGGATAGACTACTTCAGTCGTTCAAACTAACAAGAATATTGAGTGAAGCAAAGCAGAAAAATCCAAAGCTTGGTCGCGTACATCAAAGCTTTAGTTTTCCTACAGTGCATTACCATCGCATCATCAGAATGATCAAAGAAAAGATTATGGATGGATCTTTACAGCTTCAAGGAAGGGAACAAGATGTAGATGTGAACCCGTTATCTCACCACAGAGATCGAATAGCTATGATGCCTGTTGCTGATCTTATTACAACCAATAATGGTTCACCGACAGATGTTACTATAAAAGAGCAGAAGACAGAGCATGCAATTCTGTCAGAAAATAACCTTATAGTACGCACTCTCTAGCACAACCCCAAATTTAAGTCCTTATTTGATCAATTAGGATACGGTTCAGAGGCATGTGTAGTAGTTATCAAAGCACTGATGGAAGTTGTTGCTCAGTATGAACTAGATTGCCATACAGTTAAAACAGAAGTCAATCGAGCTTATCTTGAATTTACCAATGCAATGATCTTTTCTGATGAGGATATTGAGGTGATAAATTTTGATCACCGACTACCGTTATTTCTAAAAGATGAAATCAATTGAGCATCCGTCAGAAGAGCTTTAGTAGATACAGGTTCCTTCATCAATATTGTCCCTAAGGTGGCATTGAAAGCAGCCAAAATACCCGTTAAGAAAATTTATAGTCCAAAGATCACAATCTAGGGATTTGGTAATCTCTTTGAATCTACAGATGGATGTAATAACTCTATAAGATGAGTGTTATCATGGCATTTTTAGACTTAAACTAATATTACTTAGAGAGTAAATGATGTGTTTTTGTTGCACTCTAATTATATTTTGCATAAGCATATTTTAAGTTTAATTTTGATAATTTAATCTTGTTTTAGATCATTTAATGCTCTGATTATGTGTGATTGTAGGTGACCAAGAAGTTCAAATTTTATAGATGAAAAGCCGTTGCAACAAACTTGCAAATGAGGTAAAAGAATTTGACTATAGAGGAATTAAAACAAGTCTGCAATAGTGAAGATACTATAGATGGCAGACGAGATTTCACGTGTGTTAACTAAAAGATTGCGATCCAAGGTTTTTAAAAATGGAAGACAGCGGCTGTAAGCTTTTGGTTGCCCTAATTCCGTGTGATTGCAGGTGACCAAGAAGTTCAAATTTTATAGATGAAAAGTCGCTGCAACAAACTTGCAAAGGAGGTAAAAGAATTTGACTACAGTGGAATTAAAACAAGTCTGAAATAACGAAGATGCTATAGATGGCAGACCAGATTTCACGTGTGTTAACGAAAAGATTAATGGAAGACAGCGGCTGTAAGCTTTTGGTTGCCTTAATTCCGAGTTATAAACAAGGGCACGCATGAAAAAGAAGAAGGAGCCATCATTTAAGAAAAATAATAGAAAAACACAAAGAAAACAGAGAAAAAGAAAGAATTAAGAACTGCAGCAGAGGATTCAAGGAGAAGAAGAAGGAGAGATCGCAAGATCAAGTGGAACTCAATCCCTCATTTTTATTTTCTTGTTTTCTTTTATCTACGAGAATGTATTTGATAGCTAAAATAATTCATATTACTGTTTCATCGCATATCATGAACCAACTTTATTCTGGTTGAGTGCTAAATAAGCTTAATGGTTATTTAACTGATATTTGTGTATTGCTCTGTAATTTTCTATTTCAGCTAACCACTCATTTAGTACATACTAGCTAAGAATGAGCTTAAAAAAGTCTGATTTAGTAGAACAAATTAAGACAATACATAGTTTTAGATTGGGTTTCCCAAGTTGAGTCAATTTCAATTTGAATAAGGCGATACTTGATCTAAAATTAGTGAAGAACTAGATATGGGAATTCACCTTGTAAGGCAATTGGAATCAAGAATGCTTAATGCTATATCTAATGTTAACGTAGCAGCTGATGATTGTTAGGTTGCATTTAGATATAAGATATCCAACATGTGACAACTGAGGACGCATGAGGGATTCTGTCTAGTGCTGTAGCAAATGCTGTAGCAACAGAATCATAATTGGAAAAAAAAATAGTCAATACGATTAAGTGAGTTTAGTCACTCAACTACTCATTTCCCATTGAGTACATCTTTTAGTTTGATTTGAGAATTTACCTTATTGTATTTTGTCTTTTATATTTTTCTTATTTCATTCATTATTTTATTTTAATTTAGACTGAAATTGTACTTTTAAGATTGTTGTAGCAAGTCCGATAACATCATCAGTATATTACTTGTTGTGTATACTTGCACATTGACATATACAACAGTAAGTAGGAGAACAACAAGATGCATTCAACTGGATTTGAAAGTTAGTCCTCTTTAAGCTCTAGGGGTGTTTAAACTTTATACCACATCCTACTTGGAAGGCCCTGGTTAAATAAACACAAGATGATACCCTCTACATACCATCAGCGTGTTAAGGAAAATATTAGGATGAGACCAATCCATATTACTGCTAATCCTGCCCCATTCCATCACCATTCCATCATCAAGAAAATCCCATGGCAGAGGCTCGATTCTATGAACAATTCACAGAAGAGGAAGGAACTGTTGCTGCTTAGGCACATAGGTAAAACTTTTGAAAAATACTGAAAAAGACCCGAATGCTGACCAGCAAAAGTTTGATAAAATAAAGCGCAAGTTAGATTCTTCATAAGATGCTCATTCTTACAATCCAAAACAAAAACTCAAGGTTACTTTAGTTTGTGAGAAACAAGTTTTACCTAATGGAAAGGTGATGTACCATTTATGACGGTGCATGGGGCCTAGTCCTTTTCTAAGGAAAGGTCCCATCATTCATAACTTGTCATCTTTGTATGCAAATGATAAACTAGGAGCAAGTGAAGAATTTCAATCAGAAGCAGTTGAAGAAAATGTATCACTTGCACCAAGTGCATGCAAGACGGTTTTGCAGCCGTCAATGAAGAGCTAGAAGAAGTGAATCTTAACGACGAGGAAAACATACAAAAATATGTCTCAGTTCTCTCCAATCTGACTAAGAATAAGAAGAAAGAATTGGTCGAGTTACTAAAAGAGTATCACAATATGTTTGTATGGAGTTACCAAGACATGCCAGGATTGGATACATCTATGGCCTCTCACGCACTCAATGTAGAGTCAAATTGCAAGCCAATAAAACAAGTGAGAAGGAATTTCTATTCAGACATGGAGAAGAAGATCAAGGATGAGGTAGAAAAACTTATTTCTGTTGGATTCATTAAGCCGATCAAACATCCTACATGGATGGCAAACATTGTACCAGTGAAGAAGCAAAATGGACATGTCAAAATTTGCATGGATTTTCGAGACTTGAATAAAGCTTGCCTAATGGAGGAGTTTCCTCTACCCAACATGAACATGCTCATAGATTTAACTTCTGGTTATAGATTGTTCTCATTTATGGATAGATTCAGTGGATATAATCAGATCAAGGTGGCACCAAAAGATACAGGGATGGCTGCTTTTCATACACCTAGAGGTAATTTTTACTATATTGTTATGTTGTTTGGTCTTAAAAATGCAGGAGCCAAATACCAAAGGGCTATGACAACAGCATTCCATGACATGATAGGAAAGGAAGTAGAAAACTATGTTGATGATCTCGTGGCCAAATCTTTTACCAAGGATGCACACTAGTTAACTCTAAAGAAGATATTTGATCGATGCCTCAAGTACAATCTAAAGATGAATCTCATAAAGGTGTCAGGTAATATATTTCTTGGAATTTTGGTATATCAGTACGGAATTAATGCTGACCCAGCCAAAATCCAGCAGATCATTATTGTACCACCACCAAGAAATCAAAATGATTTAAAAAGTTTGATTGGGAAACTGTATTATATTCATCGATTCATACTAGGATTGGCAGCCATGATTTCCATTTACTCACTTCTCCTCAAGAAAAAAGCCCAATTTCTTTGGAAAAATAAGCATGAAGAAACATTCTAAAAAAATCAGAAGACATCATGAATTTACCAACCATGAAGGCACCAATAAAAGGAAGGCCGTTTCGAGTATATTTGGTAGTAATTAATACTGCCATAGGAGCATTGTTGACACAGAAAGATGAAAAGAAGGAAGAACACCCAATCTATTATGTGAGTAGATAACTCTCTGATGCAGAAAGAAAGTGGCCATGTTTGCTTATTTCTTATTTATGCTCCCAAAGGTTAAGGCATTATTTTCTCTCCCATTAATTACATCTTATGGTAAAGGCAGACATAATACGCTACTTATTACTCAGGCCTATGCTTATTAGAAAGCTAGTTAGCTACTCCTTGTAGAATTTAATATTATGTGTGTAACTCCAAGTGCCATTAGAGACCAAGAAATCATTGACATGATTGCCACATTCTCTGTAAAGAACTTCATTGGGATTTTTCAAACTAGAGTTGCTTTGTCTTAGAAACTGAAGATTAGTGGACAATATATTTTGATGGATCTTCAACTAAAGTAGCAGGAGTCACAGGGTTGGTCATTATTGATCCTATTGAAAGAGTTTCAGTATTATCTTTCAAATTGGATTTTTCTTGCACTAACAATGAGGCAGAGTATGAAGCAACAGTTACTAGGGGTAGG
Source organism: Murraya paniculata (assembly GCA_030449075.1). NCBI lineage: Eukaryota > Viridiplantae > Streptophyta > Magnoliopsida > Sapindales > Rutaceae > Murraya > Murraya paniculata. The sequence continues at coordinate 617,097 of JAEVFN010000069.1, forward strand.
CATCGGATCGAATTTGGATCAATCCGATCTGATCTGATTTGATCCGAACCAAATATATTTAGATCAGATTTGGATTGACCATCAAATCCAATCGAATAAAAACTTTACAATTCAATTTGATTTGATTTAGATCAGATTGGATGCGTACAATCTGCTCGAATTGGACTTAAAAAAGAATTTAAATATTTATAAGTAAAAAAGTTAAAAACAAACCTAATCTAACCTAAATTCCCAAAATAGCAAACCGTCCTCCTCTGAACGCCAATGAAGGCACAAATCTAGCAAACCGTCCATCCCAGCGATCGACTTTCGAGCCCACCGGCCAGCCCCATGCCGACAACGCCCTCCTCTGAATGCCCATGAAGTCACAGGCGACAGCAACCAATCGAAGATAACAGTAAGAACTGCCTCTTTAGATCAACCAATCGAAAATGCTAATGGCTCTCTCATACTTCCCCCGTCTTCTTTCTTCCTTAACATATAAGACAGCTAACTAATTATTTAATCTCATTACACTTATTGATAAAACCAACAAATAAAGCCCATAATTGCTTTCTTTTTCACATATGTAGAACCTCAAATACTAAAATCATATAGGCCTCCCAGACCTTGCTTTCCTCTGTAAAGTTGCCTCCCTTGACCTTTGCTTTCCTCTATAAAGTCTTTCTTCTTAGCCTTATTCGGTATGTGTTTTCAATTTTGCAATTAAAGTAGGATATTGCTTTCTTTTTGTTAAGAGGAATAATTCGGTAGTATGGATTATTTTGATGCATAACTTTATGTTGAGGATTATTTTGTGGAATAATTCGGGGTTAGCTACAGCTCTCCTACACTTGCTGTCTGCTGTCATCTTTAGTTCTTCTTCTACTTTTGTGTTTTTTATCTTTATCTTAAGAGATGGTGTTGGATTTTTGCATTTTTCCCTTTACATACTCATCAGAATTCGAATTTTAATCCCAAATTATTAATCTAATCCAAATATAAATTAATTCGAAATAATCATCTGATCTGATCTTATCCGGACTTAATCGGATCGGCTTAATCAGATCTGATTGGATTTAAGGTTCGGATTACATTTGAATGGCTTTTTTTCCAATTCCAACAATCCAAAATCTGATCGGATCGATCTGAGTCTGATTCGAACTCAATTTTGCGCACCCCTTGCAACTACCGATATGCTCACAACAAAGAAACTTGGAACCAAGAAAGTCGAACTTGTAGGAGATTCAAATATAGTAATCCAACATATCAATGGTGATTTTATTGTAAAAGAACCAGCATCAGCTCCATACCGAACTTGCATTATAAAACTCCGATCAACTCTAAAAAATTTCACAATAGCTCATGTTGGGGGACAAAGGAAATAAGTACGCCGATGCACTAGCTATGTTGGGAGCTAAGATCATTCTAGTAGAAGAAACAACTCAAGTCGTAATCCTGCAAAAGGCTAAACTAGTAATTCTTTAAGAATAATTGAAACAGGAAGCAGCAGTTGATGAGACAGACTAGGGAACTACCATTATTGTTTGATTTTGGGAGCTCTTTACAAGCGCAAGCCAGGTAGTATTCTTATGAAATGATTCCACAAACAATAAGGTGAAAAGTTGCTCCATGAAATACATGAAGTATCATGTGTGACAAAACTGAAGTTAGACATCATAGAAAAATACAAAAGGCAGGATACTACTAGCCTGACATAAAGAAACAAGCACATGCCATAATCATCTTGCACCAAGCGCCAAAACTTGAACCATACAGAGCAAGTCCTTGTAGCCACTATGCTTGAAGACTAGAGAAAGCCTTGTATTGATTATCTATAACATAAAGCTCTACCCCTAATCGTAAAGAAGCACGCAAGATCCAATGGACAGCCAAGAGATATTTTATGGAAGGTGATATCCTGTTTCAAAAAGGATTCAATGGAAATCCATTGAAGTGCCTAGGTTACCATCAGTCACAAAGAGCTTTACATGAAGTGCATGATGGAAAGTGTAGAGAACATCAAGGCCAAATAAAGCTATATCACCAAACTGTTGAATGTAGGCTATTATTGGCCTACAGTGGAAAAAGATGCCAAGGAGTTTGTCAAGAAATGTCATACTTGCAAAATTCATGGAGCTCTCCAGCACACTCATCCCAGCTTTTTACAAGATATGACATCACCATGTCCGTTTTACACATAGGCCCTAGATTTAATAGAGCCTATTCACCCACCTGCAAGTGGCAATATTTGAATCCTCACAGCCACATAATACTTCACCAAATGGGTTGAAGCAATCCCCATGAAAAAGGCCACTGGAGCAACTGTGTCAAATTTCTTGTGTGAACACATCATATATAGCTTTGGTGTACCGTACAAAATCATCACGGACAATGGCACACCGTTCGTCAATGAATATATGGATGCTACCCTTGCTCGCTATAATATCAAGCAGTAGATGTCGACACCATGTTATCCACAATGTAATGGCCAAGCTAAGGCCACCAATAAAGTCATGCTGAAGAGCCTAAATAAGATGGTGCATGAGTACAAGGCTATTTAGAATGCACACCTCACAAATGCACTTTTGGCCTACAAAACTTCACCAAGAGAATGAATCGGCTTCTCACCATAGTCCTTCATGTATGGTGCTGAAGCAGTTACGCCAGTTGAATTATCTTTTCCTACAGCCTGAGTTATAGTGGCTAATGCTGAAGTAGAAACATCTTCAGAGGCCCACCTAACTCAGATTGAAGCTTTGGAAAAAAGAAGGAAACTTGCATAGGACCACAAATAGATTTAGCAATGGTGAATCATAGAAGCCTATGCAAAAGTCATTAAATAAAGAAACATCAAAGTAGGTGATCTCGCATTCAGGATATCTAACTACGTGAGAAAAAGTCTATCAACTCCAACCAAATTCTCACCACCCTGGGAAGCACCATTTATAGTCCGAGAAGCCCATGACAGTGGTTACTATCGGCTCTCCAGTGATGAAAGACAAATCCTCTATGATCCTATCAATGGGACTCAAGCGATATTATTGTCAAAATATATGTAAAGGCATATCAGAATGCTTAGGAAAATAAAATAATAATAATAATAATAATAATAATAATAATAATAGTAATAATAGTAGTAGTAGTAGTAATAATAAAGAAAAGTGTAAGCCTAAGTCATTCGTTGTATACCCGTAAATCCTCAGAAGCCCTTCTCAAAAGGGATGCTCACATACTGAGGTTATACGAATGTGAGAGAAACCTTATGAAAAGCTCCAACAACTTAGGTTGCTGAACTAAGCTATGTGCCTTGTAGGAATTCAAAGTCAAGCAAGAAGATCTTTAAAGAAATAAAAGAGAGGCAGAAGAATCAGGTACACATTAAAATTCTTCATTCTATCTTTCTAATAAAATATAATTTATACTACCTCAGAAATTACGATGAGCGAAGGATCTATTAAACAATGTCACTGGGGGCTAAAATTTTCCTTTATAAGGAAAATTTTGACAATATTCTAGGCTTAAGTTTATACAAAAGTTACACGAAGGGACTAGGGGCTAACAGTGATATTTTAGCCCATATCTCCAAAAGAAGTAAGTATCTTACATTGAAAATCTTTTACTTATTATTTCTTATCTCAACCATGCAAGATCATTCGTGAAAAAAGAGAGAGAGAGAGAGAGAGAGAGTTTGAAGTCACAGGTGAAGATTCGAATCCACCATTTTACGCGTCTTACTTTTATCTTCTTCATTTTTGTCGTCATCATCCTTTTTCTTGCCTTTATCATCTTTTTCCTCATGGCCATCATCCCTCCTCCTCTTATTATCATCTTTTTTTCCCTTTATCATCATCCTTCTGCCCCTTATCATCAACATATGTAAGTCCAATAGTGGTTGGGATGAGCTCGGGCTGATATGCTTGTAACGTATCGATTAACTCATTGGTAGTATTGGCTAGTCTAGGAAGAAAACCTTGCAGCACAGTGCTATCTAGAAAAAATAACAAAATGCTATAGAAATTGTTTACATTTAGCAAACTGATAGGTTTCTGATACCTGTTTTGTTGTGAACATAAAGCAATGGTGAAGATTTTTTCTATGGTTTTAAATCCACCCGACAAGGCGATGAAAGCATCAACATGGTTATCCAATTCAAGCAATCTTTCATGTGTATTAGGGACAATCTCGTTTCCACCTATGATTGTAGTTTCTGAAATGAACCGTATAAACCCAATATCACCGATTCCATACATCGAACATATTTTTCGTTCGCATAATACCCTTCGAAGCTCTCTGGGAGCATTAATAAAATCTAGAAGATTTCCTAAGCCACTTCCACAAAACACACAAATGTTTTTAAGCTGGTGAGCTGAGAATTCTGCCATTATGATTGTAGAATAAAATGTGGAAGCTTTAAAATCTAAACTCCTCTTTGAAAGGTTTATGCTACTAAACCATGCAACACATTTCTGATATACATACTTGATGGTTATACTATTACATTCTTTTTCTTGACCATCAATACTTATAAGAGATAGAAATTGTTTGAAAAAGCAAATTCCCTTGTCAGATAATCTTTGAAAGACTTATACAGTACTTGCATGGGAAACTGTCTTTATATTCAATGGATTGGATAAGATTTTGATGTTATCTCAAAATTCAAGGAAGATGACCACTTTCCCTCAAGAATAATAAATAAAGAGCATAATGGCTATTCTATATTTTCTTTTGGTTTTCTATATGATTTTTAGGCAGGTAATTTGATTATGCAATATGCTCGCCTACGATTACATATCTCACATAATCAAATGGGGCTAATCTTACTATCTAAAAATCAATATTAGGCCCAATGACCCAATTCAGCCCATAAGGCTCAGGCACAGGATATGTTACATGCTTCTCAAAGTTTGCGCTGGACATGTCCGATGGAAACATGTGAGGAAAATGTGGAGTTCAGTTAGACTAACTGTTCAGGACATTTAGCGGTAGTGTCTATTCTTACAAGCTGAAATACAATAAAGTGGTGGCAATAAAATATCATTAATCAATTTTGAGAAAGCAAATTATTTTATTAAAATTAATCAATTTTTAAACAAATAACTTATTATTTTATTAAAATAACATTTTGGGCTCGGCTTACCTTATAAATTGGGGGCAGGGGAGCTTGGAGGAGGCATCAATCGGAAGAGTAAGAAAATTATGAATTGAGAGAGTATTTTGAGAACTTTAAATTCTTAATTTAATAATTTGAGAGTTTGGGTGTATTAAAGTACTGGATTCTGATATAAAATACTGTAATACTTGTAATTCTATTTCACTAGCTTCTTCTATCTTCACTCGTGGATGTAGACTGAAAGTCGAACCATGTAAACTCTTATGTTTTCTTGTACTTTTTCTTCACTTTTCTCTAATTTTATTTTAGCTGTGACACTGCTTCACCTATTAATTTCCTAATAGTGGTATAAGAGTTTTGAGTTGTCAGAGTAATATAAGTTGTACAAAATGTTCACATATATGGTATTATTTATATATATGGTATTGTTCATATTATAATAATTATTTGCAATATTCAGCATCCAAAGCTACTAAAAGGTAAATATAAAAGTTAAAGTCGCAATAAGAGTTTATTCAGTCATATTAATATCTGAATATGCTTTTGAACCTTAGTCCCTAAATCACATAATAAAATTAGGTAGATTATAAATTAATGGATCTCTCTAAGTTACAGTTCCTATAACTTACAACAGCTGTAACTGTAATATGAATAGTAATCATATATGGATCGTTGTTTATACTACGGTTACCGTTGTTATAATTTACAATTATAATTTAAGTTTTACCTAAATTAATTAGTTCGAATTTTCATGCAAACCCAAATTTATTTCAATCGAAAAGCCTATTCTTACAACACGTGGCTCGGCGAAATTTCTGCCCTAAAGGCATTTGTGGAGGTACTGTACTTTGAATACGGACAGCATGGATTTGTGTGTAAGTCTGAGTCAACACGGTCTGAATTGTGATGGTGACGACTGATGAGGGATGATATAATTGTCGAATCTGATCTGATTTTGCCATCTTGCATATTTACAGCTGGGCTAAAGCCGCGTTTCATTATTGTTCCATTCCTGCTGGTTCATGCATTATCTTTTCTCATATAATATGAACACTTGTAATTTCTTCTCAATTTACCACTCTATCCTCCTCCATTATTATTTTTCATTTTTAAATATTTAACCTTTTTTTTACTTTTGATGATTCTCGTTGTAATAGAAGATTGCCATGTTATTGATAATCTCCCAGAATTGTTCAGGAAAAGAATCTTAGGAGTCACTTGGAATATTAAAGAGAAACTAAAGAGATTATGAGAAGAAATTAGATGGAAAAATATTTTAAAATTCCATCACGTACGAATCACTTTTAAGATTTTGTATTGATTCAATACTAGTAAATAGTAGGTTGTTTAGAATTTAATTCAATCCACTTAATCCACACAATTAACAAAAATTCGAATTGATGATGTAGATTACAATTTCAAAATTCAGACCAATTTGTCCAATTGGCTCATGTAAGTTAAATTGAATTATATAAAATTTTATTCATTCATAAAACAAAAGTAGATTGAGAATTTTAAAGTTTGTAAAAAGATAGATTAGACTTAATTTTTACTAGAAAAAAAAAATCAAATTCCCTTGTTAAAAGGGTGGAAGGTCATTCTCTGGGTTGTTAGTAATCCATTACCAATTATAATGAAAAGTAATAGATTGTAAAGTTGTAACTTAAATCTCTAATTTAAAAGAGAAATATTCTGTTAGTACAACAATTGGTCAATATGGTAATTACATCACATGCATTCAAATATTGACAACTAAATTGTACTTGAAAACTTGTCCTTTTCAATCCAAAAATGAATCCATCTGACATCATCACCCTACAATTGCCAGCTAATCTTCACTTCACTTCCCACTTTCAATCCTGCCATTTAAAATCTCAAATTACCTACTCAAAATTTCAGACAAACAAGCTCTTCTTCATGCCTGTAACAACACAAACACGAGAACCCTCACAACTTCAACCCGGTTCGTCAACCTCCAAACCGGGTTCAAAGAAAAGGACCCGCCAAAACGACACGCCATTTCGGGGAGTACGTAAACGGAGGTGGGGCAGCTACGTTTCGGAGATACGGTTGCCGGGTGAAAAGACCCGGATATGGCTTGGGTCATTTGGGTCAGCCGAGAAGGCGGCTCGGGCTTATGACTCTGCGGCTTTCTATTTAAAAGGCAACCTGGCGACTCTTAACTTTCCAGCCTCGGCCGGCTCGCTTCCTCGACCGGAATCTTGTTCGAGGAAAGACATACAGGTAGCAGCCGCTAAAGCTGCGGCTCTTGTAGAAGTGGGTGACCGGGTTGAGTCGGAATGCAGCGGTTCGGGTGGTGAACCGGAGTGTGGGGATTGGTGGGAAAGGGAAACGACGGCGTCTGCTGAAGTGAAGGTGGCACCATTACTGAGTCCACCCAGATTTGACTCGGACATTGGGGAGTTGTATTGTTGGATGGATGATGATAATTTTCTACTGGGGTCTTGCTTTGAATTGTAAAGGACTTTTTTTTTCTTTTTGGTGTAAAATGTTATAAATTTCAACAACTAAGAACTTTGTCATGTCAAAAAATATCATTTATTTATTTATTCATTTAATTTTTAGATGGTTTTCCCCTTTTTTTATTTTGATTTTTAATGAAATTTATGTCCCATCCTGGAGTCACTCCTTTCAATTGTACAGGAAGTTAAATCTCTATGGCAGAACTATGGATAAAGCGATGAAAAGCTGTGATATAACGAGAGCGGAAATAGATATGGCCAAGGCACGCGGTCCGACCCGCCCAGACCGGCCCATTTGCAAATTCGTGGTCATGCCATGTTGTGTCCACCTTCGTGCCCTGTAGTGCGGGTCAAATCCCGGGTCCGACCGGGTTGTGCTGCCCGACCGGCCCATTGTGCCACCACCGGATTTCCACATACGGGCCGGTCAAGCCCGGCCCCTCCCTGCAGGGTTTTGTCGGGCTTCAACCGCAAATACTCCAACTACAAATTTCTTCCTAAGGTACCGTATTTTAATTTGGATTTTTATCATTTTTTTTTTATTTTATTAAAAAAGCCGTGTAGGGCCGGGTCCGGGTTTAATCCTGCCCGACCCGTACCCGGAAACTCCGGGCTTGAATGTAAACCGGGTCGCGTTTTTTACAATACGGTCCGGTTTTACCCGGACGATGTCTCGGTCCGGGTCCGGGCGGGCGTTTTTTGAACCCTTAGTAGCTATACTTTTTTTCTTTTTTGAACGTACTCAGCAAACAGTTTGCGATCATACCGTGTTGTGGTTTCCGTGCTAAAGAAAACGTACGAAAAATTTTTTTAAAAAATGTTTTAAAAGGGTTGTTAAGTTATTGGTATTTTTTTTTAAGTCTATGTATTTTTTTGGGTGTATGTATCTTTAGTTAAATTTAATATAATTAAAAATTTAAAATTCTAAGTATATATTTAATAATAATAAATTAATAATAAAAAAAATATAATACTAAGTTAGATCTTATGGTATTAAAATTTTAATATTTAACAATAATAATAATAATAATAAATTTTTCTTAAGAGTTAACTTGATTGTTAACTTGACTTTACATACAGTCATAGATTTTAATTTAAAATAACATTAATATATATTTTTCTAAAATCATGATATTTATAATTTTATTTATTAAAATTATGATATTATCCATTCATTTAACAAAGTATAAACATAAAATATTTAAAATATTTTTAAAATAAAAATTAAATTAATTTAAAAAATTTAGGCTAATAAAAAATATTAAAAGATTCAATTTTAAATTATTTATAAAATCATAAAATTTTAAGTTTACTTTTCATTAAAAATAAAATCATGCTTATTACAGACTTTTTATGTGTCATATTTTAGCTAATCTCTAATCGTGCTGTACTTTTAAGGCCCACATACTAAAATTCTCAACTTAACCCAGCTCACGTGCGTGCCGTGCCGTGTGCCCTATCAAAATGTGTTTGTGCTGTACCATACTGTATGGATCTGTGTCGTGCCTATGCCAAACCACGTGTTGACTTGCCGTGTGCCCTATCAAAATGTGTTTGTGCTGTACCATACTGTATGGATCTGTGTCGTGCCTGTGCCAAACCATGTGTTGACTGGCCTATTGGATATAGAAGTGATTAAATAGAGTTGATGAGATAAGATAAGATATAGATCAAATATATCTACTAGAAATGGCCAACGGGCTAGTCAGCACGTGATTTGTTATATTTGTTTTATTGTTATATATTTATTTTATTGTTATATATTTATGTTATTATTATATTAAATTACTTAAAAGAATAAATAATTTTTAAATACACTCACTTGCCATTCGAATTTAGATAATCTAATTTTATTAACCATAATTTTATTTTTGTAATCATAAAAAAAAGAGTTAATGTCACTTGAGTGACATATTTTTCAGCAAATATAAAAAAGATAATAATTTTTTAAAAATAGAAAATGAGATGACAAACCATTAACTTTTTCGTTAACTTTAACCGAATTGATTGTCTTTTGATAAAATTACATTTCTACCCCTACGACTTTCTTTGAATATTATGATGATGTCCTTGGTTGTTTATTTATTTACATCCCATATGAAAAAGAGAAAAAAAAATATGAGAACAAAATTCAACTCATACCAAAATAATAATATTAAAATAAATTTAAAAATATACATATTTTAAAATAATTTTCATACTTTTAAAAATATTAAGATAATTTCACATGTATTAATAATATTAAAATTATTTTATATAATATTGAAAATAATTTATTTTTTTATATATTTATTTTATATTATATTTCTATTTATTATAAAATTTATTTTAATATAATATAAGATTGTAAAGCATTAAAATATTTTTTAAGTATGACAATTATTTTAAAATGTATATATTGTTAAATTTATTTTTATATGAGTCGAATTTTTGTATGAGTTGAATTTTGTTCTACTTTTTTTTTTGTGTGGGATATACTAGTAAATAAATATGCAACTAAGGACGTCATTGCAATATTCCAAGAAAGTCACAAGGGCTGAAACATAATTTTATCAAAAGGCAACCAATTCTGTTAAAGTTAATAGTTAACGGTTTATCATCTCACTGCCTATTTTTGAAAAGTTTAGCTTTTTTTTTTTATATTTGTTGAGAAATGTGTCATGCAAGTGACATTAATCCTAAAAGAAATTAGTTTAGAGGGACACAAAATTATTAGGTTATGTTTGGGAGATAGGATTAAGTATAGAATTGGATTAATTATTTATTTTATGTTTGGCAAGCTTTACTTTGGATTAGATTATGGGACTAAATTTGAATTTAGTCCTAAGATCATGGGATTAGCAATTTCAATTGAAACATGAGTTTAGTTAGGATTAACTTTAAAGACAATTGTCTATTTAATTAGTTATTACGTGAATATCAATGTAGTATTTAATTTAATAATCACTATATTAAAATTAATCATGAAAATTTATAATACTAGTAATTGATTGCTTTTATACTATTTGCTAACTTTTTGATAAATAAAATATATTTAAAATATTTAATAAAAATTAAATTAAATTAAATATTTAAATAATTTTTAATTTAATTTAATTTAACCTAATCTAATTTATATATTTTTTATTATAATTATGATTACCTAATAACTACTTGTCTATATATTTAATTTTAATTAATTGTCTTTTAAATTAATATTAATGATTATTTTATTATTAAATATTCATAAATAGTTCATATTTATATTTAAATATCAACTTAAATGCTATTTAACTTTATTTAAATATAATTTAATATAATCCAATCCAATATTACACTAAACATAAGACAATATTATATAATCTAATCTAATCTAGTCCAATCTTAATAATTAGTCCAGTTTAATCATGTACACCAAACATAGTCTTAAAAGCTAAAGAAGTCATTTAATAACATGAGCTCTAATTAATCGCGGTAAAATGGTAGACATAGGAGTTGTATTAAAGTTTACTTTTGAATATTGCAATTGAATAGTCATTAATAATTTATTATTTAATTAAAATATTGAAGAACAATGTACAATTTCAAACTATAATAATCACTAAATTGAACAACTTTGATTTTTCAAATATTGAATAACAATGCGGGTAAAGAATTTATTCATTCAGTAAAAAGAACAAGCACTTGGAAGAATGTAAATAACTACGTCCCAATTCATAAATTCCAAGTTCTGTAAACACCATCCCATTCTACGACAAAGAAGATGATGGAGATCTAGCAAAAACGATTGAAATAGAGGGCAGGCGCTTGTCAAATGTTTATAGCATAGAAGTAGAGCCACGCCTGGGATGGTCAAAAAAAAAAAAAAGGGCTTTAAAAAAATATGATTGCATGTACAGTGATATTGATTCGAAAGGAAATTAGCACGCTCTAATGGTCAAATTGTTGGCGGGAATCATCAACTTTATAACGTTCTAATAGTGGAATCTTTTTTATAGTTGCCAGATAGATATACTTTAATCACGAAGACAAAAGAGTACAAGGTTTTATAGCTTTTTTGCACCCCTCTTTTATCAGATTTTTTAAGTTTTCTCGGTGGAGTGTATGGAAAAAAGATAAAATTTATAATAAGAGTAAGGACTAAATAGGAATTAATGAGAGACAAAGATTATTTTAAAATTTTTAATCTATTAATTGTGAAATGGGGGATGACGAGATAAAATAAAGGGTTTAATATCACTATTTTATAAAAGTGTTAAGGACTAATTAAAAAACCACTAAAAACAATAAAAATTTTAACTTTTTTTCTTTTTTAAGTATTAAGAAAATTCTTAGAAAAAAGTATTAAGAAAATTAAAAATTTTATTGTTATAAAAAAATAAAAAATTTGGCTTGGAAAAGGGTGGCCCAACCTATAAAAGGGCTTAGCCTCACCCAGCCGTAAATCAACTACGGTTGGGCGGAAAAGTAATGGATTCAATTTGAAGACTAGATTAATTTATTGAGTAAATAAAAGATCTCTCACTTAGTTAAATAATTTAATGGTGAAGATCTTTTTAACTATAAAAGTGTTGAGTTAATTTAGGCATGCTAAATAACATAGTAGTCTGTTTTTGCATCACTACAATATGCCTTATTCATTATAAGCGAGACTGCCATGTTTCATTTGAAGAAATTGCTATTTACCATTTACATTGTTAATATTTATATAACACTCCATTATTTTCCTTGATGTTAAAAAATAAACCGTAAAGTTCTATTGATGCATTTTTTTCATCAAGTATAAAAATAAATAAACAATAACAATATTTAAAACAAAAAATACATTAAAAAAATTAAAAAAATTATGTCTCCCCTTTTATCTCTCTCATTATTGCCTATCACATCATTATCATGTTTTCATCAATTTCACCGATAAATAGTTGCTTAGACTGAGTTATTGAACACCCAATCGGAAACAAATAATGCCCAATTCAAAAGCCACTAAAATTGTTAGAACACTTATTTTCCGGGCTTTTCCGGGCCTTTTCTTAATTCAAATGGTTGGGTCGAGCTCGGGCTTGGCCGTGCTTAGCCCGTGCCCGCCCATTTTCCAACCTAGAGCCAGCCACTCAGCCACAACAAAGCTCTCAACGATAGAAAAGTTTTCTTTAAACGTATTACGCTATAAAAAGTAAGTTAGCAAATGGAGTTTGATTCATTTGACGACGACGACGACAACAACAATAATAATAATAGTAATAATAATACTTAAGTTATTTGAACTGGATACAATTTGAAGAGTAGGTTAATCTATGCGTAATAAAATCATTAAATTAATTAAAAATGTTTGATGGTTTAGAACTTTTTAACTATAAAAATGTTTTAGTTAATTTAGGCATGCTAAATAACAGATTAGTCTGTTTTTACATGGTCACAATGTGCCTGATTATTACCGAACATACAATTTCAAATGTGTATTAGATTAATTGGTAATTTCATTATGACTTGTAACCGTAAAATGGCAAACGCAGCGATATTTGGATGATAACTAATTAATTAGTGAAAATATATGAGATAAGGGAGATTGTAACATTGCCACTTACATTCATCTTTAGAATTTCAATAATACTTTCCATTACTTCCTTTAAGTTAAAAAGTAAATAGTAAATATACTTCAATAAGGGGGAAAAAAATTCAAGAATGGTATGCTTACTTAGGGGTTGTTTGTTAAATGTCTGAAGTATGAAATTTTATTAATTTTAAATTTTTTTAAAAAATTTGCTAGCTTGTTTTTTTTAACTTATGTATAATTTTTAGATATTTACATCTAAATAGAAAAAGTAAACTTTTGCCACTTTTATCTGAACAAAGAAAATTCTTAGTGAGAAGTAAATATCATGTTTCAAAAATATCTCCATAAAATATATTTATTTCCTAAATTATAAATCTAATCTCTTTTTTCATTTTAATTTGCAAGGACATAAATGTCAAATAACCATGTTTAAAATAATTTTTATATATAAAAACAAACAAGATGTCATTTATATTTCGATATTAATATATATATATATATATAATCAAGTATCCCTAACTTTAATAAGGTCAGGGATAAATTAAAAGACAAAAAAAAAAGTGGCATTGGAGTCTGTATTTTTTGGATCTTTTAGCTTATCCCTGACTTTATAAAAGTCAGGGATTCCTGACTGGAAAACTACTATATATATATATATAATATTATATATAAAAAACAAAAAAGATACCATTTATATTTAGATATTAAAAAAAAAATATCATTTAAGTATTGTATTCAGACTCATTCAAAGTTTACAAAAATTTAAACCCATTCAAGTTTTAGAGAAAAAAAAAATAAATACTACCTTGGTTGGGATATCTAGAGTTTGTTTGTTAAAGGAGTTTGAAATTTTATTAATTTTAGACTTTTTTTAAATTTTCTTATTTATCTTTTTAACTTATCCCTGATTTTCAGACATTTATATTTGAATAGAAAAAATAAACTTTTGTGACTTTAATGGGAATATAAAAAAGTTTGAATGAGAAATAAATATTATATCCCAAAATATAATTATTAAATATACTTATTTCCTGAACTATAAAACTTAATATCTTTATTCATTTTGACTTATAAGAATTATATTTAAGATTTTTTTTTACATATAAAAACAAACATAACGCCACTTATGTTCAAATATTAAAAAAAGAAAAACAAACATATCATGCACACATTTGTATTCAAATCTATTTAGACTTTAGATAAATTCAGATATATTTAGATTTTAGACAAAGAAAAAGAAAATTACTGCCTTAATTTCTATCACATATCATGTCGTAAATAATGTGTCATTATTTGATTAACTCAAGTGATAGTTAATTATTAAAGTCTTATTATTTTTTATCCAAATGGTGAAATTTTATTAGTGACACATCAGTTGGAATACAACTAAATGTCCCAATTGAGTAAGCATAATATCACTCATGGGCGGACCTAGCTAAGGACTAAGAGAGGCTTCAGCCCCTTCTGGACCATTAATTTTTTTTAAAAATGTATTACAAACCCCTTTTGAATGAGTTAAATAAATGGAATTTGCACACTTTTTTATATAATAAAAGGCTTGTAGTTTAATGGTAAAAATATTATTTTATGATTTTAGAGTCTTGGTTCAAATCCCTATAGCCACATTATTTTAGTTTTTTAAATATTTTATGAAAATTACTTTGAAAAATGATACTTTCACACATATAAAATAAATAATTTATTAAAGTAATGAAACTTGAGTTTATTAGATTTAAAATGTGTTTGAGTGAAAAAAATCCTAAATTCAATAAAAATTTTTTAACTAAGCTCCCATAATTTAATTGTATGGGTCCACCACTGGCATCATTGAAATAAAAAAAAGAAAAACCAATTAGTATATTATTGTTCATCAAATATACAAAACAAAAAAAAATTAATAATAAAAATATTTAAACCTAAAAACAAAACCATAAAATATACAAGGATGCTTAAGAATTTTAATACTAACAATATCAAATTTGATTTTTGTAAGAAGGAAGTGGCAATCTCACACATATATTAGTAAAATTTTAACACTAATAATAATGCTTAAAAATACAATTAGATTTATAGATTTTAAAATTTCAACACTACTAGTAATTATAAAATGGGCAATTATCCGCCGACCACCTATTTTTTTGCACTTTTTTAAAAATACACAATTCTTAATTTTTTTGACTGAACTCCATCTGAAGTTATATTGTTTTGCACATATCCACTTCCGTCTTCAAACTGTTAAGAGAACTAACGGAATATTGCATAAATGGCTTTTTTATCCCCCAAATGTTTAAAGACAGAAGTGAACATGTGCAAAACAATATAACTTTAGGTGGACTTCAGCAAAAAAAATTAAGAATTGTGTATTTTTTAAAAAAGTGCAAAAAAAAAGTGGTCGATGGATAATTGCCCTTTTTTTTTCCTAATCACATATTCTAAACAACATCGTTTTTGAAGTGCAGGTGAAATAATCATTTTGCCCTTATGATATCAGCAAAGTTATAAGAGTTTGAAGACGGAAGTGGACATGTGCAAAACAATATAATTTCAAGTGGAGTTCAGCAAAAAAAATTAAGAATTGTGTATTTTTGAAAAAGTGTAAAAAAAAAAGGTGGTCGGTGGATAATTTTCCTTATAAAATTTGATTTCTGTAAGGACGAAGTGCACGCTCACACATTTATGCAGACAATTTTGAGTGTACGTGCCACAAATGTTCTCAAGAAAGAAACTCAAACAAAACACAGCAATTTTTTCTTTTTTTTTAATTTTTTTTTTAATTTTAGACTCATGAAAACATTATGATTCAACTTACGTTAATCATATTCCAAGAAAATTAAATGGATATAGAGGAATTAATACTATACATATGCAAATTCCTCTTAATAGGCTGCCAAATATATTTTTCTTCTGTACATATAAATTTGGAAAGTTTCAGGTTTGTTATGTATATTTAGATAAATTTTCGGCAAATCTAGGAAATGCATACATTTGACATAAGTTTGCCAAATGACTTTCATATTAGTTAAGAAAGATTGTCATTATTCCTGCTCAAATTACCAAAATATTTTTTTTTTCTTGTCTTTTCCATTTCTTTTACTTTTAACCTTTTTTTCCGTTTATTTATTTTTTTAATTAATCTTTCAAAAAAGAAAACGTTCTTAATTAAGAATCTTAACAAATTGTTTCAACATCACATATGATGATCAAGCTTTCATTCTCCCAAGTCCATCTGGTTGAATTAATTTCAAGAAATTTGTCTGTCAAAATTCTTGACATGAATTGAAAATTTGGTATGCGTGTCAGATTAATTATTAGCCAAAAGTTGATCAAATTTTCTTTAGAATTCAATTTGCTTTCCCCTTTTCTTGTGGAAACTAACAATAAATTTGAATTAATTTTCTTTGTTTATTTTCATGGAAAATTTTCGAAGGGCAGGGCAAAAACAAGAAGCTGCTGCTATCCGGAAAATTTGGTAATGATGCATGCAAGATTATTAGCTAGTAATTTATCAAATTTCCTTTAGAAATTCAATTTTCTTTCCCCTTTTCTCTTGTTGAAGAAATTTGAATTCATTTTTTTTTTCTGTTGACATGGAAAAAATTTCAAACGGCAGGGCACCAACAATAAGCTGCTGTTATCCTTTTTGTAAGGTTTGATGCAGAAAGGGTGACCGTGGTATCAGCTTCTTGAAAAACGATTCTATGAAAATGAGGGGAAAGGCAGCAGCTTCTGGAAAAGCACTTTGGGCTCTTTGCATCGCTTGCTTTCTTGCAGGATCATTCTTCAGGACATGGCCTCTCACTTTCCTGAACAATAATCAACAAATTCCAATAAATTACCCGAATCATGTCACCAAGTTAGCTGATGAAGTCACAAGTGATTGTGATCCTGACAAAAATAAGCCTTTGGTAGTTCATAATTATCTCGACGTTGTTGGACATTGCATGTGTATATGTATTTGTTTCAACTAGATCAATATCGTAGCTATAGGGATTGTGATTATAAAATAATAATTTTGATAATTTGTACTAATCCTAATTAACAAACTCAGCAGTTGTGATTGGTTAATTTGATTCTTTTTATATCAATTTAAAATATGTATACATATCAAATGCTTTATGTTAATTGATCTGCATATGTATGAAAATCACACTAATTATTATTATTTTTGTTTTAATTTTAAGCAGAAATTGATTGGAGGAAAATCTGTAGATGTCATGGGAGAGGTCCTAAGGACTCACCAAGCTATTCAGTAAGATAAAAATATATGTAATTTCTTCCATATTTGATAAAGTTGACAGTTTCATTTTCTTGATAAATTTCTGTGTGTATTAATACAGGTCACTTGACAAAACAATTTCAGCATTGGAAAAGGAATTAGAAGTAGCTAGAGCAAGCCACATTGATGGGAATAATTCAGTAGGCATAGGTAGTAATCAAAGCTTGCAAAAAGCTTTTGTGGTTATTGGAATTAACACAGCTTTTAGCAACAAGAAAAGGAGAGATGCAGTTAGAGCCTCATGGATGCCTAGAGGTTCGATATCTCTTCCCATGCATATCTATTTCTCTTTACCAATTTTTCAATTTTTAAAGATCTTAGTTTCTATGTGTATAGTGTAATTTCATCTTGAACACTTTTATACGCATGCATTTTGTAAATTTAAACTTTTCTTATTATTATTTTTTAAAAATATGATTATTTAACAGTTAACTTGCTATTAGAAAGTGCACACATCCGCACTTTTTAGAATCTATTTATGACACTAATATAGTAGTGTATGATTTCTAAACAATGGTGCACAACTGGTATTAGAAAACTGAATATATGTACCAAATAGCGTTATATAGAGTAAATGTTATTTTAAATATGCAAGCATGTACACTTAAGAAGGACTCTTGTTTAAGCAAGATGTTTGGATTGGAATATGTAGATCATAAATCTTAGCTTTCGGTTTTTACATGAATGAAAATTTGCAATGCAGGAGAAGAATTAAGGAGAATGGAGAAAGAGAAAGGGATAGTGATACGATTTGTAATAGGGCACAGTGCAAAACCAGGAGGTGTACTTGATAAAGGAATTGATGCGGAAGATGCTCAGCATCAAGACTTTCTTAGACTCAATCTTATTGAGGGATACAATAAACTCTCTACAAAAACCAGAATGTTTTTCTCAACTGCTTTTTCAATATGGGATGCTGAATTCTATGTCAAAGTTGATGATGATGTCCATGTCAATCTAGGTCTGTTCTTTATCATGAAATTTTTACTATCCGAATTTTTTATGGGTACTAATTGCTTCAACAGATAAAATCTCGGATGAGTTTAAAAAATAAAATTTACAAATGATGGCAAATTTTTAGTTTGTTTTAACTTTGGTAATTTATAGGCATGCTAGTGAATACACTTGCAAATCACAAGTCCAAACCTAGGATTTATATTGGTTGCATGAAGTCAGGACCAGTTCTCTATCAAAAGTGAGTAAGTGAGCCTGTATATTTAATTTCTTCTAGCTTCAGAATTGTTGTTTATGCACAGAAATAATTAATCGTATGAATTTAAACTTCTTTTTTCTTCGGGTAGGGGGGTGAAATATCATGAACCAGAGTATTGGAAATTTGGAGAAGAAGGAAACAATTATTTCATGCATGCAACTGGCCAAATCTATGCCATCTCAAAGGATCTTGCTGCCTACATCTCTTTTAACTCGTCAGTTCTCTAATGCAGATATCCGTGTTTTATAAAATATATAAATATTAATGTCACTATGAATTACTCATGAATAAATTTGTCTTTTATAAAATGCTAATTTCAGATTTGGAAATTATTTATTAATTGCTTATATTTTGATAATTTATGGCAGGCCAATATTGCATACCTATGCAAATGAGGATGTTTCGTTGGGTTCTTGGTTCATTGGCTTGGATGTTGAACATGTAGATGATCGTTCGATGTGTTGTGGTACGCCTCCAGGTAATTCGATCCCGACCCTTTGATTGATGATGGACCTTTATCAAATGACGATGTTCACGTTGATCGCGTTACTAATTGAATTTTCTAGATTGTGAGTGGAAGGCGAGAGAAGGGAGTGTATGCGTGGCGTCATTCGATTGGACGTGCAGCGGGATATGCAATGCAGTAGAAAGAATGAAAGAAGTGCACAATGCTTGTGGGGAAAGAGGGGTTGCCATTTGGAATGTTGATCTTTGAGTGTACACATTGCTAGCTATCATTTATATGTAGAGAGAGAGAAGCGTTCAAGTTTAGACACTTTTGTTCGTTTCTTCAAATTTTTATCTATTTTTTTAATCAAGTTTAGACAATTTTTAAATTTCGTTTTTTGTTGACAAGATTTAACGAAATTTAACGACAATTAAGTAATAAATTTGAGGTTTTTTTATTTCCAATAATAAGGAAATTTTTTATTTCCAATAATAAGGAATTATGGAGGCATTTTCAATTGCTCGACAAATGGTGTTATTTAAATTTGGGATATTGCTAATTCCCTCCTATTGTAATCAATATATGACATTCGCCTCTCTACAGTTTTTATAATATGCATAAATTCTCCTAGCACAAAAAATTTATAGGAAAAGAGGGGTAAATGAATCATTTAATTGATAATTTATCTTGAAAATATAAATAAATTTCTTTATTTACAATAAAGAAATTTTATAAAAAATAACAAAAAGTATAAAAAAAATCTTAATACTAAATTTTTATTCACGTTGCAACATATATTTTCTTATTTTTAGGACTTCTTTTTTTGTTTAATTTTCATTAATATGATTTATTTGATTTGTAATAAATATGAATAAGAATGTATTTGAAAAGAAAAAGGTAATACTGTAAAATTATGTTGCTAAGAGAAATATTAACTATTATGAAAATAATAAGGGATAAGTGGTATATATTGATTTCAGTTGAAAAAAACTGTCATTCGCCTTAAATTTATTTTCAAAAAGTATATACTCCCCTTTAATATGATCAAGTAGACATTAACACCCACTAACAATTGGGATGTTGAATGTATAGTTTTATGCCTTGGCAATATTTTCACGGGGATCTCCTACATATATCAATCAGTATATTATGTAATAATAATGATAGAGCCTCAAAAAAATTTTGTATAAATTAATGTGTGCAAACTAATATGACTTAAAGAGATTGGTTGAAAAATGATAATAGTTATTTTTTTTTAAATTATGTAAACCTATGAAGATTGGCTAAAAAATGATAATAATTATTTTTTCGAATTATGTAAACCTATGATGGTTTTATATAACTAATCTTCTCATATCACGTCAGTTTGTATATATTTATTTATACACGGTAGTTGTGATTCAATCATTACTCATTATGTAAACCAATTGAGAATTAATTAATGAATCTCATCTCCAACCATGAATGTCTAAGAGATAGTTCGAAGTTCTCTACACACTCTTGGATTCCTCAATAGAGTCTTCTAGCTTATATAACAAGGATAAATGAATTATACCTCTAACTAGTGGCATAGTTAACTTTTTTTTTTTTGGCGGGCTATTTTTTTTTCCCTAATTCAGTACTTTTGTATCATACAAGATAACTTTATTAATTAAACAAATTAACGATATACCTAATAAGGGAAAACATAATGAGCATTATTTCTCAAAATTTTTGTTCTAAACATCATTTGAGATTATTTAACACATTTATCCTTCAAATGATGAACTCTGACGAGAATTTGATAATAGGTAAAGATGCAACATAACTAATTAAAATAAAAATTATTATATAGGTTTCAATACGCATAATTTTGTAATTAAATAAAAAATTTTTTTTGAGAACCTCTCCGAGTTTTGCCACTTCCTCTAACCATAATTGTTCCTAGGGTTGGGGGGGGCCATGATTTCTTACTGAGGAGGGCCACAATGAAGAAGTCATAAACTTAGTTAGCTATAATATAAATTCAATAAATTAAAGGGGTGGGTAAAACTATAAACTGGAATAGACCTTTTTTGTACATTTTTTAAACTTAAGGAGACAAACTAGTGGTTAGAACCTCAACCTCACAATTGTGGGGTCATGGGTTCGAGCCTCCACAACGTATTGTGGAGGTTTAATTTTCTTCCTCAATTTAAGTGAAGACAGTTTTTCCCTTTCGAAATGTGAGTGGAGTTAACGTCCCTCGAATATTAGAGTGGGTTGAAAATATGGGTTGTACTATATAAGAGTTGCAAATTACTTCCAGTAATTGTCTGATTGTAAATATCAGTTATAATCTGCGCAATAATCTCATATAATTTTAAAAAAAGAAAGTTAAGGGGACAAACTTAAAATAAACTTAGAATTTTTTATATTTTCTGGATTGTATTTTCATTTTTCTCTTTGGCCGGAGGGGGCCGGGTCCTCATGGGCATTCACCTGATTCTGCCTCCGATTATTCCAATAATAGAAGTTCTCTAAACTCCTTGAATTACTCAAAAGAGTCTTCTAGACTATGCCACTTTATAGTCAATTTATGATAAATAGCAAACTATATTGCGAGTATAAATTTAACAATTTTAATTAAAGACACTTTTACAATAGTATTTCATAACTTAGAATGACCGAAAACAAAATTTAGAAAACATCCTTCACCAATCCAGCTCTTCACCAACCTGTTAAGTTTCATGTGATCAAATCAACCCACGAAAATTGTTGTACTATTAAACAAACTACAATTCAAATATGCACACATTTGAGTACACACGCAAATGTTATTAGCTAAGAAATTCAAATAAAATACAGCAACCTTTTTTTTTTTTTTTCTGTTAGCAGCAGACAGTTTGTTGAATCATGAAAATATTATGATTCAACTTCCATTAATTATGTTCCATGAAAATTGAAGAGCCCTTATATATAGAGGAATTAATAATAAATATATGCAAAGTCCTGTTCAGGCTGCCAATATATCTTTCATCTTTATGATAATCATTTTTCATCCAACATCAGGGCAATTTTTCCCATCATTGTACATTTTCTTCAAAGGTATAGTAGCTTCATATATATATATATATATATATATATATATTATTTTCTGTATAGTATTTTCAAGTTTGTTATGTTACTTTAGAGAAATTTAATTTTTGCCAGATCTAGGAAATGCATACATATGGCATACGTTTATCAAAAAGCGTGCATTTTGCTAAAGAAAGGTTTTCATAATTATTAGTCATGCAATTGTTTTGTTTTTCACTTTGCATTTGAAATTTTTTTTATAGTTATTTCTTTGTTTTTGATGATCTTAATTAAGATTTTGACAAATTTTCAACATCACATGTGAACAAGCTCTTCACTTTTCTCAAGTTCATTTGGTTGAATGAGTTAATGAATTTGGTACATATGCATGCACAGAGATTATAATTAGCTAATTGAAGATCAAATTTTCTTTAGCTTTCAATTTATTGCTTTCCCACTTTGAATTCTATTTCTTTTCTTTTTTTTTTTGTTTTCAAGGAAAATTTTTTAGAGGGCTCAAAGATAATTAAGCTGCTGCTATCTTCAATGAATTAACTTTTGATGCACAAAGGGCGGCAGCAGCTTGAAAGTGATTCTAGGAAAATGAGGGGAAAACCAGCTTCTGGAAAAACAGTTTGGGCGCTTTGTATTGCTTGCTTTCTTGCAGGATCATTCTTCAAGACATGGACTCACACTTTCCCACAGAACAATATTCAACAAATTCCAATCAATTATCCCAATCATGTCACCAAGCTAGCTGATGAAGTTACAAGTGATTGTGATCATCATGACAATAAGCCTTTGGTAGTTCACAATTATCGCGACATAGTTGGAAATTGCATGTGTATATGTTTGTGTATGAACTAGAAAATAATTAATTAAGCTTAGGTGGTTATGCAAACAAATAGCTATAAAATTGTGATTTTTCTGAGAATGAATACTAAATAAAAGTTGAGATTCCTTAATTTTGATTGATATATGTGCATCAAATTCTTTATATTAATTGGTCTAAATGTGTATCAATATCACCCTAATTATTTGTTTTCTTTGGTTTTTAATTTTATGCAGAAATCTGTTGGAGGAAAATCTGTCGATGTGATGGGAGAGGTCAAAAGGACTCACCAAGCTATTCAGTAAGAGCATATACATATAATTTCTTCTATGTTTTATAAAATTGTTAATTAACTTTATTTTCTTGATCTTCGTTATTAATACAGGTCACTCGACAAAACAATTTCGGCATTGGAAATGGAATTAGCAGTAGCTAGAACAAGTCACAATGATGGCCAAACTTCACTAGGCGTGGCAAGTAATCACAGTTTGCAGAGAGCTTTTGTGGTTGTTGGAATTAACACGGCTTTTAGCAGCAAGAAAAGGAGAGACTCAGTTAGATCCTCATGGATGCCTACAGGTTCTTTAGCCTTATCTATTTATCTTAATTTCTTCTTCTCAAGTTAATTATAAAACCACCCTTAAAAAGTTTTTCAGGTGTATTACAATTTGAGCTTAAATCCTATTATTTGCATCTTTCCTATCAGTCTCAATAATTTTTTTTAATTATCTGCCACTTAACTTGTTATAAATAAGTACAGATGTGCGCCCTTTTAAGTAGATTTGACTTATATAGCAATATATGTACTAAAAAGGGTCTAAAAAATGGTATCTATGTGTTAAATAGCAATATGCAGGTTAAATATACATTTTAAAATATACAGGTGTCTACACTAGAGAAAAGCTCTTGTTAATTTAGCAATAGATCTTAGAGACTGATCAATATAATGACCATACATAAAATGAGTTATAACTTTTGGTTATTGCAGGAGAAGAATTAAGAAGAATGGAGAAAGAGAAAGGGATAGTGATAAGGTTTGTAATAGGGCACAGTGCAACACCAGGAGGTGTACTTGATAAAGCAATTGATGCAGAAGATGCTGAGCATCAAGACTTTCTTAGGCTCAATCATGTTGAGGGATACCATCAACTCTCTACAAAGACCAGATTGTACTTCTCAACTGCTATTTCAATTTGGGATGCTGACTTCTATGTCAAGGTTGATGATGATGTCCATGTCAATCTAGGTCAGTGCTTTATGATTTCGAATATATAAATGGGTACCTCCTAGTTGTTTCATCCAATGAAATCTCGAACGGGTTTCAAGTAAACTTAAAAATAATGATTTTATTTTTTATTTACTTTGTTTATAGGCATACTAGTGAACACACTTGCAAGTCACAAATCCAAACCTAGGATTTACATTGGATGCATGAAGTCAGGACCAGTTCTTTCTCAAAAGTGAGATCATACTTTTCTGCTTCCATCAGTAGACATTTTGGTGTTTGTGAAAAGATTTATTTAATTTTATGATATTTATTTATTTATTTAGTTGTTTTGGGGCAGAGGGGTGAAATATCATGAACCAGAGTACTGGAAATTTGGGGAAGAAGGAAACAAATATTTCAGGCATGCAACTGGCCAAATTTATGCCATTTCCAAGGATCTTGCTGCTTACATCTCTATTAACTTGTCAGTTCTCTGATGCGGACATTCATACTTTATTCTTTGAAAAATAGAATGTTAATATTTCAGAATATTTAGTATCATATATGCTTATTATTATTATTATTATTATTATTGTTTTTTTAAATAATCTATGGCAGGCCAATATTGCATAGATATGCAAATGAGGATGTATCACTGGGTTCTTGGTTCATTGGCTTGGAAGTTGAACATGTAGATGATCGATCTATGTGTTGCGGGACACCTCCAGGTATGATGATAACGCAATCCCGAACCTTTGACTGATGATGGACCTTGATTAAATGATGACGCTGATCACCTTTACTTATTGAATTTCAAGATTGTGAGTGGAAGGCAAGAGCAGGGAATGTATGCGTGGCATCATTCGATTGGTCATGCAGTGGGATATGCAAGTCAGTAGAGAGAATGAAGATTGTTCACAATTCTTGTGGGGAAGGAAACGGTGCGGTTTGGAGTGTTGATTTTTGAGCTTCGAGTTTTACACATTTCTGGTTTCTTCAACTCATCATGTTTTGTTTACACAAGTTTAACGACAATTTGAGGTTTTATATTTCCAATAACAGGGAATTAAAGGGGCATTTAATATCATTACATGTATGGAATTTTTTTAAGCGTGAGACCCGAAAAAAAAAAAAAAGTAGTGCTTTGGAGTTCAAGACCGATGATTTGAAGAGAGCAATCATTTTGATATAAAAATGTTGTGATATTAAAGGTCATGAGA
Organism: Murraya paniculata; assembly: GCA_030449075.1. Classification (NCBI taxonomy): domain Eukaryota; kingdom Viridiplantae; phylum Streptophyta; class Magnoliopsida; order Sapindales; family Rutaceae; genus Murraya; species Murraya paniculata. The sequence goes on from JAEVFN010000069.1 coordinate 642,437, forward strand.
AAATTGAACTGGATGCTACAGCATGAAAATTAGCACTTCATAAACCATCCTTCTATTCAGTCGTTACAAAATACCATGAGAAAATATAAAAACAAGAATATAAAATGCAAACCGGTACAATATAAAGTGCTCAGAAAGATGGCCATCTCAGGGCACAGATTTTGTACGGATTGAGAGATTTGTCTACCTTGCCGCTTTTCAGTTTCGCCGTTTAATTGTGAAGTCCCCTGTAAATCTTGTTCACAAACCTGCTAGTGCAAACAAAAAATTCAGATTAAATCCCTACAAAGTTAGTTGGAATGAAAACTGTAAACTCATAAGGTGAGAAAGCTACAAGCTAGAAGGTTTCTCTGTCCAGCATGTTTTGAAGGCATGAAACAGCTGTAAGCCTATAACTAGAATACTAGATTAACTATGACACTAAAAATTTTGAGTTTTCAAGTAATCAAATGTTGATCATTTTTGTGATTTTATGAGAACAAATAGAAAAAATAAGCAAAGTCTGGACAAAGAAGTTTGAACAGGAACATATTTTTACCTTTTCACTCGTCTCTTTCGCTGTCAGTACTTGCACTTGTCCTAGTAGCAGGCTGTTTTAACAAGATATTGTTTCCTGCAAAATGCGGAATGGGGGCAACTGTCTTGGCCACTGAGGCATGTCTAACAGCCCTGAAGAGATTTGTATATTTTCTTACCACATCCTTGTACACACTCAATAATTTCTCCACATCATCAGTTGTTAATTGGCTGGCCTCAGCTTCCATAAAAGGGTATCCATACACACCTGATTCCATCATAGATAAGTCAGCATATGTGGCAAAATCTTGCATACTGTTCCTCGTAAGAAACAGAAATGTTTCACCAACTTGTCAAAAGGAAATGAGGGATCTACAACAAGATATTCCTACAGCTGATAAATTAGTAAAAATGTTTCTCAATAAGAAAGATAGTATTCGTCTAAGAAACATAAGCATAATATTCGTCTAAGAAACATAAGAATGTACTGGTGGTGAAACCTCTTGAGCTGATGCAAGCGGTCTGGGTTTCGAACCTCACTCACATGGGTGGGAAGAGATTGGGTTGCCATTAATTAGGCTATACATATATTTAAATAAATAACTTGAAAAAATAATTTTCAAGGGGATTTTAATATACCGCTGATAAATACATATAGTATATTTAATGAATATTGATCTAGTTCAAGGTCCCCGACTTTATTAAAGTCCGGGAATGATGGTGTAATGGCATAATACCATTATACTATTACACCATAATAGCTTTCCCGAACTTTAACAAAGTCTAGGATCCTGGATTGAATAATTTCTAATAGCTAATATATGTCCTAGATAAATAGATGCAAAGATCTTTAACATTCCTCAGTACAAAAATAAGGTATACCTACATCCTGAATTCCTGATGTAGCAATTTACTAATTAGAAAGATAGATCAGAAAGTCTAAGACCGACCATTTTGACCAGTTACATCCCACCGGATACTTTCTGGGTTCGAAGCTCACCACTTGTAGTTGTATTGCTGGCGTATAATCTTTGAGATGGACCTAGACCTCTCTGCTCTTCCAAGAATTTTCTGTCATTTGGCGTGGCTGGGGCTTCTATTCGCGTGACTTCATGCCTTTCTGATTTGATCATTAACAAGTCAATAGTGTAATAAAATCTAGCATAATATTACTCTGAAACAATTAGACAAACACTGCCAAAATATAAGGATTTGACATAAAAATAGAAGTCATATCAATAAGTCGCGAAACAATTTTGACCAGGCACATATCCACCATATACTTTTCAATTGAACTCTGTTTCTTAATCTTGTTGATACAAAACATAATTATTTTAATACATTAGGACAATACTGAGAGCAAGAAACATAACTCCAATAGACAATACAAGCTATATTATTTGTTTCAGCATGTATTCTTACCAGGATGTCTCTGCTCTCCTAAGGTTTTTATGCCATCTGAGGTGGTTGGTTCTTCAATCAGAGTGACTTTGTTGGCTAATCTGGCAGCTTGCATACTTTTCTCGAACTCAGTTTCCGTCATAGAAAGTGATTTAGCATTTAAGTCAAGAATAAAGGTCTTGGCTGAGACAAGATTTGTGAAATAATAAGCTGCTTCTGAAACAAGCATTGCCTGTCTCCGGTACAACTGAACGAATTTGAGGTTCGAATGCAAATGAGGAGGATTGGCCTGACAACGACAATATAAAATTATCAGCACTTTATACAAAGATCAATAGGTACTTCTGACAGGACTCAGAAGAAAAATTAATCAGTAACCCCACATGAACATGAAGCTGATAACACCAACAAACATGAACAAATACTTATGTGTGATTAATTCAAAGCAATTAATCCATGACGGAACCTAGTAACATCAACTAAACAATTGAGGGGAGGGCGATGGGGAATTAGTTTGTTTATTCATCATGAATTTTCAGTCTAATACACCAGAAGAGGTTGGCATTCCAAATAACTTTTCGCCAAAGGAACTTAGAAAATGTCATCAATTAATCAGTTGAAATTCAATTATTGAGAGAAGATGACCAAACTGTGAATGTTCCAGAACCGGCTATATCATCAGAGTTATCCAAAAAGGTACTCTCCAGAAAAACCAATGCAGCTGACAATTCAGCACTTCCCTTTCAATCATGTTCCTTGAAAATTCAAATTTCCAATTGCTATTAGGAAGTCTAAGCCACCATATATCTTAATAAAGACAAACAAATGGGACTTAGCAAGGCTGTAGAGACATGGAAACAACACGCTCAAAATAGACTCCCCAACCAACAACGTTTCGAGAATTTAATAGTTTACCAGCAACCGACAAACTCCAGAAGCAAACTTAAATATAGGGCTGATACAGATTTTCATAAGACAATCAATTTGAAAACATGAAAATGTAAGACTATATCAGTGAAGATTGAAGAATATGTTATTCTATCAGATAAAAATCAAAATTTATTTCTATGCATCCTGTCAATAGTTCTTTTAACTTGCTTGTTTCCTGGAAGGTCAAACAAAATGACCTCTAATATCTTCATAGTATCTCAAAGGTCATAGCAAGCCACTAATTTAACCAAAGTGCTGAATTTGAATGTTAATTGAGAATGTGGAACTCAAAATATGATTTCAATTTAATATTCTTTGAGGTAAGAAATGAAATCACTAAAAACCAACAACATATTTAGTTATTCACCAAAGAAAGATCTCAAGAAAGAATTTAGCATGAATGCAAACTTCAATATTTCAGACTAAATATGCACAAAAGAGGAACTGTGATTCAAAATAGGAAGTGATGATAGGCAGAATGGCAAATTACCAAGGAGACCTTGCCTTGATCATAACATAAATTAGAACAGGAAGAAAGTCATCAGCTCCTCCCAGCTCAATATTTTCCGACATAGATGCATTGAGAAGCAAATTGTTGATGACCCTGCAACAATTCATAATACAAAGAAGCTTCTCACGAGGAGCTTTAAAAGCATTGATCTTCTGCAGTTCTTTCTCGGCAAGCTGGGAAAACAAAAAATATCAATAACTATACCAATAATTTTGTCCAAATAGATGATGAAACACATTGGCAGTAAAAGTGAAAGATATAAAGTGATAAACTTATAGCCACCATCACTTGGATAAACAACCCTCTTCGAAGGAAGAAAGGTAACCACCATACCAGCCATGAAGCTTCATTTTGAAGAAACGTTGGTATATCCAAGTGCTCGGGCCTCACGAAGGTTTGCAGCAAACATATCTTCTCTGAAATTTCTTGATCAATATTCACGTCTTCTGAAGTTGATGCAAATGTTCGAGAAAACAGTTTCGTCATGACATATTTCTCCAGACCCTGCAGTGTGTGTGTATATACATATTTCACATGAGAATTACAGAGAGCATCCTAGATGCCTAGATGGACAGTATTTTCGGCGACACAAAAATGATTTAAACATAAAAGTAAGATAAAGAAACCCTCTGCCTAAATTAGTGACACATCTAAATTTAGACAAAACGCACCCACTGAAAGTTTCCAACAGCTAAACAAGCTTGATGTGACTTCAAGATTTTATATGCTATCACTTTTAAAATGTGTAATGGAATCACTTCATAAGTAAGTAGGTGATTATAAATATTAGTCCCCACGTAAATAAAATGAGATTTCATCAAATACAATGTACTATAATAAGGGTCACACAGTAAAGCAAATCTTTAAACTTTTTTTCGAAATTAATTACCTCCATAGCCGAGTCAATATCTTGAATGGTGGCATTAGCCCACAAGGGATGATCTTTAATAGCAGATTCCATTGTCATGAAGAATTCTTGAACTCTTTTGCCATCATTTTCGGGGTTCGCATTGTTAAATGAAAACGATACTATGAAGCTGAAATGAATCCCAACACAAATTAATTTTTTTATAAAAATTAAAATAAAACCCTAGAAAAGAGTTGAAGAGAAGAAAGATTAAAAAAAAAAAAGGACCTTTTGATGGACCGAACGAGATCGAGGGAAGCGGGGTTGCGCATGCGATCGAGAAAATCGTAGAAGGTTACTGCTGAGGGAGCGGCGGCGAACGACGACGACGACGACGTGTTGTCCATTTGGAAATGTTTTGGGTGAAATTGAGGAAAAACAAAGTATATGTGGGCTTGACTGACAATTGTGATTTTGCTAAATCCATTAGACTAAAGAGACAGTTGATGATATTTGCTTTGATTTTGATTTGACGTGTTCGCGACCTGGAAGAAGATTAACGGAGAAGGCCGTTTGGTTTCGCACGTGATTCTTAACTACATTAAACGGTCAAAGAACGGGCCGGGGCGGGCCAGAACTTGGATTTTGCAAATGACATGTTCCTCACCGGTTTTAAGCAACGGAGAAAAACTTAAATGGATATAGCTTATGGCTAACATAGTGCACCGACCAATAGAAACTTTCCATTAAATCAAATCATGGAGTCATTTTAAAGTGTCAGTATCCTACCTACTAGTCCGAACCACAGGCTTCTATTGCTGCAGACCCAACCGATATAAATATTTCTCGTTGACATTGATGTATCCTTAATCTTTAGTGAAGCCACATGCACCCTCAAATAGTCCTCGCCGTGAGAAAGTTAATGCTACATTGAGACGATATAATTAATTATTACATGTGTGATATATGTAATTAAATTTAATATAATTATAATTTATATATTAAAATTTAAAAAAAAATGAACACATGATATAATATTATTTATTTATTATATAATTAATATAGTATGTCTAATGTATTTTAAAAATTTTCTTTTTCCACACTTATTTTCATGCAATGGAAGGGTTTTATTTTCTTTAGAAAGAGGTGAAATTAGGATTTTAACGCGGTGTTCTTAGTATCACTCGTGATCATATTAGACTGGTGCATCAACTAGCATTGCTTGCAAAGTTGCAATAACATAAAGTAGGAGGAGTAAACTGCCAAGAGTCAGATAATAGGAGAAAAAAAAATTAAATTTAAGGTAAAATGGAAAATTATTAAATTTATGAGGTCCAAATCATAAGACAACTTATGAAATAGAAGTCTGCTGCGACTTGTTTTGACATAATCAAACTCAACCCAGAAATCTACTTCAAGAAGACATGACGATGACCACTTATAAATTAGAAGAAATTTTACTCTTATAATTATACAAGAAAGATATAATTAAACAAGAAAGATTTAAATCCTTAACTTCAACAATGATATAGTAGGGTGTCAACTGTTGAGCAAACAAATGGTGACACCGAATCATGTACATAAATCTTATATTAGCATAGCGCATACTTGTTCAATATTAAACATTTCGAGTTATACAAGAAATAATATTTTTCCAAGTTACATGAGACATATTCCTTTAAATAATACGAATAAATAAAAATGCTTTGCACTCATTGTCTGTTTTCATTTAATTGCTACACCTGCTGCCAAACAATTATCTGCTTTTCCATTGAAAATTGCATTTTCTGCTTCTTACTCCATTGCAGCTGTTTTTGTTGCCTAAATATTACTTTTGTTACTTCCAAATTTTCAAGCTACGTAATAATGGAGAATAAATCATTTCTTTTCTCCCCTCTAAATGTCCTCCTCTTTAAACAAATCCAGTAATGCAAGTGCCTGCATGTAGTAGATTAAATTTGAGATATATATCATGCAATAAACTATATATTATTTATACAAGTGACAAAACTTGAGCAATCCAGATCAAAAATAATGTTATATGGTATGAATATTATTAAGAATTAATTAGTACCTCAGGCACAGAAAGCTGCAATCTGAACTTTGGACCATCATAGTGGTACAGTATTGGCCTAAAAGCATCTTCCTCCAGTGGCTTGCATATCTTCTTGATTCTAATTCTAACCTGATCAAATTTTAGTTTCATAACTACATAAGATTATCATAATAAGTTTCCTTAATTGATTACTTTTAGATTATAGGAATAATTAAACAATCAGCGAACTTAATTAATTTAATTTCTATTAATTACCTGGGCAGGAAATCTAGATTCACCTCTGCATTTTTTGTCTTCCCATGCAGTTGGGTCAATATTTGATCCGCCGAAACTCACAGCCTTGCAATTTTAGAAAATACCATCAATTTTATTACGGACTAGTTAAATAGCCAATTTAATTTTAAATTAAACAAAATTTTCAAAGAGTACTTAAAACAAACCTGAAAAACTCCATGAAGCTGGTGGGAAGTATAGTTATAGAGAAAAAGAGGCAATCCGGGAGTTATTGCCCTTACAGAGTCCTTATACTTCTGTGGAAGCCCTGCAATAAAAGTTTCTATGAAGAAACTGTACATATTTATACACAACATTTTTCTGTTGCGAACATCTGCAAATTTTAAAATTACCAAAAAGCTGGCGGCGGAGATCCTCTTGCATGGTTTCATTATTGCAAACAAAAATGTAACCTCCCAAAACCTCATTTCTCGGCAGCATTTCTCCCGGTGGCAGTGTCTTGTACCATTTATGATGATCAGTCGCCGGATGCATTTTAGCTGATGAGTTTCTCGATGGCATATCATTCAAACAAAATTTTCGATAGCAATAATCATCAATATTTTTGTCCATGGACTCGTTTCTGAGATGACTGAAGGAATTTAGCCTTGCCGCTGCATTCCTCCAGGTTTCGTGCTCATCGTCCATGGAAGCCATGGCCTGTTGATACTCTAAATTTTGTTGCCATATTGAGCTTCCAATGATGGAATTCATCACGAAGAGACATATGCATGCACTGTGTGTTTGCACTATTAATGTTACTTATACATCTGTGTGAAGAGTAACTAAAGTCTATTGATTAATTTTAATTTTAAATTTAATATTTTTTTTTTGGGGCATGAATCATGATTCATCATGTGCTTTCGGCCTTTAAACTGGTCCTTTTTGCTTTTCTCTTTTTCTTGATGCTTTTCCTCAAAATTTGAATCAAAGAGGGCGCGAACATTACAATGCACTCAAATATAAAGTATTTAAAGTCGCTTCGGGAGGCATTATTGTTATTATTATTCTAGTTTGATTTTCGAAATCAAACGTCTCCCTCCATTTTGCATAGTGACTGCTTAGCTTTTGGCTGCTGATCAATATAAAAATTCAACAAATGACCAAAGTTTTTATTTCAAAGCATGCTTGAGAAACAATAAATCTTATGCCTAACTTTGTAACTGGTTAGGTTGTAACTGTTTTGAAGTTTCATAGTTATAATTGCGTCCAATGTGGCGTGCTTTGAAATTCTGATAAATTTGACCTATCATTAATGAAGCTTTTTTATTCTCCAAAGAAAAGAAATAGAAATAAACATACACTATTCAAATTACGACTTTCTGTTCTACTACAAGCTTCAAAGTACAAAATTTTTTACGAATTACAAGACAATAGAATAAGGAAACATACAGTGAATGAATGCATTCTCCCACTCAAGAAGTTCTTCTACACACATTATTAGGATAATAATAAAGGAAAGGACAATGATACAGAGGCCTCTTTATTTATAGAAATAGTCATACATATCCTTCTTAAGACAATTATATCAGATGATTATAGTGATTTAATCACTGTATTTTATCTGAACATAATTATCTAAAAAGTAATCTACGTAATCATTTCTAAAACCAACGAACCTAATGCCCTTAACGAACAGGTTTAAAATTCAGATTACTTAGCCTAGTGTTAAAAGAAAATATCATAAAATAACTTCTTAAAGAGCTGCAAGTGATTAGTTTCCAGGTCAATGACCACAAACCAGCTACCATCATTGGCTTGGCTTGGTAAAATAAGTACTACCCCATCATGGAGGAAGGGGTAAACCATCCTCACAAACATTGGCCGGCCCCATCCAAAATTTGCATCGTAAAGAGGCATGTTTGCCAAATTGCATATCAACAGATTAGGACAACTATAATTGTGGGCCTCTCGCCTTATAGCCGTTAAATCGGGTTGTTGTTTTAGGTAAGCAAGAGCTGACTTCAAATACTTGTCGTCCATTCGCTTAAGGGCGTTATGAATTATCTCGGCTGTGTATTCCAACGGTTCTGATTGAATTTCACCTGAGAAAGCAATTGGAGTGGCGCCGAAGACTACATTGCCAATATATCCAAGGGGAATTTTAGGATTCAATTTAAAACGTCCATTTGTGGGAATTTCTAACTTGCTAAGTTGATCAGCAGACAATCCTCGCGCTTTGCATGCGCAACGCCATATGTGTGCTGCTAATATCTCGAATTTGCTATATTTCTTAGAATATTTTCCTCTGAGGATGTTCATTTGATCAGGTGATAATTTAATCATAGCAGTAGAAATAGTTTCTTGATTTTGATGATCATTATTAGGACTATTGATCATGGAAGGAGGCAGGTCGTACTCGAGGTGGTGGAACGTAGGAGAAATTGGGATCCCAGCTTCTAGTACCGCTCTGTCAAACAATGGTGTAATGCTTAAAGGAACATCGTGTGCCATTTCAGCCCATAAGTTCATACCAAAAGCTGTTGCAATTCCATCTGCTAACATATGGTGAGACATAGCTCCAACACAAACTCCTCCGCACTTGAAATGAGTTACCTAGTCGATATTATACGAAAGTCAATTGAAACAAAATTATTAATTAGTGTAGAATATTAGTTAAAAGTAATGTTAGAAATTCTAGTACTAAAAATTTCAACATTGAAGTCGTAAATTGAGTCTTTATAAATGTGACTTATCGATGATTACTATGCATTAGGATGAGAGGTAGTTATTGATAAGCCGCAGCACCACTTCGGACTTAAAAAGGATACGCAATATTATTCAACGCTAAATTAATGGTACTAGTGTAAAAATCAAGCAAATCAAGAAAGGGAGAAATATTATTAATCTTGTACCTGTGCCGAAAATAGTGGATACAAAGATGTATCTTTAGAGTGATCAACAGATGGGAAAAGTTGCAAAAGCTTCAACGTTGATTCAAAGTCACTAAAATCATCCAACTCACAACTTGTTTCAGCTTCTACAAACAAAACTCCTTCTCCATTGCAGTTTATCTCAAATTCTCCGTTGTCATCTTTAACCAATCTTCCGGCGTAGGGGTAAAGCGGCACAAGAACTTTGCTCAAAGCCTCCTTCATCAAACCAGCTTCAAAGAAATTTAAAGCATCATCTGGCCGTCGGTAGAAGTACGCACCGGGATTGAAAATGAACGGCATCGACCGGTCCAAGTCAGAGGTCCGTAGGCAATGCTTGGGCGTTTCTTGGGCTGGTCGTATCAATGTTGACTCTTTTATGTGAATTTCCATTCTGTGAGTGTGAAAAATAATAATAATAATAAAGCTAACATGAATAAAGGATCATGATCGTTTACATTGATCACGATAGTTAACTTTAATTGATTGAAAGAAAATTAACAAATCATAAGAATGAAAGGAACCGTACCTTAACTGTGTTGCCCTGCGAGACTTTATTTTATTGTGGTATGACAGTGGTTTGATTCGGGGAGCGTGTGTTTATATACTGATAAACTTGCATGAGAATATAATAAAATATTAGTTTCTCTTACTATAAAAATATTATTATCAATCCACTACTCGGAACATTAATTCAATCCCTGCAACTTGCGCAAATGCTTTTGACTTTTTTGGCTGGTCTACTTGAAGAGCATTATTATATTACAATGACCAGTCATTGTCGTGATTAAAGCCACGTTGTCAAAATTATAATTAAACATAAATTATATAAATAAATATAATAAATATAAGTTTAATATAAAATTTATAGATCAATATTAAGATAGTGTTTACTTCATGGATTAAAAAATTAAAATTCAGAATTGGAATCATTGACAATGTTTATTTTGTAAAATAAATGTGGCAATCGGAATCAGAATCATGCACCCACTCAAATTTGGGAATGGGGAATAGGAATCAATTCCCAAGCCCACCTTGGGAATCAATCTCTCATTCCCTAGATTTTTTATTTTACCCCGATTAAATTTTTATTATCCCCAAATTGCCCTCAGTCAACTTCTCTCAACTTTAACGAAATTGGTTGTAATTTAGTGAAATAACATTTTTTCCCCTGTGATTTTGTTTAAATATTAGGGCTAATGTCACTTGGGCGACATATGTTTTAAACACAAATTATAATTATTTTGAAAATATCTTACAGGTGAGAAACAATTATCTCCCACCATTAACTCTAACGAAAGTGGTCAGTTAATTGAAAACTAACGTCTGCACCCCTTATCATTGATATTTAATTTTCTTCTATAAAACATATAAGTTAATTCTAAATCTAAGCTTTTTTAGGGTTAAATCAAATTGATATTGGAAAAAAAAATCTTGTTACGTAGAACTAATTTTTTAACATAAAAGAAGAAAACTAATACATTAAAAAGAGATTCCTCTGACCACTATAAAAGGGACTCCCTAGTAGTATGTAGGGCATCGAGCCTTAGAGTGAGTCTTGTATGTATAGAATTTTAGGGTGAAATGTTGTTTTCTTCCTTTTGTAATAAACCTTCTCTTTTCTTCAATATTATATTTTATTTTGGTATCAAAGCCTGTACTCCCAAAAGGAGTGTTCTTAATTTCTTAAATTCTTCTGTAATAAAGTATGCTCTGTGGTTGCTGCTAAGACGAAACTTCCACATTAGAAATATTGTATAAGCCTAGAAAGTCAAATTATCCAGATCAAGTTATTTTGGTAAAGTGATCTATAACTTTAATTCCTTGAAGTAAGACTGGCGCCCAGTTATTAAGGCGAGGAGAACTGCGTGTTAAGGACTCTCAAAACTAAAAGAGTCCTGTTATTTATCCTCTTAGGTATTAAGACTCGTGTGTCCAGGGCAGTCTAAGACCATAGATACCCATGGTGTAATCAAGTATGGAGAACAAGCCTCTAGTATGGAGGCTTCCTCTTTCTTTCCAAGTACTAGCTCTTCCATTGTAAATTTCCACTTTGAAACCCAAGAGGAAAAAAGCAGTCATAAGTCTATTCAGACTTGTAAATTAGATCCTCTTGACTTTATAAGTTCTATAATATAAATACTCAGGTCTCCTCCATAAGGTATGTTGTTCCTTTTAGAAAACTCAAATTAAAGTCTATATATAAGTTTTTAGAAGTCCTAGCCCAATGCATTTCCTCTTAACTCTAAAGAAATCGATCTCCCCATTCTCTCCGTACAAGATGTCGGGAGATACAGTAAAAAAGGCTATAAGGGGTTGCACCTTGGAGCAATCACAATAGGGCTCCAATCCCTATTTCTTGCAGACAAAAATGTTACATGCTTCTTAGCTATCCTTGATACAAGATGGCAAATCTTTGAAAAGGCCTTGATCTTGGTAGTCGAGGTAGGACTCAATCAAGGGTATATTGTTATCCAAATGGAACTGAACTTTATCTTCGATCTCCATAAAACCTTCCTTCCAGAAAACATAAAGATTTTAATCCAGTTAAATGGATTAGCCATGAAACCAGATGAATCAGTCCTTGCCATACAGTACTCCATGACCTATAAAGTCCAAACCCACATGTTCTTTATGAGCCATTCAAACCTAACCAAATTTACCGCTGGAGAAGACAAAATTATCCTAAAACCTTCACACAAAACCAGTTGACCTTTCCATCCAAATGGATAAATCAGTATGAATAGAACAATAAACCTCTTTAAATTCATGAACTCCTCAAGTGGAAAGAATGACTGATGGCAGAATCTCAGTCTCTTTTCCAAAAGAAACCAGGCCATGAGAAAGGTGCCAAGTCGAAGGAAGGCATCCAACTTCTTGCCCACATACATCCAATTCTTGCTCACATATGCTGAGGAGATCATATTCAACCAAATTTATGGGACCAATCAGAGTAATTAATGCTCCTTAAATTTCTGATGAATCAGTCAAAATAATATCAGATGACGTTGTAGCTGTCAAATGGATAATCTAGAAGACAGATCCAACAGATTTTGGACCCATCAAAAAGGCAATAAACTTGAGCAACGTCACTGCTTTAGAACATAATAAAGCATTAGAGGAAATTATTGCTCAATATCATTATCTTGTTGGACAAATACAAGAACTGCAAAGGCAAATAAAGAAGTCTTGCAAAATCCAGTGAGTTATTAGCAAACAACTGTTTGATCTCTATGAATAACCAAGAAGAGTAATTATGCTATGTAGAATAAGAGTAGACAATGATGAAGAACGAAGGAGAACCCTAAAATGCTACCAGCAAGCTTTCAGGAGATCTCAGAAAGAAATCTTTTGGAAAAGAGACAAACCTTCCAAACTAGCACATGTTTGGGAAAAATGTTCTACTAGTAACAATACTAAGGCATTATGGAGAAGTTACGAGATGCCAATAGTTCAACCGTGACTAGCCCCGACCACAAGTTGGGGAATTGATGATTCAAATAATTCTTTTGAATTTAATTAGATAGTGAGATCTTCTCATTCACAAAGACTAATCATGGTGGAAGGAAAACCACGAGATTCTGTTAATCCTACTTATGTGGATCCTACCAGAAGAATGAGATTTCTACAATATACTTTTAAAACAGGCCAGCATTTAGGAGTAGCTTCATCAGTAGATCCACAAGAGCAATGACCTCAATAGCCTGAGCCACAGCAACAAGCACAATATCCAGCAAAATAGGAACAAGAAAAAGAAGCCTAAAAATGGTAAACAAGAGTGCAAATCCTACATGCTCTTACAGGTAAAATATTCTGGAACATAGATGATATCAAGCCTAAAGAAAGGTATCTTTACCTAGAAAGATGATGGCTTGGTATGAAGGAGAATGTCAGAAAGCTTCACAGTTGACTAGGAGAGCTGCTATGTTGAGACTAGGAGCAGGATTTACCAGATCACTAAAAAGATAGTGGTCTAAGATTTTGACACCTATTTAGAGAGAATACATGTTGAGTCAAGATGATCCCTGTTCTACTGTTCTAGATAACCTTACTCTAGAATTCATCGGTACTGGAGTAAAAGAAATTGAGCTAGCAAAAAAATAATTCCTCCAGAACAAATGATGTTATGTCCGACAATTAGAGAAATATTATATGGAACAGGAAAGATTGTATTTTCTATTCCAGAAGCCTACAGACACAATCCATAAGACATTTGTTCTCAACATGCTTGGACCAATTACAGAAATGCTTAAAGTTAAGTTCAAGTTTGAAGCAATTACGAACTTGACTAACTTTAGCCTGGCACAACTATACCACATGGTTGCAGAGTTAGTACAAAACTATTGCAGAAACCAAGATCTCAGGAAACAAATGAAGCAGATAAAGAAAACCTCTCTTTCCAACTATTGCAATAATGAGCCTAATAAATTTGGCTGCCATGAAATTGCCAACTCATGTTCGTGTAGGCACAAATCTTGAGAGAAAAAAATAAAGAAATTCTGGAAAACATACAAAGGGGGAAAGCATCATTTTTTGAAGAAAAGAAAATTTGTCAAGAAATCAAACGGATGCTTGATTTTTAGAAAGAAGGAACACTATGCCAAGTAGTGTAAATCAAAGAAGAAAATTCCTACAAAGCTCCTCCAAATGATAATGGATCCAGAATTTTGTGATGACTACTATAACCAGTCTGATGAGCCTCAAAATGCATTGCTAGCTATAGATCTCTCATACCAAGAATTTAATAAATCTACTAACTCAGAGGAATCAACTGAATCATTAGAAGACGAAAAACAAGTACTTGCACTTTTAGAGGAACAACTTATTAAGCTTATGATGCAAAGTGGACCAATGTTCAGACAATATGTCAAGGTAGTAATTCCACTCCCATATAACAAGCAAATAGCTCTCATTATTCTAATAGATACTAGAGCAGTTTCATTTATCATCTATAGAAGCTGCTTGCTAAAAAAATACCATGTCCCAACTTGAGTCAGTTTTGTCCTTGCCAATGGAGAACAATTTTACAGTCATAAGTATACAAAGCCTATTAAACTTTTGCCATTTGGCAATAGACACAGCTTCTTTACTTATGACTTACAAGGGGAGGATCTCTTGTTGGGAACAGACTTTTGAGTTTTATTACTCCATGCACGTTCCATCCAAAAGGATTTGTTGATACAATCATCAACCCTATTGATCAAAAAGCTCATTCCTTTTTCATTCTAGGGATGGGGCAACAATCCATTTTTGGAAAGGGTGATAAAAGGAAAATTCAAAAAAACCAAATCCAGAAGCTTGAGGCCCAGTGCAAAGAGCTCTTAGAGTGCTATGTGTTGTACAAATTTTGTTGTACTCGCAAATGCACGAATCTATTACAGTATAGATTTGTAGTGACAAGTGTCGATCCCACGACAAGGTAGATTTAATCGAGTGTAGGGTCAATTTTTCAAGTTTGTATGTGGATTGGTAGGATGTGATTTTTAAGCAGGATTTAAATTAAAAAGATAGTGGGAACAAATTAAAGATGAAACAATATAAAATAAACGCTTAAGTCTTTGGATTTACACTCAACATTTCACTATGGATTTAATATCCCTTTTTAAATTCCAATTAATCTATGAGGGTGTATTTCACTCCTCATAGGTCTAATTCTAATAAATAGGGTATCAAGTGCTCATTCTGCCAGGGGAAATAATCTTATGTTAAATAGGTGTCAAGAACACACTGTGCCAGGTAATACTAATCTACTGTCGACAATGTGGCAAAACTGTCTACTAAATAACTTAGACTTATTTTTTGTCAACACTGAGTCAAGATGGACCACTAATACCAAAGGAGAGATTTTTCTCTAATTATTAAAGTGTAAAGTGCCCATCGTGCCAAGTAGTAATAATTTTACACAAAGGAGCCGGTATACCAGTGCAAAAATCTAAACAAAATTATTACTATCTGTCAATGATAGGTTAAAACAACTTAAATAAATCAGAAAAAGAGAAAGTAAACTTACCAAATTAAGCCCATGGATCATATTGAGGCTTCACCTACAACTCAAGCTTGAAAATAAACTAACTGCTCATTTTTGAATTAGGGGTAAAATAAAAATTTTATTAAAATACGTAAAAAATACATGATAGAGAGGGAATTTCAGAAAATGGAGCTAAAAAATGAAATCAGGGGTGGCAAATTAGGGGAGGTAGCCTCATATTTATAGATACACTTAGTAAATCATGGCCATCGAATAAAAATAATTTGGACGCTCAGGATTGCGCCACGTGGCAAGCTTTGATTGGATGGAACACGTTATCAGGGCTATCATTCCGTGTATGTACGTACATTTTTTGGTCCACTAATATGCTGCCATATCATCAGTCAATACAAAAGTCAACTTTTTGGTCTAATAATGTATCGCCACATCATCAGTCAATGCCACATCATTCGGTCAAAGTCATAAGCATTTTTTTGTCGAATAAGATGATGTCACATCATCGGTCAACACCGCATTAGTTGGCCAAAGCTGCATCCGCTGGGCCCTATTAAGATTCTAGAATTACGGCATTGTTCATGTATACGGTACTGTTCACTTATATGGTACTGTTCATGTATACGGTACTGGTTCACATATACGATTATGCCTTTTATGTCATTCTCTAAGGTTTTTAGCTATTCTGAGCCCAAAAATGTTATCTGTTTTGCTGTTGGACCTCTCGTTAATCGTGAAATAGCGAAAATACCCTAGAATACATAAAACACTCAAATTATAACAAGACACACACAATTAAAATTTAAAGAACATAAAAATAGAAATGTTAATGAGACTTAGAGCACAAAATAACAATTCTATTCTTTACAAATATGTATTTTTCAGTACCCAACATTGTGCAGATATCCCAAATATTTTTTTGTCCAGAGAGAAATATTTTGTTTCACTTCCATATAAGGAATGATGGATACCTGATCAAACAGCCGTACATTCAGGGATGCCACATGATGAAGAACTGTGCAAATAGGAAATCCAGTCATTATTGGACCTTTCCAATTCTCATTGAGCTAGCCCAGTATTTTATGTCAACAAGCATTCAGAGCAAGTATTGAGAAAAAAGAGATTAGTCATTGATTATAAGAAGTAAAACGAATGTCTTCTAGGCATTAGCTATCATGTACCCAGAAGGACTCATCTCTTAAAAAAGATAGCATCTACTAAAATCTATTCAAAATTTGATATGAAGTCAGGATTTTGGTAGATTGGGATAAAAGATGAGGACATACACAAGACAATGTTCATAGTACCACATGAATATTATGAATGGAATGTCATGCCCTTTGGACCAAATAATGCTCCTTCAAAATTTCAACACAGAATGGATGAAGTCTACAAGTACATTTTAGATTTTTGTTTGGTCTACATCGATGATGCCCTAATCTTTAGTAGCAGTGAGGATGAGCATGTCCAAAACATGTTGAAATTTAATGAATTAACATACAGACATTTCCTGGCATTATTAGAATCAAAGATGAAAATTGGGTTGGATGAGATTATTTTTTGGGACTTCACATCAAGGATGGACACATCATTCCACAATTACATATTGCTGAAAGAATATCTTAGTTTCCTAATTAGCTGTCGAGCAAAAAACAGACTCAACAATTCATAGGAATGATCAATTATGCAACGGACCATACCCAAGACCTTAGAAAGTTGACAAGTCAAATTTTCAGAAACTTAAAGAAGAGAGCTTTACTGGGCTTGGCAGAAGCGACAAAAACAGTAAAAAAATTAAAGGCAAAATGTCAATCACTCATACCTTTAAAGATTCCAGACAAGGGACACCTAATCTTGTAGACAAATGCTAGTGACCATTATTATGTGCAGTATTGATTTAAGAATCCAATGGGAACAAGAGAGTATGGGTACTCACGAAAATGCAAGAGTTCAGGAGCAGCCTCTCAAGCCAAGGATGTCATTGTCCATTTGAGCCATTTCTATAATATGACCAAGTGCATGAAATTGTGTTTAGAATAAAATCTAACATTCCATTATGTGATTGATGAAAACATAAATTGGGGACATTGCGTTATCTTTTAGATATCATGGCAGTCATACTACATATTCTAACATTGGTTGAATATGTATCCCTTCATCATACTATTCGAACCAAATCTCATCCATACCAACAGGAGATATGGTAGAGGTAGATGGTTCGACAAAATGTTTACCCTACTTTTTGAGGACATTCTAACCCTCTGAATACTTAATGGATACCACATAACTCACAGTACTATTATCATAGTACAGCTGAGAGATCTATAGGGAACAATCAAACCCCTATTTATACAAGTTGTGGACCATGACCATAGAAATGATGAAACAAACTCCTTGTGGCATGAATGTCTAAGCGTTGGGAGAGCATTAGCGTATATGGTATTGAGCCAATGTATAATACCGATAATTCTCCATAGGTTCAAGCAACACCAGATCTCTACTATAAAGAAGAAATCAAGAATGCTCAACTACATGGAGATGAGCATTTTAAGATAGAAATGCAAGAAAGGTACAGAGACTGGCTCAACAGACATAGTAGATTAGAAGACATAAATCCTTGGAACCCTTATAAATAAATGATTGGCAGGGGTAGCTCAGTGAGATAGACAATTGGTTCAATGCCGAAGGATGGCCACAACTAGCACACCCTGAGCAACCAGAACAATAGCCAGATTACCAAATTCAATGGATGATGAAGTCTTCCTTTAGAAATTTGAAGAATGGGAAAAAGACTGTATCCATAGGAGGAATCCTGCATGGAGTGACCAAGTAAGCAGCTCAAGTTAAGCAGAAGTGGATCCCGCAGTGGAAGCGATAGTGGTGATGGTGGTGGTGGTGGTGGTGGTGATGATGATAGTAATAATAATAGTGTAATGTGTATATCACATGTTGAAGAATATTACAAGTTGTAAAGTAGATTACTTGAACCAAATTATCTACGCAGCCTAGTAGCAACAAAAATATCCAATACATTTTCAACAAAGCTCTATCAACATCTTTTCCTCATGTTCTCTATCAATTACAACATTTTTGTGTCATTAGAGTTAACGACAGAAGTTAACAATTTGTCACGTGTAGGAGTATTTTCAAAACAATTGTTGCCTATGAGATAAAGTTTGATACATGTGTCACCCAAGTGACTAGCACTTTGTTTTTTATTATTTGTATCAATTGTTCCATTTTGTCCTTGCGTCGTTACAATTAACGGTAAAATTTAACGATTTATTATCTATCTGCCTATACTTAGAAATTGTATCACTTTTTTTATATTTGTTGAATGAGGTCTCATCCATATTACATTAACCCTAATAATAATTTTGGATTTGTGTAATACATGTGATAATATATGTAAAATTTTATTAAGGATAAAACTTATTCTCAAAATCAAAATTTTGAAATTCTTTTTTTATTTTTCAAAGTTATTTGCAAATCAACTGATTTTGCATCCTTCTAAACCTCCTCAATAGTAATTTCAAATAATCTTTAAATATAAGTAAGAAACAATGTTTGAAACTACATGAAATATGTATAAAACTAAAAATTATATCCAATTTTATTGATATTTTATATATGTCTAATAATATAAGAATATCTTTTTATTTTGTTTTTGCTTGATCCACATAAAAGAAAAAAAATAATTTTTCTTAATTAACTTGTATAGTGATAGAGCGGCAAGTAGCGGAAACGGAATTGATTGGGTAGGAAACACTAGATATCGTTCTAGTACAGACCAAGCTAGCGTGATTAGGTTGTACTCTAATCGAAGCGTGATTAGATATCGTTATAATCCAAACGACTCAGTGAAATTTTTAACAACGCTTAAAGCGAGATTAGATGACGCTCTAATCCAAATGACTCTATAAGAGAGATTTTGATAGATAATTCCAAAGGAAATTATAAAAGAGAGATTTTATTGAATAATTGAATACAAAGTTATGAAAATAATTACAAGACCTCTCTATTTATAATAGAGGAAACTTACTTCTCTAAGTTAACTAAAAAAGAGAAACTAAATTAAAATTCTAATAGAAATAAAATACTAAATACATACCATAAATAGACTCCAATAAAAATAGAAAATCCTAAAACAATAAAAATTCTAGAATCTTAAATTAACCTAAACTAACGTCCTACATCATATGGTAAACAAATACTATGATAGAAAATGAAAAAAAAAATTATAAATGTCCTAACATAAATATAAAATTTATGGTTAAAGTAATTTAATAAAACTTATTCTAATTATTTCCAATACAAACTTTGTGTTTTCAATTGACGAGTAATTTTTTTCCTTTCTTAAATAAATAAATTATTTTTTAAAATTAAAGTTTAATGTTGATTTATAAGTTTCATGTTATTATTATATTTGTTTTTTTGCAATTTTAAAACATTAATTTATCATTCTTATATTAATTTATTTATTTTACCTTTCATTTACTAGTTTTATATATAATTCACAAAATTTATGTTTATCACGACATTGATGCCATAATTTTAGTCACGATATAGAATTTTCTTTACAATGATAGATTTTGATTGAATAACTATTAAAACCGTGGCTTTTACTTCTATTTTTATCCAAAATATTTAAATTTAAGTAAAATCAGTTGTTCATCCAAGCTGAAACTTTAGAATTTACAGCAATAACCATCAAATATCGATGCATGACTGAAGCTCATATTTGAAAAATAAAAAAATTTAGAGACATATCTCCAGAAAATTAAAAAATCCAAAAAGCAAATCACATTTCTGGAAAATTATATTAAAAAAACCAAAAACCAGATCAATTGCGTTTGTAAAAAAGAAAATTTTATATTTTTTAATTGTTAGGGACAAAATAGGCTTTTGTATTTACTAAACTACAAAAACAAGGAATCAATTGCAAGACTTTTATTTATGAAAAAATTTCTTTCTAAATTGTTTTCCTAAGACTTCATTTGATAATTTTGTTAAGTTTGGTATCTATAGAAAATATTTTATGGTTGTCATGGAAGATGAAGAAAGAGAAGGTATGGCCTACTGATGCTGTACGTTTCTAAATAATTGTTATCAGCTGTGTTATATAATTGTGAAGAGAATCGGTCAATTGTTTAATATTTTTTATTTTTAAAAGGGTTATGAATTTGAAAATTAGTTATATGTATATATTTAGAAAAAAATATATATGATTAAACTGTTGCAATGCAAATGATTATAATGGATAATTCGATATGATGTTGAATGAAATTTTCTTGCACATCAAATAATATATATAAAATATGCTTATAATTTTTGTTTATTGTCTATATATTAATAATCCATAACAAAAAGAATTGTACTTTATTAATTTTTGTTTCTTTTATATCTGTCACAATATAATTAATCATCAGAAAAGATTAAAAAAGCATACATGAATAAATCAAAATTAAAATAAAAGTGACCTCCTTAACTTTAATGATTGTATTTTCTAATAAAATGGGCAGAATTTTAGGTTTAGAGATATGTGTGAGGAATTATGTGAATAAGGGCACTGATTCTCAAAGCTAAAATTTGAAAAGCTACTAATTATTGGCTTTTCAAAATTAATTACTAATTTTTTAAAATCACCTATAGGATAATTTTGTTAAAAGTTATTTTTAAAATTTTTACCAAAAACTAAAAGTAGGTCCCAAATGACCTATAGTATTTGGTTATTGTGGAAGGAAGTTATCAGTAAATTCAAAGCAATAAAATTATGAATTGATATATATTAAATTAGGGCTAATTTAGGAATTATGGGAGGTTTATATAGAAAAACGTCAAAACATTATTTTTGCTTATGGGTAGTAGTGAGGAGATCGATATGTCACCATTTTTTTTACAGTAATACTATATATCTCAAATCTTTTATCTTAAATGATGTGGCATTCATCAATTAATTAGTGATATAATATAATTAATTTATTTAAATCTTATAAAAATTTACTAATCACTCAATTAATGACACATCATTTAAAATTAAATTTAAGATAAAATATTTAAAATGTCTATTATTATATTTTTTTAATATTAATATGATAGTAACTCAATTCCCTCATTAATATGACCGAAGTTCAAACTCTAAGCCTTTTCTATCACCTTAAAAGATTTAATTAATGAAGTCAACTAGTACCAACTGACCTTTTATGTTAATGGACTATTGACTTTAAAATTTTCAAATACACCTTTATACAATTTATTTATTAGTTATGACATAAAAATTCAATCGTTTTGTATTATTTGTATGTCTCTGCATGTGAAAAGTTCACCCTAGACTACTGAACTCTTATATATAAGAGTTCAGTAGTCTGAGTTCAGTAGTCTAGGGTGAACTTTTCACATGCAGAGACATACAAATAATACAAAACGATTGAATTTTTATGTCATAACTAATAAATAAATTGTATAAAGGTGTATTTGATATATATGTGTGTGTGTATATGTGTGTGTGTAATATATCTTTTGATTTTTTGTTTTATGTGATCAATGCGTTCATTTCTAATAATTAGAGTAAAATATATTGGATAATAATTCACAGTTGACCTAATTTTTAGCTGAATTTTTAAAAAATTACCCTTAATAGTTATTGAATTAATAGTTATTGAATAATAACGTATAGGTAATAAATCTTAGTTGTCGAAAGTTATATATTCAAGTGTGACAGAAAATTATTGGAAAATTATTGGAAGATACGATAAGCACAAAAAAAAAAAAAAATTTGAGTACTAATATCTATGTTATTGCAAGATATTAAACCTAAATATCTCTATATTTAGATAGTTTTGTATTGGCTGGTATTTGTATTAATGCTGCCCCCATATCTCTAGGCATCGCAATTATTTCAACCGCCAACAGGTCCATTATTAAATGCCCATCTCATAAAATAATAATTTTTTTCCGACTCAATAATGTAACGTTTACTAAGATATCATTTGTATTTTTATCTAAAATTTAAATGAGCTTAAAGTTTTTCAAAATTTGAATGCGTTTGCGTACCACTATTCAAATAATATATTTATTTTTTTAATATCTAAATATAAGTGATATTTTATTTTTTTTATAAATAAAAAAATATAAATATTATTATTTAATATTTATACCCTTACACATTAAATCGAAAAAGGATTAGGTTTTATAATTAGAAAATAAATATATTTTATAGAAATATTTTTCAAATATCATATTTATTTTTAATTTAGACATTTTTTTATTGAGATAAAAGTCACAAAAATTTATTTTTTTATTCAAATAAAAATGTCAGAAAAATAGGCAAAAGTTACAATTAACAAACAAGTAAATTTAAAAAAAAAATCTTAAATTAATAAAATTTTAAACTTTATACATTTAACAAACAACTCCTAAGTTTAAAAATTTAGCTAAAATATTTATTGATTTGTTATTAATAGTTTAATACCATTTGTATGATATTATTTAAGTTTATTATTAATTATTAATTTATTACATATATAACCCCACACCCACTCAATAAATGATATATAAAATACAACATCATTAAATATTCTAACTAAAAATTAAAAAATGAATAACATAAAATTATTATTTTCTTATCAAAATTCTCTCAGCCGCCAAAATTGTCAAACATGCCAAAAAAAATAATAATAATAATTTAACAGGTGTGTGTGGGGTTTACCTTCAGCCGTCCCCCAATGGTCTTGACCCTCCGCTGTGTCTAATAAATTTAGCGGGTGGGAGGTTGGCGATGGAGAATTTCCGCAGGCGACAAATTTGACATACTGTGAGTCCTCACATGGAATTATTAGGACAATCCGTATTATTTCTCAATTATCTAATGGTGGGAATATTAATTATTTGGAATATTTTATTATTTTATACACTCATATACTAATTTTTTAAAAATAAATTTTATTTTATAAACTCTTAAAATTTTTTATTAAAATTCTAACTATTTAAATTAATTAATTTTATTTACTTAAAATATCAATAAAACTACTTAGCACATGTAATTATGAGAGATTTAACACTTACTTATAAAAATATAATTAACTCAAGCTGTAAATAAATTATTTAGCATAATTTTAGTTATTAATTTTATTTATTTATGTTCAATATTAGATTTTGCACCCAAAATTCAGTATTCGATTTTACACCCAAAATAATTTGCAATGAGAATAATAATAAAAGATGAAGAAGAAGATCAAAATACTCATTTCCTCATTGTTCATATGAGTATTGACTAAGATATTGTAAATAAAAATTATAGGATTTAAGATATAAGAGTAATGACTGTGTGCATGTTCGAAGTAATTATGTAATATTAATTTACAATAAACTATTCTTAATAGTAATTCTTATGATAGTTATTTTTATAATAAATTTTTTCTTAAAATTAAAGTATTTAAAGTAATTTTTAAAGTAAAGATAGCTTCTCCTAGGATGCATGTTAATTTGAATACCTAAATGTCAAATTGAGTTTGGGATAAGCATCAAAATACCAATAAACAAATAATTTATGGAATGAATTGCATACCTTAGTCAATGGCTTTAGGTCAATTGGTTCAAAGGAGATGCTATTTTATACTTGTATGATGATATAGAGGTGAAAGTTTTTTCAGTACAAGTTTTTGTTTGGGAAAAAGAATAAAATTTTCTCGTTATTTGACAAAATTAATTGAAATGTCTCTAATGTTTTAAAATACATAAAAATCATTCTAAGTGTCAATTTTTCTATTGATCTTACTATTTAATCCTTGGTAAAAATGGTAAGATCAGTTGAAAATTTGTTCTTTAAAAAAATATAACCCTACCATTGGGCGAGATGACTGTACCCCTCATGATGTATCTAAGATTATTGAAATGCCGAAAACTAGAGAATTTGTGTCAGCCCAAAATTTAAAATATTTGGAGGTAGAAAAACTTGTGATAACTACTTCAGGAGTTTCAAATTGATGTAGGATGTTAATTTAGGTTAATTTAGGATTTTAGAATTTTTATTATTTTAGGGGCTTTTATTTTAATTAGAATCTATTATGGTATGTGATTTATTATTATTTTTTATTATAATTGTGATTTAATTTTTTTAAACATATCACATATGAAATAAAGATCGAAGTAAATACTTTAAATTAAACATCTCTAAATACTATTATGACCTAATGATATTTATATTATGATTCTTTATTGGTATTAATTTTCAAATTTATATTATTTAAATTTATTTATATATAAATATTATCTAGTATATTAAATTGTTAAATAATAATAAATTCTTTCTTATTATTATTATTATAATATACTAAATAATGTAACATATTTTATACTTTTATTTTTATATATTTATTTAAGTGCTTTATTGTGGTTCTATATTAACTATTCCAATATTAATCAATTTTATATATTAATTATTATATAAGTAAATAATCACATTATTTAGTTGTATTTTTTAAAATAATAAACAATTAACAATATTGAATAATAATTAATTTATTAATTTTATGTTTCACTAATTATGATGTTAAAAATAAAAGAAATAAAAATAATATTAAAATAATATTATATTAAACTTAAAAATATAACTATTTATTTATTATTATTTAAGAAGCAAAAGCAAAAGCAAAACAAAACAGAAAAAAAAAAAAAAAGAAGCAAAAACAAAACGCTAATGCAGTAGTTGCCGCATTACCATACCCCCTTAATCTCTTGCAAATTCTTTCCAAATATGGTATTGGTATTAAGCTAATGTGAACAGTATTTTAATACCTCATTATCCCATGTTCCAAACACACTCTTAAGAAAATATATTTCCTTTATTATAAATAGAGAAGTTTTGTAATTATTTTCATAATTTCAGATTTAATTATTTAATAAAATTTATCTTTTATAATTCCTTCTGAGATTATCTATCAAAATCTCTCTTGTAAAATCATTTGGATTGAATCTGTAGAGTCACTTTACGTGTTATTAAAAATCTAATTGAGTCGTTGAGATTAAAATGAGATATAATCATACTTTGATTAGAGCGTAAGCTAATCGAGTTGGATTGACCCAGTACTAGAATAATATTTAGTGTTTCTTACTCTATTAATTCCACTGCTGCTATGCTTGCTCCATTACAAGCATAGAAGCATGTAAAGAATTAAGACTTGTAATCCCTTTACGCATGTTTTAAGATGAATAAAAAAATAAGGAATACAATTTAGGATTTGACAAAAAAAATATAACATTGAACATAAAGATAAGTTGAAAGAGTAAAAATTCTTTTTTTTTTTTAATTATATTTTAGTCCCATAATTGTAATTTCGTTTAGAGATATTTTAATAATTAAAATTGATCTTTAAAGACGGAATTAGTGAGTAGTTTGGTGGGTTCAAATAGCCGTATCCTTAAAATAAATTATAATTTTTGTTAACACACACTTTATTCCTTCAATGCCCTTGATGTCATCTTCTTCCATTTCCCTAATAAAAGCCCACATTTTATTAGTACGGAGTACAAGAAGGCAAGAATGGACTTTCTTCTTAACGAATTTAACTTAGTAGAAAAGTTCATTAAAATTTAAAAACAAAACCCACATTTTGATATTTATATGTTCCCTTTTTTGAACCTATTATTCCCATGACTCAAACCCATATGATCATTTTCTTTACAAAAATAATTTTATAAGATTATGAGGCTGCCAAATCCATCTGTACTCGAATGTTCGTAAGATTTCTTTTATAATTAGGAACTAAGTATTGGAGTGAGCGATGTTGATACTTTTATCCTCTCAATTATCCTCAATTATCCGATGATCTTCGCAAAGAAGACGTTGTTGTACTTTATTGAACTTTCAACAATAACTAAAATGGCAAAATAAGGTTCTATAACGAGTTTGAAGGGGTTCAATAGCTCCACTCTTACCTTAATTTTATAAAGCCAAATGGGCCGAGCATGCGGGTTCCGGCTTGATTGAAAAATGGCCAAGCCCAGCCTAGACCAGTTGTCATCATCTACGTATGGGTTGGATTGCTCGCAAAGTTATGTAGTTCTTACCTACAACTCTAATTTTAGAATGACCTCATTTTTTAATCATATACTTTTATAATTCTATTTATAATTATAAAATTTCAAGAATTTTTTAAGTTACAGAAAATTTTAAGAAGACCTCACAAATCCTACTAATAGGTTGTATGTAACTTAGAATTTTATTAAGATTCATTTTACATATTTTATTTGTTTCAAAAAATTAATTTGAAAAATTAACATTAAATGAAATGTTTTTAACTAAGAGTAATGATAAAACTACAAATAATTAATACACACACATGTGTATAGGTAGATGCAGGATGGTGCTATCAGTCAAATAAACTCACCATTGGGCCTACACTATTATTTTTTTATTTGAACTAATTTGTTAGTAATGATACAGTTATAAACTCTTTTACGAACTATAATTATACAAACTTATGTGAAATGCACGATTGCTAAATGGACATACCCCATACCACACACGAATGAATTTTGTTATTTTACATTCTCATTCAACTAATTAGTTTGTTCAAGAGTGCGTAGTTGTAGTATATTACCATTAATTTGTTTGCCTTTACCCGTGAATAACTTCATGCTTTAGAAATTTATAAACACACGTTTGTACAAACTATAAACATATCAACTAGAAAAAAATGTACGAAAATAGGCATTTGAATATGAAAAACTGTAAAAAAAAAAAAGGCAAAATAGAAAAGTTTATTCAATGTCAAAAGAAGCTCTTAATAAAATTTTTGCAAGTTGTAAAAGGTTTAGATTTAAGTGAAGAATTAGTTATTCGACAAACAGCTCCACCTAAATTAGAAGGGGATGAAACAATGAAAGAAGATAACATTATCAAAATTGTGGCATCACAATCTTAGCAGAAGAAAGTCCAAAAAATGTAAAAGACAGTGAGAGTAATGACAAAGTTGGTGTTGCATATTTATCTACTAAAATGAGATATTCTAATGTAGGATGGTTGTCTATTATAAGCGGGATATCATGCAGAGGGCACAACTTGGCTACAGATGTCGGTTTTCAGCGTATAATATAACATTTTGAAGCTTGCAACAAGAAGAATCTAACTCAGAATAGTTTGTGCTATTTTACCTTGTGGTTGAATTAGAAATTCCATTTCTTTCTTGGTTGTTTTTCAGTTTTAAGATTTTTTCTTATTTTTCCTAATTCTTCTAGAATTTTTATATTTTTTTTAGAACTCTAATTTTTGTGCCATTTGTCTTTCTTTTCTTATTTTCATTAGTAGAATTTTATTATAAAATAATATTTCATATTTGCCTATTTTAATAATTCGTAATATTTTGGGTTATTATATAAAGGCGTCTAAAACATTAGTTTTGTATTATCCAGAATTATTCAATAAATTTATTATTTAGAAACCTTTGTTTGTTCTATCAATCTACTTTCAACATTTTCATTTCGTCATATTCATACTCTCAAGATTTGTTCTAATATATAAATGGAGTCTTTGGCTTCAAAAATCGACACACAGTTACACATGCCTCTGTTTTTACCATTTTACCGTTGATGATAGTAAGTTAGAGAAATTGACTTTTAAGAAAAGTGGTTTCTTTTGTCATTGGAAACTTGGAGTGAGAAATTTTTTTTTTCATAAAAGTAGTTTCTTTTGTAGACACATGCTTTAATTGAAATTACGACTTTCAATTCCATTATAAGCTTCAATTTGTACATTTTCGCGTATTACAACAAGAGAATGAATTTTAAATAAAGGAAACATATCGAAAATGAGTGCATTCTCGTCATTCAAGTTCTTTATTACACACATGCAATTCAACTATAATAATAAAAAGCTTTTGGCTTTTGGTAATTTACCGAAACCGCAGTGTTACCGTTCGGATTACGTTTAATTTAATATATTACAAGCATCAATACTTTGATGTTCTTACATTCTGTGATGATTAAAGAAAAATATCATAAAATAACTTCTTAAAGAGCTGCAAGTGATTAGTTTCTATGTCAATGACTACTAACCAGCTCCCATCATTGGCCGGACTTGGTAAAATAATTACCACCCTCTCATGAAGCATTGGGTTAACAAACCTCGCAAACGCAAATGTTGGCCGGCCCTATCCAAAATTTGCACCGTAAGCAGGCATGGTTGCCAAATTGCTTATAAGGAGATTAGGACAACTAAAATTGTGGGCTTCTATTCTCACAATTGTTTTATCAGGTTGTTGTAGGTAGGTAAGCAAGATGTCACGAGATGAGTATTTTGCACAGTAACCTATGCCGTATTTAGACAATTTCTAGCATAAAAGTTACTAACTAAGCCTTATTGAACTTCTCGAGCTAGCCAAACAAGATAATTGCAAAAAGGCTAGAGAGAAGAAAGAACAATTTGGTCAGAGATTATTTTATTACTTGCAATAGAAAATACAAGAAAACTTTTGATAAGAGTGCTTGAGTTGGTTGTGCTAGGTGTGTTGTGTGTGTGGTGTGGTGTGGTGTGTTGAGCAAAATGGTGGGTGGCTTCCCTATTTATAGAGTTGCTCCCTAGGTCTAGATGGTTCATGCAGCTTGTCTAAAAATCTAACTATTTACAAGTTGTTGAGAATTTTAGAAATCGGGTCAGGCTTGTTGAATGTGAGCTATCCATTACTAAGCGCACTATGGCTCGCTAGGTTTAGATGTTTAATTCAACTTGCCTAAAAATCTAACTATTTACAAGTTGTAGAGAATTCTAAAAATCAGGCCAGGCTTTGTTGAATGTGAGCTGTCCACTTGCTAAGCGCACCACGGCTCTCTAATTGTATGAGGTGGCCCATTGCTAAACGCACCATTTTACTGAGTGCATCATTCTGTTGGGTGGACTTTTACTAAGCGTACACGTGTGTGCTAATTTAGCCTCCGTTTGGGGAAATTTGAGTGGCCCATGACAAAGAGCTGACTTTCATCCATCTCCTTAATAGCTTTATGAATTCTTTCGGCTGCACTCCGATTGAATTTTACCTAATAAGGCAATTGGTGTAGTGTTGAAGACTATATTGCCAATATACTCAGATAGAATCTTAAGATTCAATTTAAATAATCCATTTGTTGGAATATCTAATTTAGTGAATTGATCAATAAATAATCCTTATCCTTTAGTAAATTGAATAATAGCTACGGATTCCAGCATTTACGATGTTAACATTTGAGTTCAAACTGTAACAACCATCTCATCAGGCTGTGATAGTTGTTGATAAATTACCACATCAATTAAAACTCAAATTAGAACTTATAAAATGCTGATATCTTTAACATATTAAATGATAATTAATGGTAATAATTAATAGAAATCTAAAAAATTGTAGGAAGAAATAGTATTATTAATCTTGCACACTTATCATCAGAAGTGGATGAAAAGTTGAATCTTTCGTGTAATAGACAGATTGGAAAAGTTGCATAAGCTTCGAGTTTGATTCAAAGTCACCAAAATCATCCAACCCGCAACTTGTTTCAGCTTTTACAAACAACGCTCCTTCTCCGTTACAGTGCATCTCAACTTCTCCATTTTCATCCTTAACCGATCTTCCAGCGAGGAGGGGTAAAAGGGCACAAGAACTTTACTCAGAGCCTCCTTCATCAAGCCAGCTTTAAAGAAATTTAACAGTCGGTAGAAGTACACAGCTGGATTGAAACATACCGGTCCAAATGACAAGTCTGTAAGCAATGCTTGGGCATATTTTCGGCAGGTCGTATCATTGTTGACCGTTTATGTAAATTTCCGTTCTGTCATAGTGAGAAAACGAAACATAAAAAATAAAATAACTAAGATAAATAGAGGACACTGATCGCATATATTGACGTGATCACAATATCTTCTATTAATTGAGAGAAAATAAACTCCAATACTGCCCCAAAATTAAGCTAACAAATCGTAAGGATGAAAGGGTACCGTGCCTTGTGCCCCGCGAGACTTTAGATTTATTTGTAGTATGTGGACGGTGGCTTAATCTCGGAGTATGTACATATGCACTGTATATTGATCAACTTGTGTGAGAATGAAAAAAATATTAATTTTCTTTTACTATACGGTAAATGATTTGCTCAATTATCTAAAAAACGAGAAATCCTATAATACCTTTGAGGTGCTACAATCAATTAATATACGTATAATTATCTAAAAAGCGAGAAATTCTATAATATCTTTGAGGTACTACAATAAATTAATATATGTATGGTATGTGTAATCTAATTAAATATAACTTATTAATTATATGATGATTTTTCAAAACAAATTAATACACACATATTATATATGCATTAAATAAGTGTAGTACTTATAATGTACTCTAGAATCACTCCAAGCACACCGCCGGACCCATGCTAATGTAAGTTTTAGAGGTGTAAAAAAGTACAAAAAGACATATAATTATGGAATGAATCATGCACATGAATCGTAATCCGTGGCTTTTATGTCAACTGATTAGAAAGAATTTTTTTTTTTTTTTCAAGTAATTGGATGTCAAGTTGAGTTGAGATTTTATAGGTATTAGAAAAAGAAAAATCGGAATGAAGCACTTGAATCGTATTCCATGCCTTTAGGTCAACGATTAAAAGGAATATCTATTTTTTAATAAGCTAGAAGGTGGGCGAATTCCGGATATCAACATTTTAATTTTTTTTTCTCACGGAATTTGAATTTATATGGCTAAATAAATAATATAAAACATTTTTTTTTTGTAAGGGGTAGCCCACCCATTAACTGAACTTTAAACTAGATACAAAAATATCCGTTGGAACTTCATCCAACCATATTACAGCTTCCGACTTTTGTAAAGCCAACTTAGCTAAGATGTGAGCTTCGCTATTACGGTGTCTAGGCGTGTGCTGAGCTTTGAAATTCTGGAAATTTTTCTTTTGTTCCAGAATTTTAGAGATCAACAATACAATTTCAGACGAGCTACTCTTTCTATTGTTTACAAGCTTTACTGCCTCCAGAGAGTCAGATTCAAGCAACACAGAGGCTCCACCCGCTCTTAGCACAACCTGCATTCCCCAATTTATGGCTGCAGCTTCAGCCATTGCCACATTGCCATAATATTTAGTTTTGCTTATAGCCGCAGCTATACACTTTCTGTCCCAATCTCTAATCACCACCCTCAGACCTGCAACCTGCTTTTTTGCATCTATGGCCGCATCCACATTGACCTTTAACCAGCCATTTGGAGGAGGCCACCACTGATCAATCTTTTCCCCAATTGTACTTGCTTTGTAGCTCAACTCAGGCTGCCTGATTTTCCTAAACGACTCCACTACTGATTTTTCCCTTGCTACTGCTGTGATTGGATCCTCTTTTTTCCTTTCGAACAGCCATTTATTTCTGGCATTCCAGATTACCCAAAGCAGAGCTGCAACTATCTCCCTTTCGATGCTTTTCTCCTTATTTGCCAATGCTTGTATTAGGCTGACTGTCATAGCATTGATCACCTGGCCAAAAATCTGCTGCTTTGGTGTTTCTCCAGACTTTCTTTGCCATTTTGCAGTCAACCAAGGCATGAGATACGGATTCCACATTCTTGCAGCAGACTTGGCATAACGGCTCCAGCAAAACTCTCTTCTTCCATAGGTTTTTTGCCGTAGGGAGCATATCATTGGTAGCCCTCCATAGAAAGATTTTAATCTTCTCCGGTAGAGCCAGCTTCCAGATTACACTCCAAGGATTCTGATTCTGAGATGAGCAGCTTGGGGAGTTTGCAAATTTTATTATCATAGCCACTTGATATTCGCTTTTTACTGAGTACTTCCCCCTTCTGTCATAATGCCAAATTAGCTGATCTTCTTTGGGTCTGCAAGGCAAGGGTATTTGCATAATAGCTTCGGCATCTTCCATTCTAAAAGAGTCACGGATTAAAGCTTCCTTCCAATGTTGATCTTCATCAATCAGCTTTGCAACTGTAGCCTCTGCTCCCAATGCTGGAACTGAAACAGGCTTGAATGTTGAAGGTCTGGGAATCCAGTTGCTTCTATACATCTGCACATTATTTCCATTCCCTATTCTCCATCTAGCTCCTTTCTGAATTACGTGCCTTCCCCATAAGATACTTCTCCAAATGAAGGATGGCTTTGATCCTACCCCTGCATCCATAAAATCAGAATGCTTGAAATATCTCGCTTTCATAACTTTGGCCACCAACGAATCTGGGCTTTGAATAATTCTCCAGGCTTGCTTTGTAACTAGGCTTGGTTGAAACTTGAGAAGTCTCTGAACCCCATGCCTCCCCTGACTTTTGCTTGACTCATCTTCTCCCATTTCATCCAATGGATACTCTTATTCTCTCTATCGGATCCCCACCAGAACCTAGCTACTGCTTTTTGAATATCCTCACACAGCCCCAAAGGAATTTTGAAGACACTCATTGCGTAGGCTGGGATTGCTTGAGCAACAGCTTTGATGAACACCTCTTTGCCCCCACTTGAAAACAACTTATGCTGCCAACAATGAATTCTGCTCAACATTCTGAGCTTTACATCATTGAAGAAACTCTTAGTCCTCCTTCCTACCATAGATGGCAGCCCCAAGTATTTTTCATGCCGAGATACCACCTCCAGCTGAAAAATATTTTTTATGGCTATAACTCGATCCTCCTTTATATTGTTGTTGAAAAACATGGATGATTTTTGGAAATTGAAAATCTGTCCAGATGCTCTGCCATAGCACTCGAACACAGCCTTGAGGTGATGACAGTCCTCCACCACTGCTCTAATAAAGATTAAGCTATCATCGGCAAATAACAAATGGGACACTGATACCTCTTTTCTGAATCGAAGCCCCTGGATAAGCTTTTGTTGCTCTTCTTGAGCAAGGAGGTTGGAAAACACCTCTGCACATATGATAAAGAGATAAGGGGAAAGCGGGCATCCCTGCCTGAGGCCTCTTTGGGGATATATCAGTCCTGTAGCTACTCCATTAATCACAACAGAAAAAGAAGCTGAGGTAATACAATTCATTATCAAATCCACCAATTTACTAGAAAATCCTAGCTTTAACATTGTGGACTTCAAAAAATCCCACTCCACTCTATCATAGGCCTTAGCTTAAGAGCCACCCACCCATGCTTTTTCCTTTTGCTGTGCCTAATCTTATGCAAACATTCATATTCCACTATGATGTTGTCCGTAATCAGCTTATTGGGGATAAAAGCACTTTGGGAAGGGGAGATTACATGGTTAAGAGTATTTTTCAGCCTGTTTGCAATTGATTTAGCAACAATTCTATAGATAACATTGCATAGACTAATTGGCCTATAATCTGTCACTCTCTTAGGTTCAGAAACTTTTGGGATCAAAACAATGTGGGTGTGGTTTAGCCGAGTAATTGATCCTCTATCATTTAAAATATGAAGGCAAGTTGAGATGACACCTGGTTTCGCTGATTCCCAGTGTTTCTGAAAGAAGGCTGCTGGCAAACCGTCAGGACCAGGGGCTTTGGTTGGGCACATTTGGCCTAGAGCCATTGAAACTTCCTCCTCTGTGAAAGGCGTGTCGAGTTGCTCATTCATCTCTGCATTCACCCTTGGTTTCAATCCTACAAGAGCTCTCTCTATTTGCATATTAGTTGGACTGGAGGATTCGAACAGCTTTGTAAAATATTCGTAGAACTCTCCTTCGACTTCCTCTCTGCCTTCAGTCCAAGCCCCCTCGTGGTTCAAGATTCCCCTTATCCAGTTCTTTTTCTTCCTTGCTAAGGCTTTTGAATGGAAAAACTTTGTGTTCTTATCCCCTTCCTTGAGCCAATCCGCCCGGGATCTTTGCTTCCAATACACCTCTTCATCTAGCAGCAACCTCTCAATCTGCTCTTCAGTGCTTCTGATCTTGTTTGGTTCTTCATAATGCTGAAAGTTAGATTTCACATCAGCCAACTCTTTTTTCAGCCTCCTCAACTTTTCCTTTCTCCCATCGAATTCCTTTCTGCTCCATGCTACCAGCTGAGCCATTGTAGACTTGGCTGTTCTTTTAAAACATTCAATCAGCTCCCCCTTACTCCATTTACTCCCTTTCGACCATTCCTCTTT
The DNA here is from genome assembly GCA_030449075.1 of Murraya paniculata. Lineage (NCBI taxonomy): Eukaryota > Viridiplantae > Streptophyta > Magnoliopsida > Sapindales > Rutaceae > Murraya > Murraya paniculata. Next base: position 676,906 of record JAEVFN010000069.1, read on the forward strand.
CACTATGCGCCTACACTCCTCATATGGGCTCCACATATCCTCATAATGAACCCTATTACTACGATTTCTTCTAACTCGTATGAGCCTTTTCTGATCATGAATTTCTAGCATGATGGGGCTGTGGTCCGATCCCCAAGTTACCAGATTTGAGGCAATCAGCTCATAAGGATTGTCTTCCCACTCTTTGCTTCCAAAAAACCTATCCAGCCTCTCCTCCACAAACTGGGGTCCATACCTTCTGTTCGACCAAGTGAAAGGGTATCCTCTAAAACCTAAATCTACCAAATTACAGTCATTTATAGCCTTTCGAAATTCAGCCACCACACTCGGATTCCTCTCTCTCCCCCCCAACTTTTCCTTTAAGTCAAAAATCTCATTCAAATCCCCAAAACACAACCATGGAAAAGAGAACAAACCTGCCAATCTCCTTAGCAACGTCCAAGTGTGCTTTTTCTGAGAGGCTTCAGGATGGCCGTATACTCCAATACATCTCCATTTCTTCCCATTTGCCTCATTAACTATAGCATCAACGTGGTGATTACTATACGAGGCAATATCCATTTTCACTTCATTATTCCATAACATTGCAAGCCCACCCCCCATACCAGTCCTGCTTACACTAAAACAATTATCAAAACCTATAATTTTACTTCTATTTGTCATCTGCACAGGCTTCATCTTTGTTTCGCAAATAAACAGAATTTGAGGCTTGTGCTCCTGGAGAATATCTTTTAGAGCTAGGAACGTCCGGGCATTCCCCAGGCCGCGAACGTTCCAGCTTATGATCTTCATTGTTCTCGGCGGGGCAGGACTCCAGCCACCGCCGATATCTCCTTGCCTACCATGATCTCTGCCTCTGTTACCTCCATAGCCGTTATATCCCATTCTAATTCAAATTTTGCTGAGGGGGACTTACATGCTTCCCGAATTTGTGTGTTCTTGCTTGGGCTAGTGAATTTCATTTTCTTGTTTTTTGGGCTTGAAGATACACTGCCACCACTGGCTCTCTTGGTAGCAAGCCGTAGCTTGTTGGTACTTGTCACATTTGTTGCACACCGGGCTTTATTCTTCCATCTTTTCCATTTAGATTTGGGCTTTTTCGATGGTGATACACTGTCAGCTACTTCTTCTAATCCCATCTGGGCTGAATTAGGTTGGTGGCTTTCCCGGCCTGTTGCGTGATTTTGGCTCTCTCTTTTTCCCTCCATGTTTTCATTTTCACTCATAACTCCCGCCCTTTGGCACAAATCTTCAGGTGTTTTCTGGCTGCTAGCTGCCTCTGACTGATTTCTTCTATCAAGTTGATCCACTTTCAATTGTCCCTTTTGTGTCAGTGCTGGATTTCCCGCTTCCTCTTGCACGTGTCTTGATATCATTTGCAGACCACTTGTTTCTCCGTGGTGTTGACCTGGCCCTGACCCGTTTCCTCTTGTCGGGTTTGGTTGTTGATGATGGGGGGACTCTGTATTCTCCTGATTTTCCTGCTTTCTTTGTTCTCTCCTCTCCTTGTCCCTACTCTTCTGGAGCTTCATGCGATCAGCTATCGTGGCTGCCTTTAGCCATGCTCCATATGCAAGATTTTCCTTGGGTTGGCCCTTATACTGTGCACACTCTCTGTACTGGTGCCCAATATATCCACAACAAAAACAGTAGTCTGGCAGCTTCTCATACACCACGGCCACCATTATCTCTGTTCCGGCTTCTTGTTGAATTCTCAGGATCTTCTTCAATCGTTTTGTAACATCTATAGAAATTCTAACTCGTATATATTCACTGAAACATTCCCCTGTTTCATCAGTGGCTACATCTTCCACTCTTCCGATCTTCGAGCCCAATTCCCGTATTGTGTTGATGTCCATACACATCAGCGGTACATTGTGTAGTTGCACCCAGAACGAAACATGTGAGAATGTTTGATCCGCAACATTTCTTATTCCTTTGGGTTCTTCCAATACAATTAGAGCACGGTCAAAATGCCATGGCCCTCCTGCTAAAACTCTTTGCTTTTCTTCTTCGGATGAGAACTTGAACATGAAGATTTTGTTCTGCAAACTCTCTACTTTTACCATCCCTACTGGACGCCATGCTTGTTGTGCTATTTTAATCCCCTCATGGTTTATACTCCTCGTAGTGAGAATCTTGCCCACCAGACAGCCCGATGCAATCTTTACTCCTTTTTCCTTCATGCTACCCCCGAACATAATCTTATCCTCTTCTTCTTCCTCCAGGGTTATAGCGCTGCACTTTTTTATTAATTCCTCTATTTCCATGGCTTTTAAAATGCCTTGCCTTGACTGAAAAATAATTACAACGCTCACCAACCTCCCAACAACAAAGATGATCTAAAAACTAAGAGTTTAAACGAAGAGAGAAAACTATAATAACGCCCAACTAGTAGGCATCTTTTCAGACTAAGCAGGTCCGAAGCTTAGCTCCCATTCTGTGTTCTCTCATACAGAGAAAGCACTCGAAGAGAGAGTTTTCCCAGTGCATCTAAAATTTAAAGAATAGAAATAATTATTTTTATAAATAAATAATATAAAACTGATTACAAAGAATGTGGTCAAATTTGTGCCTTGGGCTATTTTAATTGTTGAATGATTTAAATGTGGTAAAATTTTTTGTTATTGATCATAATTTCGGCCAAATCCTGATTTCATTTTGCTTCTTTAGGTCGTCGTGCCTCCAGCCCCCAGATCATATTTCTGAATTTGTTGCCTAATTTAGGATATATGTTGAAATAAACCATTTTCAACGGAAAATAAACACCCTAAAACATGTAAAACATGCATAAGTTTGGGGTTGTTTTTTTTCTAAATATTAAGATTGATGTACCAAAATTGGAATAAGCCCAAAGAAGTCCACATGAGTATAGGCTCAATAAAAAGTGACCTAGGTTCATTATTCTACAAAAAGCGCCCAAGGTTTATTTTTTATGAAGAACGAGTTAGGTCAATTCTATGTAAAATGCCCAAAGGACGATTCTTCGACAAAGCGCTGAAGGCATGTTTCTAAAAAGAGTGACATAGATCTATTCTTTATAAAAAATAACCTAGATCCATTATTATACAAAGAACGACTTAAGACCATTCTAAGTAAAATTCCCAAAGAGCGAATCTTCGACAAAACGCAAAAATGTATTTCTACGGAGAGTGACTTAGGTTTATTTTTTATAAAGAATAATCTAGGTCCGTTTTCTACAAGGAGCAACCTAGGTCCATTTTCTACAAGGAGTAACCTAGGTCCATTCCAAATAAAATGCCTAAAGAGCAAGTCTTTGACAGAATGTAAAAACGTTTTCTACGAAGAGTAACCTAGATTCATTCTTTATAAAAAAAAAGATCTAGATCCACCATTTATAAAGAATGACCTAGGTTCATTCTAAGTAAAACGCCTAAAGGATGAGTTTTCAATAAAACACCAAAAGACATGTTTCTATAAAGAGCGACCTAGGTCCATTCTTTATAAAGAATGACATAGGCCTGTTTTCTACAAAGAATAACTCAAACGTTCAATAGATACTCGAAAATAATATTTTACGAAGGTTGCATATATGTGAAATATCACAAAACTAATCATCTTTATGAGAAACCAATATAAGAGTCAAAGTGCTAGAGCCCATGAAGGTCAAGAGTCCGAAATCAGGATAAATGTTCAAAGAAGACTTGTTATGAATAAGTTTTAACACATAATGACAGGTGTCTTTGCATGAGTTTTGCAAACACTCATGACTAAGACAGTGCCACCTGTCATGATAATACCTCCATCTCATGGATCAAATTGCCTATATAAAGGTCAGAATTTGAAAGGCTGACTTGAGCGTTGGAGGGTTATCACCGGCAATCCTGTCACCCTTGACAATATTATTTCTTTTGCAGAACTTTTGACAATAAAAATCCATATATCAAGGAAAGATGGTTTGTAAAGCTTAATATAGAAAGGTATCCAAAACAAAAGTTAGTTCTTATGTGTCGAGAAAAAATCGGCAACGACAAAGATTATGACATATTTAAGATATTTGTTTCTTTTTTAAAAATGATAAAGAGTCCTAACAATGACAAAATAACTATAAAATCATGTGATATGATAGCGTTAATTGTAACATAGTGCTAATTTAACAGTAACACCATATGTTTTTATTGTTGTTTTGTTATTATTTTGTCAAATTCTTCGTTTCAAATATCAAATTTTTCATTTTTTAGAAAAAAATATAATTTATTTAAGACATTTCTGACTTTCATCTTAAGTCTGAAACTTTAATGGATCATTTAACTTAAAATTCTCAAATGTACTCATCTAATTTAACAATTTACTTATTTCGAATTTATATTAAAATCAGTTCTTTTGTTACTGTGAATAACATCGATATACTTTAAAGTTGCTTGTACGTGAATATACATCTACTTTTAAATCAATTTTGAATAATTCTTGTTCAATTCGAATCGCGCTTTCACATGCTAGCCAATATATTCTTCTTCGTGCATGAATCCTTTTCAATTCTAAATTTGGCATGGACTCTAAATTCAGGTTGGATTGCACGCGCTGGTTTGCTTCCAAAAAACACGCTGATGTCTGGAAAAACTGACCGAAAACTGATAAAATAAATTTATAACACCATATAGTGTTAGATAAAATAGTCAAGGCGCCATACGATTTTATAGTTGATTTTATGAGCCTTTAATCTCTTTAATACTTTTCCTCTCGAATTGCTCTATAATCCCAAGTTAACTATATACGTAGTTAAGAAAAGAATTCACGTTTTGGGTTCAAAGTTTAATGTGTGCATGAGTTAATATATTAAAAAGATAAAATTCGAACCAATGTTAGCTCTAATTGCCTAGTGGTAAGAAGAGATCTTTTAAAACTTAGGATGGTTTCGTCCACTTGGATCTTCCAATTTATGGTGTGGTTTATGGCTGTGTTTTCATTTTGTTTTATGTATTGCAGTGTAACTTTTTTTTCTTTTAAAGACTTAAGGTTCGTATATGGAGGATTTCGTGCTATAATCTATTGATCGTTATAAAAAAATTCACAACAATATCTACTGAAATCAGTTAAAAGAGGATGACGAAAAAAGGGCTAAGGAGATATCCAATTGCACTCAAATCAGATTTGTGCAGAATATTTTTTGTTGGAGATATCCCTTGCAGAGAAAGGTAAATTTCAACGTTTCCAGAAAAAAAATAATTAACAATAAAAACTCAACCGCACATCCAGTTATTTAAATTAGCGTTCTGCATCTGGCTTGCGTCTGAGATGATTGTGCAAATCGCGTGTAAATGATCTTCTTTTGGTCTTCGATTCGACCAGGTTGAGGGAGGGCCGGGCCCGGACTTACAATGTTTAGGCCCAAATCAGGCTGGGCTGAGTCCGGGCTCAGATAAAACGTACGGGCTCGTGTCAGTAATTTCTCAAATTTTTATTTTAATTTTCATATATTTATATAAATGCGCATCAAAATATTATCAAATGGGTAATCGAGCAAATTAAGAATCACGCAAATAATCTGTTTGTTTATATAGAATATTTTTCCAGTAATTATAATGTGGGTAGAGTTCTTGGGGCATTGGAATTGCTAAATTTCTCCTTTAACGTATTTTTTTTTATTAATATTAATTTTATTATTATAAGACAAATTTACTAATATAATAGAATAATGGATGCATCAGCAAACGTTGTCAGTTGCTAATGTTCCGGCCAAACCCCGTCGGGACCTGCTTCTATGAAAATATTTGAAATTTAGTCCGACAATATGCTTCATTGCGCCGTAAAAAAGAAAAATAAAATTACTCTAAAGTGTGGAAAAAAATTATAAGATGTACGAGTGAGGTAGTTTTAACAACAAATTAATTAGCAGTTAACGCAAATATCAACACAAACCCAGTTTTGAACAAATTAAACCCAGTTAATTGAAGAAAGCGATTAGAAGGCAACTTCAAATACGAATGCGAAATATTTCGAAAATTCTCCATTTAAAAAGAGATCATCTTGTGTGCTCTCATTTTTTCCATTTCATCCATATCCATTTCTGATTCCATATAAAAAACAACTTTACAGAATTAACTACACTCTGTTTTGAATTTTTGGACCATAGTTCACCAAAAGATAGAAATTTTAAGTACAATGAAACTTGTTGTAATTTTTATATCTATTGAAGAAGATTGAAATTGATTTTATAAGGAATTCAGGCGACTTCAATAAAGTAAATGCAACTGAAGTGTATTAGAGTTCAGGATTTCAAATGTGTATCACGCGGTTTTACGTGATTTCACATGTTAATTCCGATACCTTTTTCAGTTTTCATAACAAATATATTATATATTTTCAAGTGGCAAAATATGAAATATATAAAAATTGTGGGAAGCTGACAAAGCATATAATGTGGTATCTCGTGTTCATGGTAATCTTTTCTTAACACATATCTTGTCCACTAATAGATGTGGCAGAATAAGGATTTTGGGTCAAAGAAAGATATAACAATCACGAAGAGGATACAACACAAATATTATAAATGTAAGGTGGCAATATAAATATTACATTAGGATTGGCTTATTAAGTTCTCTAAACTGCTGGGGCCAGTGCCTAAGGTCTTTACAATAGTTCTGCCCTTGATTAACGGATGGCAATTAGGTGATTCAGATTGATATTAGAACTTACCACACAGTGGGTACGGCACGATACGACACGAGCACGAGTAGGTATGGGCCTTATTTTGATGGGCCGGGTCTACACGGCACCGCCCATTGATCATCTTTATATAAAAATCACATGACGTATCATGTAGACTTAGTTTTAAATTAAATTAATATTAATTTATAAAGGAAATGGGTCCTATAGAAAAATATAATTTTTAAATTTTTTTTAAATTTATTGAATTATTAATTCACCATGTTAACCCAAAGTTGGGATGAATAAAAATTATTATTTAATTAATGTTATCAATTTATTGAGATTCTATTGTATTTTACATTTTCAATTGGCAATGTATGAAATATATAGAAATTGTGCAAGCTTACAAAATGTATAATGTGATATCTCTGCGTTTATGGCAATCTTTTCTTAATGCGTATGTTGTCCACTAATAGAAAATGGCAGAACAAGGATTTTGGTTCAATGGGGCTAAAATAAAGAACCCACAACCTTAAAGTGGATAAAACGCAAATGTTATAAATGTGTTGGCGTCAATATAAATATTACATAAAAATTGGCTAAATTTCATTGAAGGCCTTCACCGTTTATGAAGGTTTTCAACCTAGTGGGCCCACCGGCCAAACTTCTGCCCTTGATTAAATAACAGATGGTAAATCGTGTGATTGAGATTGATTTTAGAACTTATTATTGCCACTTTGCGATTTAAAAAAAGTAAGTGCAAGTAAACTAGTATTTAACCCAAACGAGTCTGGGATATTTTTTTCATTGCTAGAAAAATGTATATTACTGAAACCAAAATAGTTTCGGTAACTACCTTTATTCTATATTCATTTTTATTGTAGTGTCCGTGTTTATTGTTACCAAGTTAGAATGTGCCGATACTGTAATACTTGCCAATGATTACTACTATACTATGGTATCGGTATTTAGTTTAATTTTTTTAAAAAATAAAAATTATAAAATGCCTGATACCTATTGATTTGTTGACAATTTTTTGTAAGTGAAATTATAACGCACTCAAACATAATCAAGTGTTATACTCAAATTTAACATGTAATCCTTTCATTACATATCAAAATGAATTAATACATATTGTACTCATCATAAATAATAGTTCAATAAATTAGACATCATGATCTCATACTGAATATCCCAAAGACATTAAAAGAAATCCATCAATCAAATATGTAACAATAAGCAAGGGCAAAGTGCATATATACAGTACCAAATTCCTACGAAGACTATGCAACTTAAATAGTTTTAAGTATCTCAAATTTTTATCTCAAATAATATGACATTCTTTAATTAGTTGGTAAGATAATACAATTATCAGCCACCTAATGAATGACACATTATTTGAGATAAGTTTAAAAAAAAAAATTAAAATGTCTATCATTACTTATGGAAATGCAAATGATATTGTGAAAATTACGAGATGGACAATATTGTAGTTCTCTATTGTAACCGGATTCGTCAGTTCATATTGTGATTCATGCTCCACTAATATAGTTTATATATCACAACAATTGCAAGAAGGGCTAGAAAGAACATAATAATGAAAACTTAATGGCAATATAAGTATAATAACAGTATATCAATAAAAATTTGGTACTAAATAGACCAAGCACATAGTAATGAAAACATACCCGTAGGTGAATCTTAATGTTTAACATAATAGAAATTGTATGAAGAATATAATTCGCTATATCTCTTAATGAAATTTACAGAGTTATTTATATAAATGAAGACTAACTAGCCGGCCATTAAAAGGCGTAATAACATCAAATGAGAATACGCCTAAGACAAGGTAAATATTTTCTAAACTAATTCTCGATATCTCTACAAAACAGGAATAAAATATCCCTACGTGATACTGGCATTCAAGTCAAAATGCTGGAGATACTCCTTAACAAGTAGCTTTGACTTGAGCGAGTTCTGTTAAGTGATATACCCGTTGTTGATTTAGCCGTTGACGACTTTCCTTTTGGTAATTTCGATCAGCTTGCTTAACATAACAGTCCTCCAATTATGCATCCAGAAAATGCTTCGAGTTACTCCTGCAGATATTTCAAGCAAATTTAAATGATAAATATATATATATCACTGTTAAAAGACAAAAAAAAAAATGATAAGACAAGAAATACCATATGAAGGTGATCTAAGAAACATTTAAATAGCACAATCAAATCACTTAAATAAACATTGTAACGCTAGGTATGCTTTAACCAACATTATTACCGTAGAGGACAGTTGATTATCATTGTGATGTGAATTTAATTTTGATACCATATAGATCTAATCCACAAATTTAAGACATACTCACAACTAGCACAAGAGTTAAGAGCTATGTCATGCTTATATTATTATGAAACAACCTTACGAAGCCATTAGAAAATAGCTTTATGAAGTCATCCTAGGTGCCCGGCTACTTTGTTAACTTTTAGCCCAGATGGCCTCCTGGAAGGGGTGGTTATGTGGCATTTCTGTATAAAACAGACAATTAAGCAGCTTTATCAGTGAAAATGTAGGATTAATAGTGTTAAATTTTTGTCATTACAGGCATAAAATTAAAGTAGAAGGAAAAATATGTACAAGTAAGGCAGTTTTTGCACTAATTAGTTACAAACAGTTGAACTTACACAAAAAAAAAAATAAATAAATAAATAAAAGACAGGAATAAAGAAAAAGTATTAGAATGTATACCGAAAATTCTCCGTTTTACATGAATGAAATACTTCAAAAATTCTCCGTTTTATAAGAGAGCGTCTCGTATGCTCTCAAATTTTCAAGATTATACATTTTTTATTTTACATAAGAAGTAGATTTGAGAAATAAACTGAACCCCGTTGAAAACTTAAACTATATTTCATTGGTGAAAGAAATTTTAAATATATTATGAATTCCCTGTAACTTCGTTGCCTATTGAGGAAGATTGGATTGAATTTATAAGAAGTTCAGGTGATATAAACGAAGAAAGTATAACCGATGCTCTTTGAAATTTGTGATTTCACGTGATTTTCATGTGTATCTTATACACTTACAGGTGTCAAAACATGATTTCCCGTGTTTACGGTAATCTTTTGCATTTACAGGTGGCAAGCCCTTGTATAGAAAGATATTTACAAGTTGGTGACATAATTTTTTTTGGAATGTAATTTTTAAAAAAAAAACAAATAGAAACTTCAACGTAACTCATCTAAATTTTTTTATGTACATTATAATAAAATAAAAGCTAGCCATAAAACTAAATTTGAAGGCATTGCGAAATAATATTTAAAATATAAGAACGTTAGTGGTGCAAAGTGGCAGCGAGGAGTAAGGACAACTAACACTTACCCATAAAATACTTTATACTTACCCTAAAGATGCTGCCATCTTGAATTTAATTTTATAAGGGAAGATTGCTAGTTTTCCTTTATTAAAATCAATATATATTATTTGTTCTTTTATTGTTTTTATAATAGTTAATAATTCTATAGTATAGTAATTTTATAATATTATCTTTAATTTTAAATAAGTTTTATTCATATCATTATTAATTAAAATACATCATTTAAATGACAATTAAAGTAAAAGATTAAATATTAAAAATAAGAAATTATAAATTTTGGTGTAAATAAAAAACTAATAACAAGATATTATTCTTATACTTTTTATTTTAAAATATCTTTTCTTATAATCAATATATATTTTATATTCTCAAGATAAAATATCAAGTAAATGACCCACTTATTCATCTTTTATTTTAATTTTTTTATGCAACAAGGTTATCGACAATTATGAAAATAATAGGAAGATAAGTAGTAAATATTGATTTCAATAAAGGAAAACTAACAAACTCTCTATTATAAATTTCCATATCCATGCCTAGTCAAATACTCAGAGAGATAAAAAAAGAATTGTGACCCAAGAACAAGGCTCTATTTCCTTTGTAAGTATCCTTGATTTTCGGACAAGTATTAGTAAAGTATTAAGATTCTCTCTTTATCTAAACTCTTCTAATCTTTTATAGATTTTGTACCACTTATATTTTAGTGCTAGTATATAATTAGAATTTAACTACCTCTAATTTTTAATTTATTGACCACCAATCATGTTAATAAAATTTGCTCAGAAAAAAATCAAGAGAAGATATTGATACATTAGTTCCAGTGTTCCATGGCAAGCATTGGCATAATCGCTTAGAAGATGCTCCTTATCAGATGACAGCCAGTAATGCCCCATCTGATGGCATCTCCTCTGCCACTATCTAGTTCCGCTATAGACGGCTTGTGTCGCCAGGCTTCTCTCCAATGCGTGTGGCAATCGGCGTGATGGCGCTAAGCACCCCGCTTAGCCATCCTACTCTAATGCAATGGAAGCAAATTACGCAACAGAAGTAGATTTGATAGGAAGCGCGTCAAGACTCGCTCAATGGAGGTTGTACAAGAGTAAATTCGCCAACACAAAGAACAACCACGCACACAACACTGAACACAAGTAATATGGTTTTTACGAAGACTTCGACCCCCAACTTTTCTATTTCCCTCAATAAGAAAAGATTACAAGATAGTTCAAGCGAAGTATGCACAAGGGCCAAATGCTCACTAAAATTCTGCCCCCCTACATACACTCATCCCCATCTATATATACATGGGTTGTAAGTGACACGCCCACTTGCTAAGGCTAGGTGGCGCGCTGCCCTCACGCCACCTCCAATAAATTCCCTCAAGTTTAGGCCCCCACTAAGCATGATCCCTAGAAACATCTCCATACCCCCTTGATCTCGGAGTAACTGCTACCCACTATGCTACTTAGCAAAGATCATGGGCTAGAACCGCTCAAAACCACCCACCTTTGCCCTCAATTTTAGGCACATGATCAAGACCATGTCTCCCCATGTTGGCTGCATCCACAACTGCCACTCATCCTTAATTCTCGGCCACTGCTTGGTGAATTTCGGCCAGCTATGCTCCACGTCAAGCCGCCACTGTCCGCCCACAGTCCGCTCATGACGCCTCTCATTTTCACATACTCTGCCCCCATGTGCGCGCCCCATGTCGCTGCATATCCGCATGCACTCTGGCACGTTATTAAGCCACATACTCACAACCATCGACGCAATCCAGCAACTGGCCCATGTTGCCAAGCCCCATGCTCGCGCGCTGCTGTGCCACGCTTGCTCGCGCGCTGTTGTGCCACGCGCTCGTGCGCCCCAGCGCTTTGTACTTGCGCGCCCACTGTGCCCCGCACTTGCGCGCACCGCACCACAAGCCCACACGTCCCATTGCGCCTCATGTCTTGCGAGTTGCTGCTTACGCCACCCCCGCACGCACTTGCGCGCGCTGCCCAGCATTGCCTGCTCCCATGCTGCAGCGTGTGTCATGCTTCCGCGCCCCAGCCAACGCATCAGCTATGCCATGTTTCCGCGCTCACCACAAGCGCGCCCGCTTGCTGCTAAGACTCGGTACAAGGCCCCCAAGCCAAGCCACGGCAATCGGCCCCATGACTTACGGATGTGATAGCTTGCTATTATTACTACTTAAATCACAAGCCATTATCTGCCCAACACCATTTGTGCCATAAAGCTTGTTTCTGTACTGAACAACACATCGAAATATCTTGACCTCCAATTATCTATAGTGAACCAATTTTTTTTTTTGTTAGACTTAAAATATGCCATAAACAACTATTAATATTTAACCCGATTCAAATAAATTACTAGGTGTTAAAACAAATTCGCTAATGAGGAACCCGTAGCCGGCATTGGAGATATTATCGTACAAATTTCAAAGAGTTACTAAGTTAACTCAAATCTCGAGCTACTGTTAAAAGCCAAACTTTCATCGTTCCCTTTTCCAAAATTAATAATTATAATAAAGTTGCTGAATTAAATGATTGACTGCGAAGCTTTGATGTTATATCAGTAAGATAAGAAATTCTAGAATATATTAGAGATATTAAGTCAGTCATACAATAAGTAAATTATAATATGACATGTGTGCATTTATTTTGAAAAATTATCATTCAATTAGTGATTATATACACATATTATAAATGCATTAATTAGTTGTATTATCTTTAATGTATTCTAAAATTTTCTCCAATAACATTGCGAGGATTATTTTACTGAAAAAGAATCGAAGCACTGACTGCGTTAATTGAAAATTAAAACTTGCGCATTTTAAAGTGTTTGGTTTGGCATCAGTCCTTTTTCACTTTAAGGTGTCTATAGAGAGCGGAAACTGTCTAAAAATAGTTAGCATCTTTGCTGAGGACATGGGGAAAGAGAATATACACATATAGCTATTGTAACTTTGAAAATTTTCAGTTCAGAATTGAAATCCGAAATTTAAAGTCTAAGAGGAATTTACAATATTGTAAAACGATGAAAAAAATAACTCCAACATTAAAAATTTTTCCCGAATTTTAGTTCATAACCTGAAACTTACTCATTGTAACTTATATGCAATTATTGTTCCTCTTTGTAAATGATTTTAGGATACCAAATTGTCGACAATGAGGTCCAAAGCAAACCAATACAATTAGAATAAAAAATGTTTCCACAGGTTATAACGAAACTTAGACTTATAACCAAAATTTCCACTCCTTCACCTATTGATTTTCTATAAATGAAGTTACATCGCACTAAAACCTAATCAAAACTTATACTCAAATTTAAATTGTGCAATCCTTTCTTCACATATTACAATGAATCCGTACATATTCTATGCATCACGAATACGTCAATAAACTACACATCATACTCTCATGTCTGAATATCCCAAGTACATTAGGCAAAATCCATCATTGATAGATTAATTATATATCTTTAACCTAGTTATATAATTAATCTATCAATGATGGATTTTGCCTAATGTACTTGGGATATTCAGACATGAGAGTATAAGGTCAAAATAGCTAGCAAAATCTTCGAGATACCATACAGCGAAAAACAGAAGCACCCAGAACCTTGCCTTCACTGTTGCCGCCTGAATGGCTTCCCCGGCCGTAGGTGGTGGTCCCCAGCCACCACCGGCGCACTCCCCCACTGCCGGCCACCTCCCACAGCCTGAGCAACCCCTCCACCAGCCCCCCCGTGCACCATGACGATTCTCACGTACACGGGTCCCCTCCAAACGAATTGGGTCTCCGGCGCCTCTAACCGCCGTCGCGGCCAACAACGGCATGCCAGACCATCCCTCTCGGCCGCCCTTGCCCCACCTTGACGCCGGCCAGCCTGACCGAGTCGAACAGCCACAGGTTGAAGCAACAAGCCCTAGATCTCGTAATGATGGCCGCCACCTCTCGATCACCGCCGCCGCGCGTCCAGCCGCTGGTGACGGCCCACAATCCTCGGTCCATCAACCTCTGCCTTCCCCCGCCGAAGCTCAGCCCTCCCCGTCCACCACAGCAGTACTTGTTTGGCCAAGCTGAAATTGCCACCCAAAACCCTAGCCGCCGCATGCATGCAACTCACGCGTTATTGGCAGCCGCGTGTGGTATCATACAACCCACTGATTCCAACCAGGCCAGCCACGTTGCAGGCGTCTCCAAGCTACCATTGGCTCCCCTACCACGGGTCCATGCAGCCTCAGATGAGCAACAAGGCCCCTCTTCCCCTCACTGCTCACAACAAGCCACCATACACCAAACTCAGCCCACAAACCCTCCCACACAGCCTGATTTAGCTCGCCCTCAGAAGTGTGCTTCTCCACATCCCACCAGTGGTGCATTGACTATGCAACAACCCTCTCCACAGTCCGCGCCAGCTCCCACACAAAGCCCTCACAACCCACAAAACCTACCTAGGCCGAGCCTAGAGCCCAATAATCCCTCTCAACTCCCCACGTCACAGCCCCATGCTCCCCTGCCAGTCATGGGTTTGCCTTAGCTTGGGGTGATTCCCTCCAACCAGCCTCCTCCGAACTCATCTCATGACCCACAATGCCCTACATTACCTACTCCTCAGGTTGTTACGGCTAGTGCCCCTCACCGTCCAGCCTATGTCAACCATGCAACCCGTAACCAACCTATCCCTTCTAAGCCATCATTTGCCTCCGTTTTAAACCCAGTATCCATCCTTAACCCAACAGCCCCCCTAGGCATCATAAGTCATTCCTTGATGCAGTTATGGGTTCTACCGAACCCACAGTACCGGTTAAGCCGACTTCCCTATATCGTGGCGAGCCCGCCATCCATTTTATAGCAGCGGAAATACAAGCCATGGCTAAACCATTTACATTAGCTCTCGTCGGTAAGTTCTCCTTTGGCCGGCCTTCTATGGACATTATTCGGAGATTTTTTATAACCCTGGGTTTGAAAGGAAGTTGTCAAGTCTCCTTGTTTGACAACCGGCATGTGTTGATCAAACTCTCTTTGAAAGAAGATTATTCGCGTGTTTGGGTGCGCCAGACTTGGTATGTTAATGGTCGAGGCATGCGCATCTTTAAATGGAGCACTAATTTCTGCTGTTCGAAGGAGTCCCCTATTGTTCCGGTATGGGTATCCCTTCCGTACTTGCCTATTCATTTTATCCATTGTAAATCTACTTTGTTTTCTATTGCTTCTGCTATTGGCACCCCATTACGGGTTGATCATGCCACAGCCTCGGTTAATCGGCCATCGGTAGCTCGAGTTCTGGTGGAGTATGATGTTTCGAAGCCATTGTTGCCTCGTATATGGATTGGAGAGGGGGATTTCAGATTTTGGCAGGACGTTATCTTTGAGCGAGTCCCAGCTTATTGTTCCTCATGCAGGCATCTTGGTCATTTTGCGGATTCCTGCTACGTTGCTAATCCCGGGCTTCGTAAGCCCATGCAGCCTATTGGTGAGGCTCAGACCCATGATCAGGGCCCATTACGAGTTGTAGCACCTACTTCTGATCACCAGCCTCCTGTGACTCAGGGTTAGCTTTCGGCCTCTATGGCTCCCGTTGCGACTGTTGCTCCAGGGATGAGTGTTTCTGTGGGTGAGCCGATTCGGCCTTCTTCGGGAGGTCTGCCTACCGCTGCTATTCGCTCCCCGGCTATGGGTATTCACTCTCCTCCTCCAAACCTCCCATCTCAATCAGACGAGGAGTTTAACTCCGCGGACAATCCTGTAGCTGATGAGTACTTTGCTTCTAAGCCTGAGGATATCGAGGGGCATCATCGTGACTTCAGCGTTGCTGGCCTGCACTCCTGTTCTAAGAAAGGTCGTAAGCACCACAAGCGACGTTCTGGGCGTTCGCATTGATGATTTCGCATTTATATTTCCGTTACACTGTAATTGGTTTCCATTTCCATTTGTTCTTTTTTTTTCTTCTGCTTGGAGGTTTTGGTTTATGTCCCCCTCCATATGTATTTTTCGTTTTATTTTAATAATCTACAGAAAAGGAGGTCCCGCCTAAACCCCGCCCTTGGGTGGTAAATAAATAAAAAAAAAAAAAACCTAGGACAATGTGCATAGTACCTAACTCCCGCAAATACTATGCAAATTTCCTATCTAGTCTTCTATTGTAATCGAAATTCCTCTGTTGGTATTGTGATCCGATCCTGCTCCACTACTATAGTTTATATAATACAACAATAAAAAAAAGAGAAGAATTAGTTACGGTATTATGAACATGTATGATCTATACACAAATGCAAAAATAAATTAAAATGGTCACTCACAAGTTAATAGGAAGAAAAGGAAAGCTAAATGATGGGAAACCTAATGGCAGCATATATATGTATAATAGTAGTTAATAATAAAAATTTGGTAATGGAACAAACGTAAAAATGAAAGCACACCTGAAGGTGACTCCTAATGTCTAATATGTTGATGTTGCAGTCCTTCAATTATGCATCCACAAGATGATTTGGAGTTACTTCTGCAAATATTTCATACAAATTAATTTAAATAATAAATGTATCACTGTTAAAAGACAAAAGGAAAATGATAAGACTAGTATAGATACCATATAAAAGTGATCTAAGAGACATTTAAATAGCATAATCAAATCACTTAAAACATTTCAATGCTAGGCATGCTTTTGCCAACACTAATTATTATCGTCGTTAGAGAGCATTTAATTGTCATTGTCATGCTGGTAATTTTTTTTTTTTTGGGTTGGCTTTTATCGTGTAGCAATAAGATAATGAGTTTAGTTTTGTTATTATATGGATACGTCCATGAATCTAACGCATACACAAAAACTAACTCAAGAGTATAAGCTCAAGAGTACAAGGTACACTACCTTGCACAAGATCTTTTGATGCCGGGCTATTTCATCCTCACCTTTGACCAGATGGCATTTCTGCATATGACACAGCAGCTTTCTCAGTGAAGGTATAGGATTAATTGTGTTAATTTTTGTCATTAATGGTATGAAAAGTAGAAAGAAAAAATATGTACAAGTGAGGCAGTTTTTAAATTATATTAACTACAAATGGCTGAATTTACCCAAAAAAAGAGAGAGAGAGAGAGAGAAAGAAAGAAAAAGTACTAAAATGCATACCTCACATGTGAAAGAAATATTACGAAAATTCTCCGTTTTAAAAGAGAGCGTCACATCCGCTCTCAATTTTTCAATCATCTATTTTTTATTCCATATAACAGGTAGCTTTGTGGAATGACCTCGACCCTGTTTGAAATTTTGAACCATAACTTCATCAGCGACAGAAATTTTCAATAAATTATGAATTCACTATAATTTTCTCGTCCATTGAGGGAGATTGAGATCGAATTTATCAGAAACTCAGGCGATATAAACAAAGAAGTATAAGCGAAGCTCGTTGAAATTCGAAATTTCACATGATTACACGTGTGTTACACGACACTCATTTTATATCTTACGTATTTACAAGTGGCGAAACATGATTGCTTTTGTTTACGGTAATCGCTTCTTAATGGATATCTTATGTATTGTACAGGTGGCAGATATCTTTCTCTCTCTCTGGTTCTTTGTATCCAGTTTTCTTTCTTAATAAAGTTATCTTTTTAATAATAAAAATGAATACAGAATGTCATAATTTTTGTGATATTCTTTCTGTATGATAATTAGAGACGCTTAGGCCAGAAAGCCCGTTTGGAGCCCTTGTAAAGACAGATATTTACAAGTTGGTGACATAAAAAAAAATTTCTTTTGGTAATATAAATTAAAAAGACAAATGGAAAATTTAACTATAAATCATCTAAAATTTTTTAAATATAAATTATAATAAAATAAAAACTAGGCGTAAAACTACATTTGAAGGCATTGAGATAATACTTAAAATACAAGAACATCAGTGGTGCGAAGCGGCGGGGAAGACAACTAACAGTTGAAATGTGGGAGTACGTTCATGGTTACATTTTCAAAAATTATAAATAATAATGAAGCTGCAGAAATGATTGACCACAGAGCTTTGACTAATTGTGATATCAGTTGCCAGGATTTTTTTTGTTGAACAAGAATTAAACCGTTGACTGCAATGAAAAACTTAGTGCCTTTTACTGCGTTTGGCATCAGTCCTCTTTCATTTTAAGGCGTCTATAGACAGGGAAACAGTCTGAAAATAGTTAGCATCTTTGCTGAAGACATGGGGTGGTGGGCGTGAGTATACATATATATAGATATTGTAACTTTGAAAATTTTTTAATTCAGAATTAAAATCTAGGTTAAAGTCCGAGATGAGTTCACAAGGTTATAAATTTTTCTAGGATTTTAACTCGCGTGCTTACTGACTGTAACTTTCACGCAATCACTGTTCCTCTTTGTAATTGATTTCATAATGCAAAATTGTCCACAATGAGGTCCAAAAGCAAAACAATACAATTAGATTAAAAAAAGTTTCCACAGGTTATAACCAAACCAACCAAGACTTTATCAGTAATGACACTTCAAATTCATCCACAATCAATGCTGAGTAAAGCTATAACAGTTTATGACTATGGTGATGAAAGATTGAATAGTTGCAAAATTTCAATTAAAGGAGACAAAAGGCAATGGCTACGAACCACCACTGATGAGTTGCAGCTACGTGAACCAAAACTCTGAACGGTATTCCATGATTGCTAAACTATGTTTCGATCTGGAAAGTGGAAACTCATAATCTCAGACCCATCTACGACAGACATGAGTTTAAAAATGCAGTAGTTGCCCACATATAGATATCCAAGTTTCAGAAACTATACAGAACTATTAACAAATGAACTATCTTTCGTGTTGCGTAATTGTTCATCTTAAAGTTCCTTTCAAAATATGAACTCCGGTGAAACCAAGAAATAAAATAAAATAAATCTGCTTTTCAAAGGAAAACAACTAAGAGATTCATTATATTACATCTCATCCCCATAATACCTCAAAAATGAAATAATAACTACTCACAAGCCATCTACAAATTACAAAAAAAAATAAATCCTAGGAAAAAGGGGTTTCACAAGTCAATTTTGGGTATTATGTCTAATTGAAACTACGTTCAACCCACATAGGTGGTGCAGTACGGCTGCGAGGGCGAAACTTACCCTTAAAATGTGGGACAATACTACCATCTTGAATATGATAAATTCCCATGTCTTTACCTCCTCCTTTCCGTCTTCTAGACATATACGAAGCCCAGCAGTCATCGGTGAAGTAAATAGAATTAGGTATGCAAATGGAAGAGTCTAATGCTTGAATAGATAAAGAAGAATTGTGACCCAAGAACAGAGCTCTATTTCCTATATCCTTGATCTCCATCCATGTATTTGTGAGCATGTCTACTTTAAAAACCTGAAATGCATACGTTCCGTAGCAAGAATTGTAATAGTCTCTAGCGTAGGCCCCTTATACCAAATATAATTTCTCTAAAGCGATACTTTCGACTATCTCAGATGGCATCTTAGCTTTACTTGTGTCTTCCTGTCTGAATGGACGCACAAGTTCGCCACTTGGTAGATAACTTTTAGTTGACGTCACCCACATCAACTAAAATGTTTCCAACTCAGTAATTTCTAGTGACATTACTTCTGGCAATTGAAAAATCCGTAGCCTGCCACATATTAGAACGTTTTTGTCATAGCTTCTACTCAAAATCATAGTTGAAAAACGAATGGAGGAAATATTCAAAGTTCAGAAGATTCATAAATCATACCCAATCAACCAAGTTCTATTTCACATTGCTGCTGGTAAGTAAATTTGGGAGTACAAATATCGCACCTTGGCTGCCAAGCGTATACCAGAGTTCACTGATCTTGCAAGAATTGTCTTCCAACTTTCAAAAGCCAACAGCTGCAGTAGAAGTCAAAAGATGTCCTTAAAAACAGAGGTGTTATGAAAGAAATGCTGTTACAGAGGTGCTCTTCCTCTAAAAAACTAGGTCTTTTCTCATACCAATTTTCTTGTAGCTGTTTCGAATGCACTTATCTCTCCATGTTGCCTTCCAAAACCCTGCATTTGTTGTTGTTGCCCTGTTCCTTCTCGTACCACTCGTTTTGCGGCGTTGAACCGATCATACATCTCTCTGCATGCACATATTGAATATTGTGTCACGTCAATACTGAGATATAAACCTTACATTAATTATTGTATCACTTAAATTCTTCCCTAAAATAAGGAATGGAAATTAAATTTTGATCGTTGCATTAAGTTAATTGCTGGTTGACTGAGCTGATTCTGATCCCATGATCGAGACGGATCTGTGTAAAGTGGTCAATGATCTCTGGAGTTTGTACCTTTTTTATTTCGAATGGAAATAGTTTATGAATCTTCATCAGTTTAGCATATCCTATATATTTCGCTAGTTAAAGACTTTATAAATCTGAATTGTCAGGAATTTTGAACGACTGGTCAATTCAACAATCATTATTTGGCACTGCAAATTGTGTTTTATTATTTAGAAATTATAAGCAAATTTCATGTGATAAAGGCCGAAAAATATGACCAATATTATAATAAAATAAATTTGTATATTTTAATCCTAATGTAGAATCTATTATCAGAAATCTACCTACATTTAAAATGTTTATGATGCTTTCGGCTATATTTATAGATGAAATTCAATTTGGCTTTCATCAATTTGGCAAAGAGTTTTTCAATATAAATGAGACTCTTAAACAGACAATTGGATAATAAATTACTATAAAAAGACAATTAGATTCTAGATTGTAAAACGAGATTGAAAACTGATAAATTTTCTGTTTGGTTGCTAAGAAAACAGAGAAGTTTATGAATATTCCAGATCTATTTCATTTAATTCAACATACTGAATGCATGACTCCCGACTCTCTATATATATATATACAAAAGAAGTGCAGTAAAAACTATTGCTAACCAATTCATATTGTAACAAACTAATCACACAACCAAATCAGCAAGCTACTAACTAATTTTAACTAACTGCTGCACACGTGGTCTTTCATCACTGCTTAACAGAATTGGCTGACTCATCACTGTTGACGTGGCATTGCTGATGTATCTTGACTGACAGCTTTCTTTCATTCTTCAATTCAGCACAGTGAGCTTTCTTCACAGCCCCCCTCAAACTTAAGGGGCATGGATGTACATTAAGTTTGGTTCGCAAATAACTGAATTGAGAGGAAGTTAGTGGCTTAGTCATTATGTCTGCAATTTGCTCTGCACTAGGAACATAGAGTATTTTCACATCTCTAGTGAGAACTTTATCTCTGATAAAATGAAGATCAATCTCTATGTGTTTTGTCCTTGAGTGAAACACTGGGTTGTGAGCAAGTTCTGTGGCACTTACATTATCGCACCATATTGTTGGTTTCTCCACACAGCAGAGATTAATCTCGAGAAATAGTGATTTTAACCATGTTATTTCTGAGACTGCGGATGCAAGTGCTCTGTATTCACTTTCTGCTGATGATTTAGTCACCACAGACTGTTTCTTCGAGGACCATGAAATCAAGTTATTTCCCAAGTACACACAATAAGCACCCACAGATCTTCTATCATCTAAATCACTTCCCCAATCAGCATCCGTAAATGCTGTAAGCTTTAGATCACCTTCTCTGACAAATTTCAGACCATAGTCTTGTGTTTCCTTCAGATATCTCAGAACTCTTTTGCATGCCATAAGGTGCTGAAGTGTTGGTGAAGATACATATTGACTTAACTTGTGAATAGAGCAGGCAATTTCTGGTCTAGTCAGAACCAAATATTGCAGACCTCCTACTATGCTCCTGTAATGTGAGGGATCCTCAATATAATAACCCATTTCTCCTTCAGCACTTTTCTGCAATCTGTAAGTTTTGCCACTGCTCATTGGTGTGTCGATGCCTTTGCAGTCAATCATATCTACCTTGGTAAGCAAGTCTCTGATGTACATCTTTTGAGATAGATATATACTATCTTGATTATACAAAACTTCTATACCAAGGAAGTATCATAATTTTCCTAAATCTTTCAACGCAAATGCAGTGCTGAACAACTTGATGAAATTTTCCAGTTCAACACAGTTTAGCCCTGTAATTAGAATATCATCTACATAGATTAGGAGCATAATGATTGAACCTTTGCTCCTTCTCAGAAATAAAGATGTATCAGCCTTAGAATTCTTGAATCCCCATTCCAGAAGGCAGCTCTTTAATTTGTCAAACCATGCTCTAGGAGCTTGCTTTAGTCCATAGAGAGCCTTGTGCAATTTGCAAACAAAGTTTGGCCTTTGTGGATCAATGAACCCTTCTGGTTGGCTCATGTAAACTTCTTCTGTTAAATCACCATTCAAAAATGCATTATTCACATCCACTTGTCTTATCTGCCATCGATTCATAACAGCTAAGCTTATCACAACTCTAACTGTTGCAGATTTCACAACTGGACTAAAAGTCTCAAAATAGTTTACTCCCTCTACTTGCTGGAAACCCTTGGCGACTAATCTTGCCTTATACTTTGCAACACTCCCATCTGTATTTGACTTCACTCTAAACACCCATTTATTGCCAACAAGTTTGTGAGTTTCAGTCTTTGGTACCAGTGTCCAAGTACCATTTGACATCAGTGCATCATATTCAGCTTTCATGGCTTGAAACCATTTTTCATCATTAAGTGCCTCCTGAACACTTTCTGATTCTTTGTGTAACAATATTGCAGTGTACAATTTTGGCTTAAAGATACCTGCTTTTCCTCTGGTAATCATAGGATGATGATTTTGAGGTGATAAGGTTAAGGTGTTCTGGTTATGATAAGAGATGATATGAGTTTGGTTATCTGGAAATTCATCTGAGGATTGGTTAGTTGATGTTTCAGGAACAGAGGGTAGTATTATAGGTGTAAAGTGGTTACAAGTATTTGTGTTTGAGGGTTGTGAATCTGAGTTAATTGCTGGTGTTGGATTTACTGTTGGAGAAAGATTGTTACCACTGGAGCATGCTTGAGAGAAAGATTCATTGCTGTTATTTGAGAAATCTGATATGATAGGTAAGGTAGACAATTAAAATACTTGTATGGGAGTAATTATATATGAGTGTGAAGAACCAGACTTTGACTGAGATTTATCTGAGAACTGAAAGTTAGAATCTGAAGCAAATGGATAGGAGTTTTCATCAAAGACAACATGTCGAGCTATGTATGTATGACCAGAAGGATGTAAACACTTATAGCCTTTGTGACAAGGACTATAGCCAAGAAAAATGCATTTTGTTGTATGATAATCAAACTTGTGCTTATTGTAATCTCTCAAATATGGATAACAAGCACAACCAAAACATTTCAGCATGTTGTAATCAGCTTTCTGTTTATATAATCTTTCATATGGCACTGACATCTTAAGTGCAGATGTAGGTAATCTATTAATGTGATACACTGAGGTATAGAAGGCATCCCACCAGAATTGAAATGGAAGTTTAGCTTGTGCTAGAAGTGTCAGACCTAATTCTACAATCTGTCTATGCTTTCTTTCAACAAGGCCATTTTGATGATGTGTGTAAGGGCAAGAATGTCTAAAGAGGATGCCACTCTCATATAGAAAGGTAGTAAATGGTCTGTATTCTCCCCCCCCCAGTCAGATTGTAGAATTTTAATGGTAGTTTGAAACTGGTTTTCAACTTGAAGCTTAAACAGTTTGAACACCTCTAGAGCTTCTGATTTGAGTTTTAAAAGATAGATCCAGATGTATCTAGTATAATCATTCACAAAGCTAATGTAATATCTATATCCTTCTCGAGAACATATTGGTGAAGGACCCCATAAATCAGTGTGAATGAGTTCTAATGCAGATTTGGTCTTAATATCAGTGACAGGAAAATGAAGTCTATGAAACTTGCCCAGCTGACATGCTTTACAGAAATGTTGTGTTGCCTGATTTACCATATGTGATGAGACTAAATGAGGATGCACAAGTTTTAGTAAATGAACTAAACTCTGAGCATTAGGATGACCAAATCTTCTGTGAAATAGAGACATTTTATTGAAAGAATCAGTACAATTATTATTATGATCTGTCTGGAAACATGTTTGGAAACAATTGCTACTGGTTGTAGTACTAAGATGACAAAAAGATAACATGGACAAAGGTCTATTTATTTGACTCTGAGATAGAAGAGAGGTGTATGCAGGCAGTTGTGATGACTTAAGCAGCAGTTTGTATAAACTTTTCTCAGCAATACCCTGTAGTAGAACTTTCCCTTTCAGTGAATCCTTCACAAAGCAAACAGATCCAAAGAATTCAACAAATATATCATTATCAGTAATAAGTTTCGAGATACTTATTAAATTCTTTGTAATGGATGGGACAAGCAAGATATCTCTAAGTGCAATGCATGTACATGCATATTGTAATTTAGAACTTTTAAACTTGAGAGCAGTATCACCAATATGTGTAATTGACAGACCTTTTCCATCACCAATGACAAGCTTATCATTACCTCTGAATTCATCTCTGACATGCATATTTGCCATGTTGTTTGTAAGGTGATGTGTAGCTCCACTATCTAGATACTAGCCTTCATCTGCTGGTCCTTCAAGATTAGCAACATAAGCAGCTCCAGTTCCAGGTAAACTCATTGACTCAGGCATATAAGAGGGTTCGAATGATCCATAGGTCTGAGATATTCCTGAATTAGCAGCTGGCCATGAATCATCAGGTGGTGTATCAAAATATGTCATATAAGCTGATCTCTGATTTCTCCCTTTGTTATAAGACCTTGGCTGTTGAGACACATAATTCTCTTCATATCTATGCCAACATTCTACTGCTGTATGTCCAGATTTTGAGCAAATTTGGCATACAGGTATTTGATCATTACTTCCATCAGAAGACATCAAACCAGGGTTAGTACTATACTGTCCTCTCACAAATTGCATATGTTTGAAATTTCCAGTCATTTGACCTCTACCAGTATTGTTACCAAAATTTCCAGAACCAGTTGGAAAACCTCTTGGATGAGAATTGAAAAACAATCCCCTTCCATTAAAAGAGTTATTTCTTCCAATTTGATTTCCAACATGAAATCCTCCATTACCTCCACCTCTTCTAACATTACTTCTTGACTAAGCATAATAGGCATTCATTACACCATAATTACTGTTATGAGCAAAATTAGCAACATTTGCATTGAATGTTTGTTTTTCTATCATGCTCTGCTCAAGTCTTGTCTCATGTGTGAGCAGTAAAGCATAAGCATCATCATAATCCAATTTACTAGCAGTGATGAATGTAGCTAAATCAAGATAGCCTGATCCAAGACCATTGAGAATATGTTGCAACAGGTCTTTATCTGAAACAGGACTACCAACACATGCTAATTTGTCTGCAATTTGTTTAAATTTTAAACAATAATCTTCTATACTTAAAGAATCTTTTCTTAGAACATTCATCTCATACCTAAGTTGAAGCGCTCTTGCTTCAGATTTCACACCAAAATTTTTCTCCACTGTTTTCCACACATCAAATGACGTATTGCAAGAATGAACAAGACTCAGAATACCTTCAGTGATCGAGCTTAGTAACCAGTTAAGTAGTGTCTGATCTTGTGATCTCCATATTGTATATTCTGGATTCTCGATCAGTTGAGTGGATCTACTTGTTGCTCCAGCATAGTTTCCAGAGTCAAGAAATTGATTAGGTGACACTTTCTCTCCATTGATATATCCTTCAAGTCGATTTCCTCTTGTGGAAGCTAAGACTTGATTTCGCCAGAGCATGTAATTAGATCGATCTAGTTTTATAGGAGTAATGAATGAAAATGTTGTTTGCATAGCTTGATTTGCAGTAATTGTATTTGAATTTATGTTTGTGTTACTGGAGCTTGCCATATTGATGGCTCTGATACCATGTAAAACGAGATTGAAAACTGATAAATTTTCTGTTTGGTTGCTAAGAAAACATAGAAGTTTATGAATATTCCAGATCTATTTCATTTGATTCAACATATTGAATGCATGACTCCCGACTCTATATATATATACAAAAGAAGTGCAGTAAAAACTATTGCTAACCAATTCATATTGTAACAAACTAATCACACAACCAAATCAGCAAGCTACTAACTAATTTTAACTAACTGCTGCACACGTGGTCTTTCATCACTGCTTAACAGAATTGGCTGACTCATCACTGTTGACGTGGCATTGCTGATGTATCTTGACTGACAGCTTTCTTTCCTTCTTCAATTCAGCACAGTGAGCTTTCTTCACATAGATTAAGCATAAAATCATATATATCGATTCAAAACCAAGAAACTAATAATGGTAAAAATTAAAAAAAAAGGGAAGAAATGGAATTGTAATTGGTTAATTATTATTATATACCATGGCTAGAAAGAAAAATTTTCATGATCATTTTAAAGTAGCATTAAAAGATATACAGTACCAAATTGAAAAAATCTATATGCAATTACGAATTTATGTAGGGTTATTAAAATAGAGAGAGAGAGTTGGATCTACATGGGCATTCAAAAGAATTTTTTTGTGGTAATATTTTTAGTTAAGAGGAAATATTATTCTTTATGTTTTGGCTTTAGTAAAAGAAATATGCATACAGTAATGCATATTAATTGATACCAAGCATAATAATTACCTTTAAAATTAAAGGTGGGAAATTTGACAGTAGAATTCAAATGAAAATTAAACAACTAAATAAAACTGATATCAAGCAAACTTAATTAAAATTTATATACCTTGCAACTCCCAAGGTTCCATCTCGTTCAAATCTAATGACTTCAATATCAAACTTTTGAAATGAAACCTTCTTCCTCAAGTAGTAATGAAGTAGCTCCTCGTCCGTTGGATGAAACCGGAACCCCGGAGGCACACCACTGCCAGAAGAAGCCATAGCTGCCGCGCCAACTAGTACTATACTAAATGTTCAACACCCAATAGTAATAATAATAATAATAATAATTCGAAGAATTGAGAAGAAAAATGATGCAAAGATAGTGATGATAAAATTTTGGACGTGGGAAATAAAGTTATAAATATGGAGAAGGAAAGGAGGTGGTGAGTGGATGTCAACGGTGTATATGATGATGTGAGAAAGTTGACGGCCGGTGACTACGGTGGAGGGAATGCTTAAAGCTAGTTATCGTAAATTGCAAGATTAAGCTTGCATGCATCACATTCTTTTTATCTACATGCTGCTTTGGAGCGTGAGAATTAAAGCTCTCCATTCAAAGAAGGTTCCAGAGTCGTACTAACAATATTATGATGGTAAAAATTAATATAACATGCTCTAGCAACGTTTCTCACGCTGAAATCCACATGGAATTGAAGCTAACACCGATAAACATGACTGTTGATACTAAAATTTGAATAGATAAAAACAGTTATTTTACTTGGAGAGCGAGCTATGAGAAAGCTTCATATAGACCCTCTGCTCCTTGAAGGCTAAGAGAAAAATGCTTGGAGGATATTGTTCTCCCTCCTCCAATATACCTATTTCTCATGTATATACCTCCTTATTGTGTCTTCATATCATTGAGTGGTGGCCTCTTTATATAAGAGAAATTATTAAAAGTATAATTGAGTTAGGAAAACTTATCTCTTATCTTGTAGGATTCAAGGCTAATGAGGATTAGGACTCGTATTGTTTTACCCTATTTTGATTGGGACATGTTATTGGACATGGGTCCTTGGGCTCGAGTTTGGTAAAAATATGAGTATAACGAGAGTCTCCCAATTTATGGTATTCTCAAGTTTACGAGTGAATGCTATAAATTGATATAGTTTATAGTATGTTAGATTTCCTTATTATCTTTTGTTAAATGTCATGATGAAATCTTGAATGACATGAGAAGAAAGTAGATGACATGAGGAAATCTCGAATGTCATAAGGATACCTTGAATGGCATGAGAGATCTTGAATGTCATGAGGATAACTTGAATTGCATGAGGGGATCTCGAATACCACTAGGACAACTTTAATGACATGAGGATAACTTAAACATGAGGAGATCCTGAATATCATGAGGACAACTTGAATGACATGAGGAAATCTCGAATATTATGAGCATAACTTGAACCACATGAGGAGATGTCAAATGCCACAATATGGGCCATAAAATTAAGATAATGTTGTGTCAAGGGCCATTAAAGTAAGGTAATGCTATGATGTGGGCAATAAAATTAAAATGAAGCCACGACAAGGGCTATTAAAGTAAGATAATGTCATGATATGGGCTATAAAATTAAAATAATGCAACGTCAAGGGCTTATAAATTATGCTGCTATAAGGGCTATATAGTTATGATGATCCTTATCAAGGGCCTATAAATTATGCCTGATAAAGGCAATATAATTTGTTGGGAAAGGAACTCACACAAGCAGCTGCAATTTAAGCGGAAACAAACTTCTTTTCCTCTTTGTGTGATTAAAACATGATGTGTACCACAAATAAATATTTAGAAAAGTAAATCAACACAATCTAAAGCAATAAAACAATTACAAGAGACACAGATTTTTACGTGGAAAATTCAAAGCGAAAAAAACCACAGGATCATAGTCTGATATAATCTTTCACTATATTAATGAGATTACAGTATAAATTCTTCTCTAGATAACACTAGAGGCTAATAACATCAAGAATCTCATTAATTTTAGCTTACAATAACAATCTAATATCTATCTCTCTAATAAGTAGGTATATCAAATAATTACCAACGAGAGGATAAAATAAAAATCAAGACCAGTACGATTATACAGGATAATGCTAGGAACTTATCCTCAAAATTTTATAGAAAACAGAGTTAATTTTGTTTTCCGATCGTCCAATCGAAAATTGAAACCCAAGCTTGCAAATATAATATTGTCACTGTTCTCTTCTCCAGAAAAGGTTTCTACCGTCTCTATTTATTCTTGTTATATAATGTTTTCGAAACCTAAATTTCATGAAAAATTTCATCTAACCCTTTTAAGTTTTCTTTAATCATTTAACTGCCCAAACTTATAAAACTTTGGGGTTGAGTCACCCAAATGAGATAGATCCAACAAATATCCCCTTCCAGGTTATATGGGGGGCACCACCAAGTCCGCTTTCTGTATATAGTTTTTCAGCTTCTCCTTAAGTAATGATTTGGTCATTATATCTGACTCATTCTTTGTTGCGGCCAAGAACATAGTTCTATTTCCTATATCCTTGATCTCCATCCATGTATTTGTGAGCAAGTTTACTTTAAAAACCTGAAATGCATAAGTTCGTAGCAAGAATTGCCATCGTCACTACGGTACGGTCCTTGTCTCCTCACGACCAATAATGCATCGTCTGATTCTACCAAATATAATTTCTCTAGAGCCATACTTTGTACAAGCTCAGATGGCATCTTAGCCACTGAATCTGCAACACTAGAATTGTTATTGCTATCATGACCACTTAAGTTTTCTATTTTTTTTTTTAAACGTATTTAATGGGATATGGCTTCGGACATGTGGGAGTATGAAAGAATGGTTTGCTAATAATATTTTGTAAGCAAAGATTGATAATAAAATGGATTGTTTTTTTCAAAGCAGGCATTTGTTTTGTTTTTGTATTACACTTGGGCTTCTAAGCTGAGCGCAACTATATCTAATCTCAAGGTGGCTACCTTACAAATGCTGTAAGGTACAGCTACCCTTGTACAGTGAAATGGAAAGTGGGCCTAAGTGGCGCTTACGACCATTTTGTGAGAGTATTGTACCTTAAACTGTCTGTAAGGTACCTAATCTACTATTGTATCTGCTCCCCAACACTGAACACAATTCCTGATTGGCTGGCTTTGCTGGCTTATGTCAAGGATGGACGTACAAGTTCACCACTTGGCAGATAACTTTGAGCTCATGTCATGAACAACAACTAAAATGTTTTAACTCAGGAGCCACCAGATATGACATTACTCCTGGTAATTTAAGATAATCCTTAGCCTGCCAGGTATTAGAAGTTTTCTTTGTTAGCTTCTACTCAAAATTGTAATTGAAAAATGAATGAAAGAAATATTCAAAATTCATTAGATTCGTAAATCATACCCATTCCACAAACTTCCCTTTGTCATTGCTTCTGGTAAGTAAATTAGTAAGTAAACATGCAGCGCCTGGGCTGCCAAGTGTGCCAGAGTTCTTCAACGATCTTGCAAGAATTACCTTACGCCACCAGCTGCAATAGAAGTCAAAAGATGTTCTTTAAAACAAGTGTGCAATTAAAGAAATGTTGACTCTCAAACACTCTTCAATCAAGTAGAAAGTGGTAACATTATTGTACTTGACACTATTAGAACAGATAAAGGTAAAGGGGATACCTTGGGAAAAGTCTTCAGTAACATATACAACAGTAGAATTCAACTCTGAAGTAGTCGTAAATGGTGGGTCAGGTTCTGTATGCAGAGACTTGAGTCCAGAGTAAGAAATTGAAAGAATTCTAATTAAATTGAACTTTATAGTATTTAGAAATATTTTAATTAATTAATATTCTAACTTGATTTGGTTTCCTATTTAGAATTTCGTTGTTTAGCCTTATTTAAGTTGTATTCTTATTTAGCTATGAATCTTATTAAAATAAATTTTCTAACCAAATTAGGATAAGTCGTGGTTAGTATAAATAAATGTCTTTTATACTTTTACCAAGAGGACTTGATTATTCGTTATTGGTTATTTCTTTGAATAAACTATAGATTTTGAGTTCAATAATATTTTTAGTTTTCAAATCTCTGTGTGAGTATTTGAGTTTAGTTAATTTTCGGTATTCTTTTGAATCAACGTGAATTTAGTTTGTTCTTTTATTTCGGTATTATTTAGAATCAACGAAATATTTTGAATTGTAACTTCCATTACATCAATTTAATATTAAAGTTGAAAAACCTAGTTTTCAACTGTCCCCATCACCTATCCTTTCTTTTCCTAAACCCATTTAGTTTTTCAAAGAAAAAAAAACAAAAAAATCATAAACCAAAAAAAAAAGTCAGCACTGCAGTAGCCATTGTCTACAGTAGCCGGCTCAACTTTTCTGTCACTGTTCACCAACACCAACCAAGATAAAGCACGCATCACCAACACCAACCAAGATAAAGCACGCAGCCCATCAAACCCCAAGCATTGACCACCACTGATCGGCCACAGAACACCGGAAAAAGGGCCATAATAGCCGCAATTGCCGCCGCCTCTGTTCATCACTTTCCGATGCAATTTTGCCATCACCACCACCATCAATTCTACAAGCTCAACCTTTCTCACCCTTCCCCACCACCAATTAGGGGTGTTCACGGATTGGATTTTATGGATTGGATATCAATCCATATCTGATCCATGATTTTACGGATTGTAAATTTTCCATCCAATCCAATCCACGGATCGAAGAATTCAATCCAAATCCAATCTATATGTCTGTGGATTGGATATAGATTTGACTCAATCCTTATCCAATCCACCATTTTACGGATTGGTTTGTGGATTAAAATTTTTTAATTATGTTTATTCTACGAATTAATTAAATAAAAAAACTCTAATATAAAAATAAATTAAATGTTTAAATAAAGTTAGAATAATATAGTCAAATTTTCAAAATATGACATAGTAAAAAGAATAAATCTCATTTGTTTAAATCAATACATAAAAATTAACTAAAATTATAAAAATTAACTATTTAGAAAGCTATATTTATTTATTTATTTAATTATGTTTATTACATATTATTATTGGATAAGATATATATAATGTTAATGTAACTATATTCTAACTTATTTATTTATTAGTAAATAGTAATGTCACATTTACAAGTTTTATTTTTTAAATGAATAAATAAATAAATTTTATTTTTTGTGGATTCGCGGATTTTTGTAGATTTACATAAGCAAATCCATATCCTATGCATCGACTGCGGATTTTCAAATTTTCAATCTAATCCAATCCACCAATCCAAAAATCAAATTTTTACGAATCAAATTTTTGAGAATCAAACGGATTGAGCAGATCGGATTGGATTCTGAACACCCCTACCACCACTTGACGAACCGATCGTCAGAATCAAAGCCAACTCTGAACCGTCACCTCTATCTCTAATTTCTGGCCAAATCACCACCTTTTTTGACAAACCATCACCACCATCATACTCACTGATCCAAATCTTCCAGATCTACCCATTCTTGTTTAATTTTTTTATCACTGTTGCCGGCAACCTTATCTTTTGCTTATTTATATTTTTGTCCCTGATCTTTCATTTATACCAGTATTGCCCTTTTATTTTCTAATCTTAGCCAAAAAAACAAACAAACAAACACAAAGAGAGAGAGAGAGAGAGAGAGAGAGAGAGAGAATGGAAAAATAGAAAGAAATTGAATCATGAAACCGCAACATCGTTGTGAAGATTTCATCTTAATAGAAGGTGTTTTAGTTAGGACATTGAGAATTTTGTGTTCGAATATTTAGAGGAACTTCAAAATAGAAAACCTTTACACATAAAGCAGAGATATGGATTTGACGAAGTTGTTCGTGATAATGCAAGTTATGAGAATAATAAGAAAAATAGTAACTTTGCTTTACTTGACAATAGTATTCCTTCCAAGGAGACTATTAATTGGCCATTCATGTCTACAATAAATTCTCCACATATATACATCGATTTGAATCAACCACAAAATATTGATGACTATATTGATCTTGTGGGACAAGATGAGGTAGCAATTGATGTAGTCTCATATTATTCATTTGATTCAAATGGGGAGAGATATCATAAAATTTTTCAAGAAGTGGAAGATTTTAAGAAGCACTCTTTTGTTGTTGGTTTTTCTGAGAGCTTGAAAGGGTGTTAGGACAAAGAAATCTTAGAAAAATTGTTCATTGAAGATTTTATCTTATGTTGTTGGACAAATTGGATGGATATAGTCACCAAGGTTGGAAAGTTCAGGGTTATTCATCAACATCGACATTGTAATTTAAAGATTAATCTTAAAGCAAATAAAGATTACCTTGGAGATTACAATGAGCAAAATTCGAGAACGAATTTTCTCTACCCTGGCGAGAACGACATAGAGCAAGAAATTAAAGAAATCCTAATTAGTTTGAAATTTATAATATTTAATAATATTTTAATTAATTTGTATTCTAGCTTGATTTGATTTCCTATTTAGAATTTCATTGTTTAGACTTATTTAATTTATATTTCTAGTTTAGGTATGAATCTTATTAAAATAAGTTTTCTATTAAATTAGGATAAGTCATAGTTAGTATAAAAAAATATCTTTTGTACCTTTATAAGGAGGCTTATTTCTTGGAATAAACTCTAGATTTTGAATTCAATGATATTTTCGGTTTTAAAATCTATGTATGAGTATTTAAATTTAGTTAATTTTCAGTATTCTACAGAATCAACGAGTCTTAATTCCTAAATTTGCGGTATTCTTTTGAATCAATGTGAATTTGGTTGTTCTTTTATTTTGGTGTTCTTTAGAATTAACAAAATATTTTGAACTATAATTTCCCTGCATCAAGAAGCAATGCCTATAACAATTTTCAAATGTCGTGTCCGAGATAGTTGGCATCATTCTCCATCTGCAGCCATGTTGATTGCTCAGGTTTAAATTAATGAAACATTGTAGATAAACTAATTTTGTAAAAAAATAAAATAAAATGAACTTGACAGACAATGTACACGCTCATTTAGTGTTCCAAGTTTGTGAACGGGGTGTTCTCTCTGCAACAGCATAGTAACTTTTCTGTATTCTCGCGAGTTATTCTTGCCAACTCCGTAAAACTGAAAACTTTACACTTCATTGTTCCAAGTTTGTAACTTTCACTAGGTGCTTGGTACTTCTTCATAGAAGCTTTACACCAAAACTTCCTGTAGTTAAAGATGAGTAATTACCTCTTTCTGGAAACAGAGCTCAAAATATACAGATTGATATAAGATGTACAGATTGTAACACGCATGCCATCCCTCTTAATGGTTCATCAAGAAATGCATCAACCAAGCCCAAAAGTGAAATAAAGTCAAACAAACCATCCAGAGTATTTGCACGCTGTTTCGGATCGTCGTCCCAGAAAAGGCTTCCCTGAAAGCCTATACTGCATGATAAAAGTAAAGCAAAGGTAAGCCAGCAGAAAACCAAATAGAACCATCACAATTCACAAAGGTGCAGAAGCAGTACCTTGGTAGATACTCCAAGCACTTAGGCATGCTTCCAACAAAGAAGTTGTACGAGAAATTTTCCACTATTAACTCCTGAGACAAGTGACACAGCCAGTTAATTTTGCACTTGAGGCATACCTGCACCAAAAATAAATTTCAAGTAAAAGTAATTAGGAAACTAAAATCATCTAATAAATTTCAGGTAAAAGGATGAGATGCAGATTTCTACAACTTCACCGATAAAAGCATTAATTATAAAAGCACGGTTACAATGACATGTGTTGAATTGTAAAATAGAATCACAAGCTCAGCTCAGGGTGAAACGACTTTGTCGGTTGCAGTAATGCTATCCAGACGACAAGGCAGCATGAGACTTTCATTGCTCATACGACATTCAATCTCTATCATACACACGGCATTGGTGATACACGTGATTGGCATATATAAACTTAGATCCTGAAACGGCAACCATGAGTGTCGTTTGAAGCACTTAAAATATCACATGAATGTCACGTGGAAAAACCTGTTGAAAACGATTACTTTTGGCGGGAATCCTCTAGGTTCTGTTACAACAAACCCAGAACAGAAGCTGGCAAATGGCACCACTTTCTAGACTCTTCCATAGCTGTATATAAGGACTTAAGTGCTGAGATCTGAGGGATTTGATTGATTGTAATTCAGTCATTAGGCTTGTAATCTGTTGAGCATCAATAATAAAGGATATGGCTTCTGTTTCTCAAGAGGATGTAGGCACTGTTGCCGAACCTCTATAACCTCTTTCTTGTCCAGTTTTGTTACTTTTCTTTCTCTGCAAATTTCGATTGATTACTCATCTCTAATTTGGTCAAAACACATTCCTAAGTTCAAAGATCAGTGTGTGGTAGAATCTTGGGGGGTTAGAGTTCTAAGTAATCTAACTAAATCTTAACAAATTGGTATCAGAGCTCACATCTCTGATTCTTGAACTGAGAATGGCACCACAGAAGCTTGATGTGGAGAAGTTCACAGGCGAAAATGATTTTCACCTTTAGAGACTAAAGATGAGGGCATTGCTGGTACACCAGGGAATTGAGGAGGTTCTGGAGGATGCAAAAACCTCAAAGAAAGTCAGTAACATCAAAGATGCCATGGATAAGGCACTCAACACCATAATCTTGAGTCTTGGAGATGGTATACTCAGAGAGGTAGGGGATTAGACAACAGCTGCAGGCCTTTAGAAGAAACTAGAGGACATGTACACGAAGAAGTCTCTCACAAAGAGACTGAGTACAAAGAAAAGACTCTACACACTCCAAATGGAAGAAGGCAGTTCCTTAACTACTCACATTGATGCCTTTAATAAGATCATCTTGGATCTTGAAGACATTAATGTGAAGATTGATAATGAGGATAAAGCCATTATCCTGTTATCCTCACTACCACCCTCCTATGAACACTTTGTGGACACACTGTTGTATGGAAGACAGTCTTTAATAATGCAGGATGTTAAAGAAGCTCTAAGTTCTAAAGAAAGCTCCAAGAAGTTAGAAGTTCGAGATGGTGAGGGATTAACAGTAAGAGAAAGACCAAAAAAAAGGGATGGCTGGAAAGGAAAAAGGAAAGGAAGATCAAAATCCAAGAATAAGGTTTTGAAGTGTTTTCAGTGCCACAAAGAGGGTCACTTCAAAAGAGACTACCCTGAGAGAAAGAATAAGCCTATGGATGCAAGGAACAGAAATGGTAATGTTGCTGTTGCTTCTGATGAATCAGATGAAGGATATGACTCTACTGGTGTTCTAGTAGCCTCTTGTAACCAAACTGAAGGTAAATGGGTTCTTGACTCTGGATGTACTTACCATATGTGCCCATTTAAACATCTATTCATTGACTATCAGTCCTATGATGGTGGCAAGGTTTTAATGGGTAATAATGCAACTTGTAAGGTATTGGAATTGGCTCTGTAAGGCTAAAGATGTATGATGGATTAATTAGGGAATTAGATAATGTCAGATATGTTCTAGAGCTTAAAAGAAATCTAATTTCCCTACGTATGCTGGATAAGGCTGGTTGTTCCATAAGAGTTGAGTCCAGCACATTAAAAGTCATTAGAGGGTCTATGGTGCTGATGAAGGGAGTGATGCAAAATAGCCTATATATACTGCAAGGTACAGCTATATCTGGTGATGCTAGTATCATAGAAAAACATATTCAAGATAAAACATTGCTGTGGCACCTCAGGTTGGGACACATGAGTGAAAAGGGGCTAAGAGAACTTGAAAAAATGGGAACTCTAGGTAGTGATAAGATAAATGCCATAGGTTTCTGTGAGGAATGTGCCCTAGGAAAGTCTTCAAGAACCAGGTTTAAGACTGCAGTGCATACAACAAAATGCATTTTAGACTACATACGTTCTAATATGTGGGGACCAGCACAGATAGAGTATCTAGGTGGAGCTTATTATTTCTTGTCTATGATTGATGATTTCTCTATGATGGTTTGGGTGTATCCTTTGAAGAGTAAAGAACAGGTCTTTGATAGGTTTAAGACCTGGAAAATCTTGATTGAAACTCAAACTAATAAGAAAGTTAGAGGGCTGAGAACTGATAATGGTCTTGAATTTTGTAACAAGCAGTTTGATGATTTGTGTAGAAAGAATGGGATCCTTAGACATAAGACAGTGAGGTAAACATCACAACAAAATGGTTTGGCAGAAAGAATGAACAGAACACTTATGGAGAGGGTTAGATGCATGCTCTTCCATTCTAAGCTGCCAAAAACATTGTGGGCTGAAGCTCTAAACACGGCATGTTACCTAATAAACAGGAGCCCTTCAACTGCTCTTGATTTCAAAACTCCCTATAAGGTTTGGTCAGGAAAGATGGCTGACTACTCAAAATTGAGAATCTTTGGCTACTCTGCCTATACACATACTAAACAAGGCAAGCTTGAACCAAGGGCATTGAAATGTGCCTTTCTTGGGTATCCTGATGGGGACTAAAGGTTACAAGATATAGTGCACAAACCTAAAGCCTCCAGAGTGCATAGTAAACAGAGATGTAGTCTTCAATGAGAAATGTTAAATCAAGATGCTGCACAATGCAAAACTCAGAAGATAACGGGGAAAGATACACCTCATTTTAAGGTGGAGCTGTTTAAGTCAGAGGATAATCTCAACACAGACCATTCTATGGAAAATAAGACCACAAATGAGGAAAAAAAACTCAATCACCTGGGCATATCTCAATACAGGATTATCAGCTTACCAGGGATAGACAGAAGAGATAGATAAGAGAACCTAAGAGACTAGGATATACTGACTTAATAGCATATGCTTTGACAACAGCATAGGAAGTAGACCAGGAGGAGCCAAGAACTTATGAAGAAGCTGTTGCGAGTAAAAATTCAACTTTGTGGATCAAAGCCATACAGGATGAGATTGAATCACTTCACAAGAATGGTACTTGGGAATTAATTCAAAAACCAGAAGGAAGAAAAGTTTTGGGATGCAAGTGGGTCTTCAAGATAAATGAGGGGATAGTTGATGTTGAACCTAAGAGATTCAAGGCTAGGTTAGTAGCAAAAGGATTCACACAAAATGAAGGAGTTGACTTTATAGAAATCTTCTCACCAGTAATCAGACACACATCTATTAGAATCTTGATGGCACTAGTTGCTTCATATGATATGCATCTCGAACAAATGGATGTTAAAACGGCCTTTTTACATGGTGAACTTCAAGAGGAGATTGTCATGACACAGCCTGAAGGTTTCATTGATACAGATCATCCAGATAGGGTTTGTTTACTAAAGAAATCACTTTATGGGTTAAAACAATCATCAAGATAATGGTATCTGAAGTTTGTCAGTTATTTGCAGAAGTTGAACTTTCAAAAATGCAATTATGACTGCTGTGTATACTTCAGGAAGAACAAAGATGAAGAAGAGGTGATCTATCTTATTCTATATGTTGATAATATGCTCCTGGCATGTAAGAATATGGAGCAGATATATCTATTAAAGCAACAACTAAAGAATGAGTGTGAGATGAAAGACCTTGGTCCAGCAAAAAGGATTCTAGGCATGGATTTGATAAAAGACAGAACAGCAAAGACTTTGTTTCTTACTCAAGAGAAATATGTCACAAAGTTCTTAGAAAGGTTTGGAATGGCAAACAGTAAACCAGTGAGTACACCATTGGCAGCACACTTCGAATTGTCCAGTGAGCAATGTCCAAGCACTGACTTGGAACAATGTGAAATGTCAAAAGTTCCATATGCCAGCTCAGTAGGCTGCCTAATGTATGCTATGGTGTTAACAAGACCTGATATGTCATATGCACTCAGCATGGTAAGCAGGTTTATGGCAAATCCAAGTAAAGAACATTGGAGAGCTGTGAAGTGGATACTAAGGCATCTAAAGGGGACTGCAAGCTATGGATTGTTGTATGGGGGAGAGAGAATAACCTACAATCTGGTTAAAGGTTATGTAAACTCAGACTATGCAGGGGAACTGGACAATAGAAGGTCCCTCACTGGTTTCCTATTCACTCTCAACAATTGCACAATCAGCTAGAAAGCTTCTCTGTAGAGTGTGGTAGCCTTATCAACAACAGAGGCTGAGTACACAGCTGCTGCACAGGCATTTAAGGAAGCAATATGGCTAAAAGGCATGGTAAATGAACTGGGGCATGAACAGGCATCTTTAACAGTTCTATGTGACAGTCAAAGTGCAATAAGTTTGAGTAAGAATCAGGTCCATCATGAAAAGCCAAAACACATAGAGATTAAACTTCATTTCATCAGGCTGGAAGTCTCTAAGGGTACTATCAAACTTGTGAAGATCCATACCAGTGAAAACATTGCTGATATATTAACAAAACCAGTCCCCATTGCTAAGTTTGAGCACTGCTTAGGCTTAGCAGGTATCTGCAGGAGGTAAAACTGCAGATAGATGAGAAGAAGAAGCTATAGGAATGCAGAGATTCAGGTTCAAGGTGGAGATTGTTGAATTGTGAACCAGAATCACAAGCTCAGCTCAGGGTGAAACGACTTTGTCGGTTTTAGTAATGCTATCCAGATGACAAAGCAGCATGAGACTTTCATTGCTCATACGACATTCAATCTCTGTCATACACACGGCATTGGTGATACACGTGATTGGCATATATAAACTTAGATCCTGAAACAGCAATCATGAGTGTCGTTTGAAGCACTTAAAATATCACATGAATGTCACGTGGAAAAACCTGTTGAAAACGGTTACTTTTGGCGGGAATCCTCTGGGTTCTGTTACAACAAACCCAGAACAGAAGCTGGCAAATGGCACCACTTTCTGGACTCTTCCATAGTTGTATATAAGGACTTAAGTGCTGAGATCTGAGGGATTCGATTGATTGTAATTCAGTCATTAGGCTTGTAATCTGTTGAGCATCAATAATAGAGGATATGGCTTCTGTTTCTCAAGAGGATGTAGGCACTGTTGCCGAACCTCTATAACCTCTTTCTTGTCCAGTTCTGTTACTTTTCTTTCTCTGTAAATTCCGATTGATTACTCATCTCTAATTTGGTCAAAACACATTCCTAAGTTCAAAGATCAGTGTGTGGTAGAATCTTAGGGGGTTAGAGTTCTAAGTAATCTAACTAAATCTTAACAACATGTATTCAACAAATAAAGCTATCATTTATGCATGAAAATGACTAATATTCATAGACCCAGAATTCCTTGTAATATATAACACCAAGGAAGTACGACAAAAATGAAGCCAAAATCATCTCACTGGCGTGAGATTATACTCTTGGCAACCTTTGATTCAATATTGACCAATATGGCGTGATTCTACCCACAAAAAAGCCTCAAGCTATTCATCAAGATTGATTGAATATGGCACGATTAATTCTGCCCGCCAAAAATCCTCTACACAACGAGCATTTCATTTGCAGTTTCAACAACTAATTAAATTCCCGATCTCTGGAGGAACTGGACCCGTTATTTTATTCAACAAGCCCAATCCTTTAGGTATCATCTCAATCAGATTATTCCATGCATAATTTTACAAGACACTTAACACTAGATATTAAATTTCAATCATCATCAAAGAACATAATTTAAGCTTACAGCTCTTGCTAGTAAGTCAGGAGTAGACACAATTCTGGTGCAAGAAATCCCATTAAAGATGATTTAGAGATATTGATGTTTCTATAGTACAAAAAATTATTTAATCAAATTACATATACAATCCAAGAAGCACCCGATACAACTGATATTCAAAATTATATAAAGAATCATAAATAATTACTTACATCTTCGCTTGAAATTCCCCAAGAATCAGGCTAATTACTTGAAAGTTTGGGTTTGGGTTTGGGTTGAATCTTTGCTTTGTGTTCAGAGAATTCGCCAGCGTACTTGAATAGGCTGTGGAATTTGCCAGACTCGAGCTTATCATCTTTGCAAATATTTGGGTGCCTAACGTTTTAAGTGTTCTCTAATAGCTTGAGTTGAGTC
The DNA here is from genome assembly GCA_030449075.1 of Murraya paniculata. Lineage (NCBI taxonomy): Eukaryota > Viridiplantae > Streptophyta > Magnoliopsida > Sapindales > Rutaceae > Murraya > Murraya paniculata. The sequence continues at coordinate 717,486 of JAEVFN010000069.1, forward strand.
GAAAGAAGTACTGCACAAATAAAATTCTGTTTCAGCCATCAATTTTTTCTTGTTTTTTTTTTTTTTTTTAACAAGCTTAGATTCAAGATTGGGTAGTGATTGGCTCCCGAGAAAATTCAGGAAAATGTAAAGAGAAAATGATCAAGAGTAGAGAAATAGTTACAGGCGGTATCGTTATTGCTAGTGAATAAAATAAGTGAGGTTTTAATGGGTAATATCAATTAAAAATAGTTGCTGGACAGTAACATAAATAACTATTGTTGAAATGAAGAGGTTTAATATAACTATTGTTGGTTGACACCTCTATTGGTTGACACCTCCTGATAGATTCACTATAAAAGACCAAGGATGAAGGGACCTGAGGGGTGAAGAAAAATGAAGGCAAAAAGGAACATAGAAGGCATAAAGAAGTGAAGCAGCCAAGAAGCCATAAAGAAGTCAAGTAACCATGAAGACAAAAAGAAGTCAAGCAGCCTAGAAGCTATAAAGAAGTGACGCGGCCAAGAAACCATAAAGAAATCGAAGATCACAAGCTAATGAAAAGCTGAAACAGAGAGTAATAGCAGCAGCAAAAAACAGAGAACAGCAGGTTATTTGTTTGCAACAACAATTGTTGCTTTCGTTGAGAGGCGATTCTAACAAACTCAAGGCACAATTCTCAAAACTTTCACAGTATTTAACTTTCAAGATACGAGAATTAATATCACAGAACCATCGCAAGAACCAATACTCCCAGAGGAACACGGGACGGAAACTCTTCAGGAAGGAACTCGGATTGATTCATTCTTAGCACCTCAAGTACAATTGTCACTCCAATATCAGAGTTTAATCCAGATTGAAGCTTCAGTAAAACAACATCTTACAGCAACTCTGGAACAACAAATGAAAGAGATTTGGACAAAGTTGAATCAATTAAATCAAGAAGAACCTGCCAAGTTGCAACGTACAAATGGAAAATCAGGGACCCATCCATTGGAGTTGACGAATGGAAAACATATAGAATTAACTTTGGAAAATCCACATAAGAACTTGAAAAGAAGAATTCGAAATCGTTGAAACAAATCTCCGATTTCAACTTCAACAACCGAAAGTGACGAGACATCATCATCCAATTCCGAGAACTCACGGAATAACAAACTCTCTTCCAAGTATATTGAGAAATTAAGAGAGTAGAAAATGAAAAAAGTAAAGCGCATCAACAATTCAGAAATATTACGACTTGAAGATGAGATATTGAAGGCCACAAATTCCCCTCTTGGGGAAAAAATTTTGGAAATACAACTTCCAAAAAAATTCGTTACGCCAAGATTCAGGTTTATAATTGAACGTCAGATTCAATCAACCCCATCAGACATTATAGGCAGATAATGGCTTTGTATGAGCAAGACGATGCTTTGATGTGCCGTATCTTCCCCTCCACTCTTGATGGACCAGCATTAAATTGGTATCATACCTTACCATCAAATTCGATCCACTCATTTGTAGAGATATGTTCAGCATTCATAGCGCAGTATTCAAGTTATCGAGACATGAAGATTATATACGAAGATTTAGATTAGAATCCGCTAAGGTTGAAAACTGTGATGACCAACTTGCAATAGTGGCTTTTAAGCAAGGACTTCCATCAAATCACCCGCTTTTTGAATTACTTGTCAAGAATAAACCAAGTTGTCTGTGGGATCTACTAACTCGAGCACAGAAGGATGTAACACTGGAAGAAGAAAAGAAAAGTCTTGTATCAAAATCCAACAAAATTTATAATCGAGAGCAAAGATTTTCGTAAAACCGATGTACAGAATCAATAAATCAAATGAAGAAAGAAGAAAAAGCTCAATCGAAGAAATATACACCACTGAAAATTTCGATTGGGTAGGTTTTACATCGAATAAAAAATGAATCATGGCTAAAAGGACCACCACCAATGACCAAAAACCAAAATAGAAATACCATCAAGTATTGTGCATTCCATGAAGATTGTGGGCATAATACAAGAGATTGTAGAGCTTTGAAGAAATATATTGAAGAATTAATTTCAAACGGTCAGTTGAAGGAGTTTGTAAAAGTCAAAGACAGGCAGTCCCAAAACCAAACTGATTTCTTAAAGAAAAATCAAATTGAAAATTCAACATCAGGATCAGAGCAAATAATTAATACTATTACAGGTTCCTTACCTTTGGAAAGGCGCATGAGCAAAGAAAATGAGGTATATTGCCAAAAAAGAGTAATTGAATCCCCTGAAGAACTCTCAAAGAAATGTGTCAACACAGACATACAGTCAGAAGTTGGTTTCTCGCCTCAAGACCTTAAACAAATTCAGTCCCCACATGATGATGCATTGGTAATTTCAATCAAAATAGGAAATTGTCTCGTCAGAAGGATCCTGATCGATAATGGGAGCTAGGTAAACATACCCTATGACACAACTACCGAGAAAATGCATATGGAGCGAGATAAAATCAAACCATTTGAACAGCCGTTGGTGGGTTTTAGTGGAATAGTTACATATTCAAATAGCGTTAACTGACTTTGTGGTTGTGAAAGCGAGAAGACAATGGATACATAGAATGAAAGTTGTACCATCAACTTATCATCAGGTGTTGAGCCATCCGACAATTTACGGGATGGGAGAAATTAGAGGAGATCAAGCTACAGCTCGGACATGGTGGTACCGGTACTAAAAGAAACTGAGAGTGAAGATTCAGCTTTTGAAAATCAGGCTAAACAAGATTCCAAATAGCAATTACAGTCAAACGGCATGAGGCAACAAAATAGAGATTTGGAATCAACAAGAACCGGCCGTAGAAGATGTAAATATTGCTCCTATAGATCCAAATAAAAAAGAACTAGTCCGAATTGGCTCATTTCTGCAACCAGATGAAAAGGACCAACTTCTGAATCTTCTCCAAATGAATCGCGATGTTTTTGCATGGAAACCTGAAGTTATGTCTGGAGTACAACCAGAAGTTATGTGTCATCATTTGAACCTTAACCCCAGTATGAAGCCTGTTAAACAAAAGAAAAGATATTTTGCTCCAGAACGCAATCAAGTCATAGATTCGGGAATGATTAAACTTAATTTTATCAAAGAATTGCATTATCCAGAGTGGTTGTCAAATGTTGTGTTAGTGAAAAAGAAGAATGGAAAGTGGAGAGTTTGTATTGATTTCACCAGCTTGAACAAAGCTTGTCCAAAAGATAGTTTTCCTCTTCAAAAGATCGATTCACTTGTAGATTCTACGGCAGGTCATCAACTCATGAGCTTCCTGGATGCTTATTCTGGTTATAATCAGATCCAGATGTATGAACCAAATCAAGAGAAGACATCATTTATTACTGAAAAGGGAACCTACTTTTATCGAGTTATGCCTTTTGGATTAAAAAATACAGGTGCAACTTATCAAAGATTAGTCAATAGAATTTTTAAACCACTCATCGGAAGAACAATGGAAGTCTACATCGATGACATGCTGGTAAAAAGTCTGAACCGATTCAACCATGATCTAGATTTGATAGAAGAAAAAAGAGAGCAAGCGCTGATCCGTTTTGAAGCATATCATCAAAAAACCAAGTCAGTCTTCAATGAAAAAAGTCAAACACCGAAACTTTCATTTGGGAAATTTAGTCCTCAAGAAAATCTTCCAAAATAATCAAGAGTCTATTTCTGGAAAGTTATGTCCAAATTGGAAAGGTCCTTATGAGATTGTCGGAATCGGATCAAAAGGTGCTTATTGGCTCTCGGACATGGAAGGGAAAAACTATCAAGGCGCTGGAATGCTACCAATCTATGCATTTACTATTTATAAAACTTCCAATTAGTTTATGACTAAACTGGAAGAGCTGTAAATATACGCTTATATATCAATAAAACAACGATCTTCCTTGAAATGAATATTCTTATACTTGGAGGATTGAAATGATCGATTAAATTTATTACAATTAAATCTATTAATTCATATTTCATGGCCATTAAATTAAAAGGTTAAATCCATGACTAACCTACACTTCAGCAGCTGCAAAGTTGATTATAAAAAATTAACTTTCAAGGCTCCAGCGTTACTTGAAATTAAAAGGTTGATCCTTGATCAATCTAAAAGCTCAGCTTAAAAATTAATCAACTGGTACCTATATTTTAGCTAGAAGGCATAAAGAAGTGAAGCAGCCAAGAAGCCATAAAGAAACCGAAGATCACGAGCTAATGAAAAACTGAAATAGAGAGTAATAGCAGGAGCGAAAAAGAGAGAACAGGAGCTTGCGATGGAATTAACAAACACTTGAAGCTTTTCTATTATGCATAACTCAACACTTGAAGCTTATTTGTCCGCTTATTGGTTCACGACAGCTTGTTGTATTCTGAGTAGCGGAAAGTTTTATCTTATAAAAAATTGCTAGGTCACTGATCCACGTGAAACCAATCCTCAACATGCAAATCTTAGCTTTGATCAACGGTAGAAGAATCAGCAAACGAAAGTTAAACTTTTTATGGATAAATAATTATTAATCACACTACCCAATGGGCTTGCACTTATATATTCATTTATTTTTTTGCTGCAAGACAACTGTGATTAATTTAACATTAATTGCTATGATAACATCATGAAGTTATCTAATTAATTGCTATTCGTGCCAAGTTGGAGAAGTAGAAGTACGGTCCATTCACGTGGCACAGAAGCTTAATGATAATGTTTATGTGTTTCAACTATCGGCCGACTGAAATATCTCTCACACTTTTAATGTGGCTAATTTATTCACGTATCATCCGGATGGTGAGAAATTGTATCAGCCTGACTCAAGGATGAGCTTTTTTCCAAGTGATGGAGACCGATGTAGGATGGTTGAGCATTATAACGGAGATACCTTCTAGAGGCTATAACTTGAGCTATAAGTATTTGTTTTCAACTATAATATGTCATTTCGAAGATTATGACAAGACGAATCTAACCCAGATAGCTTGTGTTGTTTTACCTTGGGGTCAAGCTCGACGTTCCGCTTCTTTCCTAGTTGTTTCTTAGTTTTAAGATTTTTTTCCTATTTTTTGTAATTTTTCTAGGATTTTTATCTTTTTTTTAGAATTCGAATTTGAATGCTATTTATATTCTTTTTCTTATTTTAATTAGGAGAATTTTATTATAAAATAACATCTCAGATTTGCCTATTCTGTTAAATTCATGATATTTAGTGTTATTATATAAAGGGGGTCTAAAATTCTAATTTTGTACTATTCAAAACTATTCAATAAACGTATTATTCAAAAACCTTTGTTTCTTCTATAAATCATCTTCCAACGTTTCTGTTTCACTATTTCTCAGAATCCAAACGCAAACCTAAGCTTTTTTTTTTTTTTAATTTTCTAATCCAATATAAAGCAAAAGAAAAACAAAATTGACATGGCTAACACGATGTTATATGTGCGATTGTGCCACTTTTGATTCCCCTGCTGCCATTAGAAGGCACTTTAAAAGTGTCCATCCTAAAGTTTTCAAAGATCACATAAACGAATGTGATACTTCTCACAATTTGTTCAGATATGCTAGTGAATACTCGAGGCACAAAGGAAAGTTTCATCCTCGCGCTCCAAGAAATTAGCTTGATTATGTAATAGCTATTTAGTAATCATGTGCCGTGTAAATTAAAAACATCCAAAACAGATCAACTTCTACTGATATAGGTGTCTCCGTATTTGTCCCTCCACTTACATTGTAGCTCAAAGGTAGGAAACCTCAGTCAAGTCTTGGCATAACTTGAACTTGTTAGACAGTAAAGGTTTAGTCATCATATTTGTTGGGTTACTTGAAATATGCGCCTTCTTCAACTCCATCGTACCTTAATTTCATCTCGAGTGAAACGTATTCTCATTTTTATGCATTTTGTTCTCTCGTGGTGCACCTAATTTTTATCAAATCTATTGTACTTTAGCTATCAAAAAACATACAAACGCTGCTAAGATCTACACCAACTCCTTAATCATTCCTTTTATCTAGATTGTCATTTTAATTCCTTCTGTCAAAGCAACATACTCAACTTCGATTGTAGATAGAGCAACCACATACTGCAAAGTGGACTTCCAACCTGCTTAATAATGTTCACCTAAACAAGTACACGGTCATTAACCTTCTTCTATCTCAGTTCCATCTTAGTCATGTATAGTTTGAATTAGCATATCGTCAATAGGTTAATTCTAGAATTCTCATCTTTTCTATGTAGCACACCTATATTTGAGTTTTTCCAGAGGTATACCCCAACTACCCCACCATTATAAACAATTAAATTAATTATTCTTAATTATTAGTTTTAATGAATTTCATTATTATCCTGATTTGGAGCGTAATTGTGTGATGAGTATTAAGTATTGACTTTTGTTTTATTGCATCTTGGTAGTTAGTACAATCATAAGTTCTCTTCTTAAATTCAATCCATTAACTGTTACTTAAAAAAGTTACTTAAGAGTAGAAATTGTCAACTTTAATGCACAAGAGTTAGAAAATTTTCATATTTAGGCAATTCCATGTATATGAGTTGCTGCTATGAATTAAATGAGAAAAGTTACTTAAAAGTAAAAATCATATTCCAACGTTTTTGCTTCACCATTTCTTAGAAGCCAAATGCAAACCTAAGCTTTTTTTTTTATAATTTTCTAATCCAATATAAAGCAAAAAAAAAAAAAACAAACACAAAAATGCCATGGCTGACACATGATGTTATCTGTGCAATTTTGCCACTTTTGATTCTCCTGCTGCCATTAGAAGGCACTTTAAAAATGTTCATCCTAAAGTTTTCAAGGATCACCGATATGAATGTGGCACTTGTCACAATTTGTTCAGATATGCTAGTGAATACTTGGGGCACAAAGGAAAGTTTCATCCTCGAGCTCCAAGAAATTAGCTTGATTCTGTAATAGTTATTTAGCCATCATGTGTTGCGTAAATTAACAACATCCAAAATAGATCAGCTTCTAATGATATAGTTGTATCCCAACTACCCCACCAGTACACCTCAGCTACTTACCACATTTGAATCTTTAAGAAAACTATAATTTATAACTACAATCTTACAATTCTCTACCTTGGTTTTAAAATTTTATTAAACATCATTCATATTTGTCCCTCCACTTACACTGTGGCTCAAAGGTAGGAAACCTCAGTCAAGTCTTGGCATAACTTTTTTTTTATATTTAAAACCACCCAAGGGTGGGGGGTTAGGCGGGACCCCCTTACCTGTAGATTATTAAAATAAAACGAAAAATACATATGGAGGGGGATATAAACCAAAACCTCTAAGCAGAAGAAAGAGAACAAAGAACAAATGAAAATGGAAATCAATTACAATGTAACGTAAAAATAAATGCGAAATCATCAATGCGAACGCCTAGAACGTCGCTTGCGATGCTTACGACCTTTTCTAGAACAGGAGGAGTGCGGGCCAGCAACACTGAAGTCATGATGATGCCCCCCGGTGCCCTCAGGCTCTGAAGCAAAGTACTCATCAGCTACAGGATTGTCCGCGGAGCTAAACTCCTCGTCTGATTGAGATGGGAGGTTTGGAGGAGGAGAGTGAATACGCATAGCCGGGGAGCGAATAACAGCGGCTGTAGCCTGGAGAAAAGTAGAGCCGGGGGAAGCCCTCTGCACCCCACATCATCAAACTCGGGAACTCGGGAATGTCCGTGCTCACTTGAGCGAGCATCAACAACATCGGAGGGCCTTGGGTGACTAGGCAGACCTCCTGAAAAAGGCTGAATCAGCTCACCCACAGAAACACTCATCCCTGGAGCAACAGTCGCAACGGGACCCACAGAGGCCGAAAGCTAACCCTGAGTCATAGGAAGCTGATGATCAGAAGCAGGTGCTGCAACTCGTAATGGGCCCTGATCATGGGTCTGGGCCTCACCAACAGGCTGCGTGGGCTTGCGAAGCCCGGGGTTAGCAACGTAGCAAGAATCTGCAAAGTGACCAAAATTCCTAGACAAGGAACAATAAGCTGGGACCCGCTCAAAGATAACGTCCTGCCAAAATTCAGAATCCCCATCTCCAATCTATATACGAGGCAACAGCGGCTTCGAAACATCATACTCCACCAGAACTCGAGCTACCGACGGCCGATTAACCGAGGCCGTGGCATGATCAACACGTAATGGTGTACCAATGGCAGTCGCAATAGAAAATAAAGCATATTTGCAATGGATAAAATGAACGGGCAAGTACGGAAGTGATACCCATACCGGAACAATAGGTGACTACTCCGAACAACGGAAATCAGTGCTTCACTTAAAGATTCGCATGCCTCGACCATTAACATACCAAGTCTGGCGCACCCACACATGCGAATAATCTTCTTTTAAAGAGAGTTTAATCAACACATGCCGGTTGTCGAGCAAGGAGACTTGACAACTTCCTTTCAAGCCCAAAGTGACAAAGAACTTCCGAATATCGTCCATAGAAGACCGGCCAAAAGAAAACTTACCAACCAGAGCCAATTTAAATGGCTCAGCCGTGGCTTGTATTTTCGCTGCTGTAAAATGGATGGCGGGCTCGCCACGATAGAGGGAAGTCGGCTTAACCAGAACTGTGGGCTCCGTAGAGCCAGTAACTGCATCAAGGAAAGACTTATGGGGCCTGGGGGGCGGTTGGGTTAAGGATGACTGCGGGGTTTAAAATCGAAGCAAATGATGGCTTAGAAGTTGAGGGTTGGGTACGGGTGACATGGTGAATATGGGTAGATTTAAGTGCACTAGCCGTAACAGCGTGAGGGATAGGTAATGTAGAGTCATGAGCTGAACTTGGTGGAGGCTGGTTGAAGGGAGGCACCCCAAGCTGAGGCAAACCCGTGACTAGTGCACGAGGCAAATCACCATCCTTAAGCCCTGGGCTCGGCTTAGTTAGGTTTTGTGGGTGGTGTAGGCTGTGTGGGGGAGCTTGCACAGGCTGTGGAAGGGATTGGGGCATGGCTGAAGCATCACTGGCCGGTGCGGACGGGTGTGTGGGCTCGGTTTGGTGTGGAGCAGGAGGCTCATCTGAGAGAGGCTCATTCGAGGCGTGAGCCATTGGTGGCTTGGAGACAGCTGTAAAGGGCTAGTTCATACCACATGCTGCAACCAACAAGTGGTGAGCATAGCTGCCCGCATGTTGGCTGATGTTGAGGGAGCCACCACAAGCTGCAGCCAAAAGTAGAGGGATATTGGAGGAGGGAGCCACGGCCTGTGGTCGGGACGACTGGATGGTGGTGTTTTGGGAAAGATCTTCTGACGGCAGCCGGGGATGAGGCACGGCCAGTTGAGGCTCAGAACCGGCCGCCATGCATGCGAAGGGGGTGGGGGAGGAAATCCGAAGTTGATGCGGGTTTGGGCCACGGGTTTCACGTGACTGACGCTGGTCGTCGGAACAGTGGGCACCATCGGGGTCAAAAGTTGCCGGCAGTGCCACAGCAGTACCAGAAGTGGTTATGGTGGCCGGAAAACCAATTCATTTGGAAGGGACCCGTGTACGTGAGGACCGACGTGGTGCACGGGGGGGCTGGTGGAGGGACTGCTCAGACCGGCGCATCCCCCCACTGCCGGCCGGGTAAACCATTCCGGCGGCAAAACAGTGAGTGGCAGCTGTAGAGAATTTTAAGTTTAGGGTTTGTAATGCATGAAAAATGCTAAACACTAAATTTGCTTATGAGCAAATCAACGATTTCTAAGTCTTGGCATAACCTGAACTTTTTGGACAGTAAAAGTTTAGTCATCATATTTCCTAAGTTACTTGAAATATAAACCTTCTTCAACTCCAACGTATGTTAATTTCATTTCGAGTGAAACATATTCTCATATTTATGTGTTTTATTCTCTCGTGATGCACCTAATTTTTATCAAATCTATTGCACTTTAGCTATCAAAAAACACACAGACGTTGCTAAGATCTACACCAGCTCCTTAATCATTGCTTTTATCCAGATTGTCATTTTAATTCCTTCTGTCAAAGCAGCATACTCAACTTCGATTGTAGATAGAGCAACCACATACTGCAAAGTGTTCGTCCAACCTGCTTAATAATGTTCACCTAAACAAGTACACTATCATTAAGCTTCTTCCATCTCAGTTCCATCTTAGTCATGTATAGTTTGAATTAGCATATCGTCAATAGGTTAATTCTAGAATTCTCATCTTTTCTATGTAGCACACCTATATTTGAGTTTTTCCAGAGGTATACCCCAACTAACGCACCATTATAAACAATTAAATTAATTATTCTTGATTATTAGTTTTAATGAATTTCATTATTATCCTGATTTGGAGTGTAATTGTGTGATGAGTATTAAGTATTGACTTTTGTTTTATTGTATCTTGTTAGTTAGTACAATCATAAGTTCTTTTCTTAAAATTCAGTCCATTAACTGTTACTTAAAAAAGTTACTTAAGAGTAAAAATTGTCAACTTCAATGCACAAGAGTTAGAAATTTTTCATATTTAGGCAATTCCATGTATATGAGTTGCTGCTATGAATTAAATGAGAAAAGTTACTTAAAAGTAAAAATCATCTTCCAACGTTTTTGTTTCACCATTTCTTAGAAGCCAAATGCAAACCTAACCTTTTTTTTTTATAATTTTCTAATCCAATATAAAGCAAAAAAAACAAAAACAAAAACAAAAATGCCATGGCTGACACATGATGTTATCTGTGCAATTTTGCCACTTTTGATTCTCCTGCTGCCATTAGAAGGCACTTTAAAAATGTTCATCCTAAAGTTTTCAAGGATCACCGATATGAATGTGGCACTTGTCACAATTTGTTCAGATATGCTAGTGAATACTCGGGGCACAAAGGAAAGTTTCATCCTCGAGCTCCAAGAAATTAGCTTGATTCTGTAATAGTTATTTAGCCATCATGTGCTGCGTAAATTAACATCCAAAATAGATTGGCTTCAAATGATATAGTTGTATCCCAACTACCCCACCAGTACACCTTAGCTACCCAAACGCTGCTAAGATCTACATCAGCTCCTTAATCATTGCTTTTATCCAGATTGTCTTTTTAATTCCTTCTGTCAAAGTAGCATACTCAACTTCGATTTTAGATAGAGCAACCACATACTGCAAAGTGGACGTCCAACCTGCTTAATAATGTTCACCTAAACAAGTACGTTGTCATTAACCTTCTTCAATCTCAGCTTAGTCGTGTATAGTCTGAATCAGCATATCGTCAATATGTTGATTGTAAAATTCTCATCATTTTTGTATAGCACACCTCTATTTGAGGTTCTCATGAGATGTGTCCCAACTACCCCACCAGTATACCTCAGCTACCCACTACATTTGAGTTCTTATGGAAATTGAAGTTTATAACCATAAACTTACAAATAGTCACGTTAAAATTTGTAATCTTTGAAAATATTTGGAAGAGTACGTTTGAAGTGGCTTGTATTAGTAAAGTGGAATAAAGAAAAGTAACATTGCAGAAATAGCGTCTTGTGTCAGCCATAACATTTTTTTCCTTCATTTTTTAAATTTTTTGCTTTTGTTCGAATTAGGAAAAAAAAGGCTTCGATTCAAGATTAGGTAGTCACTGGTTTCGGAGAAAATTCGAGAAAATATTAAAGGAAAGCGATAAAGAGTAGAGAATATTTTGCACAGTGTTTATATACTAACTATTAAGTAAGCGAGGGAGTTAACAAAATCTAGTTTCAGCTTCTCTGTTATACATAACTAACACTTAAAATCTATTGGTGCACGTCAGCTTAGTTTATAGTGTATACTGAATTAATCAGCATTGCAAAAGTTTTGCTTAAAAAAAAAATACTTGCTAAGTCATTGATACACGAGAAATCAATCCTCATCGTGCAATCTTAGCTTTGATCAATGGCAGAAAATATTATAGGAAACATAAGCTAATTTTTTAATTATTTAGCCTAAAAATTAATATAAGCCATTTAAGCCGGCAGTGTGAAGTTGCATACCATGCAATGCAAGATGCACCTGTTTTTTTTTTTTTTTAATGAACTAACATATGGGAAAGTAAAATATGAAATTAAGAAAAAAGCTAATTTTAATCTTTAGCTTCATAATGAATTTTACGAGTTGTTTTTGTGTGTTTCAATCAAGTGAAATATTAGAAATATTATAACTCGATTACAAATTTTCAGTTTTGTGAATATCCTCAAACAAATAGAATATATATGATTATATGATTCTCCTTCTAATAAGAAATCCATCCCTTATTTTAATGTATTACTAAGAACTGGCTGAAAAAAAAAAACTTTAAAAGTAGAAAAATAGAAGACGTGTAAGGTATAGGACAATACACATAAACTCGCATGCATGGATCAAAGCTCATTTAAATACATACAAGAATCAGTCACTATCAATTTAGATAGTGATTTCTTTTATGAGGGTTTTAGCAATTAAATCTGTATAAAATTTCAGTTCTACTTAACAATAATTATCAATCCCAAATCCATATAATCAATTTTCAAACCACGAAAATAAATAAATAATTATTTAGAATCACCACGACCCACTATTTTTCATAGCCCCAAAAGTTCATCTCTGCGCGCAATGAAAGCTGATTAATTTGGTGTTGAGCATTTGGATCCTCAAACCTCACCTCTTTTGATGAATCCTCTGTCACAAGCCGATCAAGCATCGTCCAATCATTCAGCCCTTGATCTTCTCTTCCCCCGGTGGCGGCCGCAACTATTTGGTGAGTTGTCGTTGGTTCACATGTTCCAACCTCTAACCCTGGCTCACAAGCTTGTTGGTGATGATACCTAAGGTTTTCAGTTCCACTCTCACAATCCCTGCTAGGGTTTGACATGAATTGCTTCACAATGGCCGCCGTTGAGTCCGTAGCCGAAGGGATAGTTGAGTAGTTTGGAACTAGGGCTTGTGGTTGGAAGAGAGAATATTGAGGTGTTGGGAGCATTTGAGATGTTGAATAATGTAGGGCTAGCTCAGGGTGTTGGCCGCGAAGAAGATATTGGTTTTCTCTTTGCATGAAAGCACTTGTGCGAGATTGGTGATTGTTGCTTGAAGTGCTATTGTTGAATTGTTGATGATGATGATGATCGGATGATGATGAGTTGATGTTTGAGCTTTGATCATTTCCAATCTTGAATAGATTCTTCTTCTTGAAAACCCTACATACCACCCACCCATCTTCCTACAAAGATAAAATGTGAAAATTAAAACAACATCTTCTTAATTAATTTTTAAATTAATTCCATGAAAGGAAAATGTACAAAGAGATATGCTGAAATTGTAAATGAATGTTATCTCCTCAGGTGAATGGTAGATATAGGTTGAAGATAGAATTAATAAGCATTCAATGAAATTGATTATTTTTCTCATTCAAATTAAGATTTTCTCTTAATATGAGCTTAACCCGTGAAAAGCTTTTTAATATGTGTGTACTCAGTGCTTTTAATCATGTGAATTAACAATGAACTTAAAATAGTGGCGAAAAGCTTTATATTAGCACCCTATGAAGATGAAACTATACTATATCTCTGATAATAGGTCGATAATAAATATCAATTTATTATCATTTGCGATACAGATTTTTTACCCTAATTAATTATAGGCCAAAAATTACTCATTCATGAATACAAGCAATTAATAAGTTTATATCACAGAATTATTCTTCAAAGAGAGTTATAAAGAATATAGGCCAAATGGAACCTAGAGATGCACAAAATCAAAGCATTAATTCGTTTTTGACTTTTGATCTACACACAAACAGAATAGTTAAAACCATTTGACCTGATGTTCTCATAACAATCAAAGCATCATCAAAACTACTGGAGACATAAATTGATGAAAAGAAAAGTGGGAACTCACGTTCGATTGGGCATCATCACCATCTTCAAGCCGATACTCATGCATTATCCAGTCAGATTTTTGGCCATGGGGTGCTCTTCCCCTGTAGAAAACTAGGGTTTTTCTCATACCAATTTTCTTGTAGCTGTTTCGAATGCACTTATCTCTCCCTGTTGCCTTCCAAAAGCCTGCATTTGTTGCCCTGTTCGTTCTCGAACCCGTCGGGTACTTCCTGTCCTTGTGACTGAAAAAGTACCAATCGTTTTGTGGCGTTGACCCGATTCTACATCTCTCTGCATGCACATATTGAATATTGTGTCACGTCAACAATGAGATATAAACTTTATATTAATTATTGTATCACTTGAATCCTTGCATTAAGGTAATTGCTTGTTGACTGAGCTGATTCTGATCCCGTGATGGAGAGCGGATCTGTGTAAAGTGGTCCATGATCTCCAGAGTTTATACCTTTTTTATTTCGAATAGAAATAATTTATGAATCTTCATCAGTTTCTCATCCTCTATATTTTGCTAGTTAAAGAGTTTTATAAATCTGAATTGTCAGGAATATTGAACGACTGGTCAATTCAACAATCATTTGGCACTGCAAATTGTGTTTTATTATTTAGAAATTATGAGCAAATTTCATGTGATAAAGGCTGAAAAATATGACTAATATTATAATCTAATAAATTCTTATATTTTAATCTCAATAAATTTGTATATTTTAATTTAGGCTACAGCTGCCTAACCTCAATCGGACCTAAATTAAAATGTCTAAGACGCTTTTAGCTACATTCATAGATGAAATTCAATTAGGCAAAGAGTTTCAATATAAATAAGACTCTTGAACAGAAAATTAGATTATAAATTACTATAAAAAGACAATTGGATTCTAGACTAAGCATAAAATATGTATCCAATCTAAACTAAGAAACTAATAATGGTAAAAAAAAAATTGAAGAAATTGGAGTTGTAATTGGTTTATTATTATTATTATACCATAGCTAAAAAGAAAACTTTTAATATGATCATTTAAATTAGCATTATAAGACATATAGTACCAAATTGTAAAAAACTACATGCAATTATGAATTTATTGTAAGGTTATTAAATAATTATAAAGCAAGAGAGATTAGGATTTACATCGGCATTCAGAACAATATATATATTTTTTTTTTTGGTCTTAATCCTTTTAGTTAAAAAGAAATATTAATATTTCTGCTTGGCTTTAGTAAAAGAAACATTTATATAGTAATCCATATGAATTGATATCAAGCATAGTAATTAGCATTAAAATAAAAGGTGGGAAATTTTCCAACAGAATTCAAATGAAAATTAAACAACTAAGTAAAGCTGATATCAAGCAAACTTAATTAAAATTTATATACCTTGCAACTCCCAAGGTTCCATCTTGTTCAAATCCACCTCTCTAATGACTTCCATATCAAACTTTTGAAACGAAACCTTCTTCCTCAAGTAGTAATGAAGCAGCTCCTCGTCCGTTGGATGAAACCGGAACCCGGGAGGCACACCGCCGCCAGAAGAAGCCATAGCTGCCGCGCCAACTAGTACTATAATAATTCGAAAATACCCAATAGTAGTAATAATAATACTAATAATTCGAAGAATTGAGAGATGGACAGCAAGAAAAATGATGCAAAGCTAGTGATGATAAAATTTTGGACTTGGGAAATTAAGTTATAAATATGGAGAAGGAAAGGTGGTTGTGAGTGGATGTCAACGGTGTATATGGTGATGTGAGAAAGTTGACGGCCGGTGACTACGGCGGAGGGAATGCTTAAAGCTAGCTATCGTAAAATGCAAGTTTAAGCTTGCATCATATTCTTTTTCTCTACATGCTGCTTTGGAGCGTGAGAATTAAAACTCTCCATTCAAAGAAGGTTCCAAGAGTAGTACTAACGATATTATTATGGTAAAAATTAATATAACATTCTCTAGTAACGTTTCTCGGGCTGAGAAGCTAGCTATGTGGAGTATGTATATTACATGCATAAGATGAATGAAATCCCTTTTGTAAAGTGACAAATGTTATATAATTACAAAAGACGAGTTAGGACTTATCGTTTCTTAATTCTCCGAATTTGAATTTGAACTAATCTAATATTTGGAGATTTTGTAATACGTGTGGATAATAGTTCAATTAATGATAAAATCTTTTGGGGTGGTACAAAAAGTTTGAGGTTTGAACATTGCTCACATGAATGGCGAGCGAATTGAGTCACAATCAAGAAAATATATCATTTTCACTATGTCTCTATCAAGTGTGCTACCATCCAACTATAATCGAAAAAACAAAAAAAGAAGAAATATGTGGGTATTTTCATTTAATCAAGATTTACTTATTTATATATTCTAATACAACGATTAGTAACAATGTTAGTTATCTCAAATTTATGAAAAAAATATATCTCAAATGAAGTATCTTATAATGTGACTTTCACAAAGTGAAAGTCGATGGTGATTTTATATAATCATTCATTTAGTTTTATTTAACTATTTCAAATCATTTAGGATAAATTTTTTAAATCACTAGTATTACTCATTTAATAATATCTTTTTTTTTATTATTTAGATACACACACTAATAAAGCTCTAACTCATGACCTGAGTTCTAAGAAAACTGCTCCTCGAACTAAACCTCGGCCTCACTCAATCATTAATATCTAATTAATGATCACAAACGAGTTTTGTTTTCATTTTTTCCTTTTCCGTTTGCATGCAAATGATTTGTATGCAGCGTGAACGCGCTTCACGCACTTGGGCTAGCACCTTGACAATATTGTTAAATATAGTTTAATGTAAGTATTTAAAGAGATAAATGATCCCGATAAAATAAGAAATAATATTAATTATGGTGGATATTTGATTGCTCCCAAAGCAAGAGATTGGAAAAACAGCTACAACTTCTTGGGATTTTCACTATTGATTGGACGGCCTCAATTTTATAACCTTATATAATCTTAATTAGTCCATTAAATTCATATTATTGTCATTAATTTATGATATTATTGAGTTGGGAATTAATATAATAAATAACAATAGTTGGAGAGGCAGTCGCAATTGCTAGGGTTTGCACATGCGGGTACGACTTTGAGAGCTTGCAGATTAATTTTCTTGATTCAATTGCACGCTTTCTTCCCGTTCAAAATTATATTCTTAAGTTGTTGTTAATATCAATTAAATTATCCCTTAACTGCATTTAAAATATGAGTGAGTTTGATTTAATTGATGAATTAAGCTGTTTCTTTTGGTATTGATGATAATGAGGGTTGAATAATAAAGATTGAGCCTTAGTTGGAATCTAGAATTAATTGTATACATATGAACCGCATGGCGTGACTTGTACGATGTAGATTTCATGGAAAATTCATCTTTATTCTAGTTCATGAACTCGTAGTACTCACTGACTTTGTTATCATTTCCATTTTATTGTTTTTGGAAAAAAAATGTTTTGCGACAATTAATCATAGAAGTTTGGGGGAGGTAACTAATTTATTTAAATTTAGCTCAAAAATTAGTAGCTATATTAATTTTATACACTCTTTTGTTTTGTTTTTTATTAAAAAAAAGTTAAAGAGTTTTGTTTTTTATTAAAAAAAAGTTGGGGTCGACAAAGTTCAAATTAATTTTCTCCAATTTTCCTCGAGATTTAAATTCAATTGATCAGCTAAATAATGCTACTTATACTTCAAAGCCCTTGTAATGTCTCAAACTTATATACTTAACTAATCTTATTCTCAACAAATTAATGTTGGATTATCTCCTTATAACATGGTTGATCGATGCATGCCTCTTTTTTTTTTTTGGAGTTTTCATACTTTACTTTCATTTCTCTTATATTCACCTTTGGTCGCATATAGTATAATATACAGCAAATTCATAAGTTGTCACCTACGACAATTGTATTGTTTCACATGCTACAACATTTTATTTTATTTTTAAGTGACAACTGAAAGGTTATTATATATTACAAATAATGTAAGATAGAACCACCTTTGTGTTATACTTGTTACATTGGCAATTATGTCAAATATGGTGTGTTTTGATAATTAAGAGGATTATAAGTTAAGACTCATAATTTTGACTTCAATTAGCGGTCAAAATCGGTTATACAGAAATTTACTTATGGATTTATTTATTTATTTCTGTAAGACAACTGTGATTTAACATTAATTGCTAGGATAACTTCCTGAAGTTATCTAATTATTTCGTCTAATTAATCAAAGCCTAATTGTTTAAAGACCATTAGTGCTAGCTGTTTGTTCAAGTGTGAACTCTGTGTGATTTGCGCGCACACCAGCACGAGAAATTGTTATACAAATGATTAATAAAGCATGCATATTTCTGAAAAACCTTTTACTCATTCAACCAATGAAAGGAGCTGCTTTTAAATTTGAAGACTTCACAAAGAATTTGAACCTAAAAAATAAATTTTCATACTCATTTTCTCAACAAAACTATCACTTGATTGTTTCTGGAAAATTATTTTTGGATAAATTGTACAATACATTTTTTGTCATGAAATAAGATGCATTCAATTTAAATAAAAGGGGAATGATACGTAGGTTTAAATATTTTTCGGTTTTACCATTCATGTTCCTATTTAAAAATTTAAGTTGAAAAAAATCTGTTTCCTTTTCTAAATTATCCGTTCAAATATCATATATTTCTAATAAATTTAAGGTAAAAGGACATCAAAATCCCCTTAGTTTTTAAAAAATAATCATGAAGACTCCTTTTAAAAAATAGTTACAAAGACCTCTTTTTAAAATACACAGACTAATTTTTATTATGAGAAATGATCATACAAGATCTTTTTGAAATAAGTAAATCCTTTTTTGTGTTTAGAAATAATCATAGATTAATATAGACCCCAAATTTACTTAAAAAGATAATTTGTGTAGCCCATAAGAGGTCTATGTGATTATTTATAAAAACATAAAAATTTTTATCATTATTTCACCACATCTTAGGATGTTAGTGTCCTCTTCCATAAATTTAATGTCATACATACATATATGTACACACACACACATATATATATATATATATATATATGTGTGTGTGTGTGTGTGTGTGTATAGGTTAAGATATTTTAACTTAAATTTTTAACTTAAAATTTTAATATAGATCTTAATCCATTGATGTAAAAAAATCTACTACTAGATGAATAACACTTTCTGCGCAAACACGTGGAATGTTAAAAAAATTTCGAGATAACAAAATTATGATAATTTTTCATAATTAAAAAGAAAAAATTCCATTTCATTTCCAAATCAATATAACTAACTCGCATCCTCCCTCTCACGTGACCCCAAGGCTGGCTCACTGACAATCCTTTTTCCCGCCAAATCCCTCTCTCTCCACTGCGCTCTCTATCTGCTCCGATCCAGAGCCCTAACAAACCTCCGCCCTCCGATCAAATCTCCGATTCCGGTGAGTTCTTTGTTCTTTCACTTTTGTAATGAAGCTTTTACTTTTATTTAACAATTTCACACCTCATTTTTTCTTGTTTCAGTTTCAATCAATTTCTTGAAAAATGGACAATGACAAAGACAAAGACGACGAAATAGAAAAACAGAGGCTGAAAGACAAAGACGACGAAATAGAAAAACAGAGGCTGAAAGACAAAGACGACGAAAT
The DNA here is from genome assembly GCA_030449075.1 of Murraya paniculata. Lineage (NCBI taxonomy): Eukaryota > Viridiplantae > Streptophyta > Magnoliopsida > Sapindales > Rutaceae > Murraya > Murraya paniculata. Next base: position 736,939 of record JAEVFN010000069.1, read on the forward strand.
AGAAAAGCAGAGGCTGATACTCGAAGAGAACAAGCAATGGAAGGAGAACACGCCATTTCTATACGATCTGGTCATCACGCACGTGCTTGAGTGGCCGTCGCTGACCGTCGAGTGGTTTCCTGAAACTGAGAAGCCGGCCGGCCAAGACTACGCCGTCCAGAAGGTGATTCTTGGGACGGACACTTGCGGTCAAGGGCCTGATTATCTGATGCTTGCTCAAGTGAAGCTTCCTCTCCAAGACACTGAAATTGGTATCCAATCTCTTGATCTTGATCGCGATCGCTCTGAATATGGCAGCTCGTCCGGCGCCGCCAATGCTAAGGTTAAAAAAAAAAGAAAGATTTATTCTTATTATTAGTTTTAATTTCATTATTATTCTAGTTTTAGAATGGATGAATTTCAATGGAATCTAGGTTTGCGTATGTCGATTATGCACTGATGTTTCTTTATGAGTTTCTTGATTTGCGAAGACTGTGGCCTCATAGTGTGAATATAGCAAATGTTTGTTTTCCATTGCAGGTGCAAGTAACTAAGCTGATAAATCATCATGGAGAGGTAAATCGGGCTCGTTTTATGCCCCAAAACCCATCTGTTATTGCCACCAGGTCTCCTAGTGGGGATGTCTATCTGTTTAATTCTCGTGAGCACCCATCTAAGCCTCTGGATGGTGCATTTAGTCCCGACTTGAGGTTGAGGGGCCTCGCCTCTGAAGGATTTGGGCTGTCATGGAGCAAATTTAAGGAGGGCCATTTGCTCAGTGGTGCTTATGATTCTCAAATATGTTTGTGGGACACTGGTGCAACTCCTAATAATAAGGATCTTGATGCTTTGCGGACTTTTAAGGTATGCTTCTCCATGAATAATGAACTTGTGCAGTTTATGTTATGTGCCAAGTGGTAAAAACAGAGTTAAGAATGTCGAATGCAGAATATCATGGCTGCAGAAATCTGATCTTAGTGATTCATTTGCCTGAATAAAGCTCCTGATGTGCTAAAAGTTTTTAGCATTATTGTTTCTAATTAACTAGACAGTTCGTTAAGTGTATATCTGCAAGCATTGCTGTTTAATTTTAAGGTATTGACAATGATGTTGATAAAATAGGTTAACGATGCTGGTGTAGAGGATGTAGCGTGGCATATGAAGCATGATTACTTGTTCGGCTCTGTTGGGGATGACAAATACCTGCTTATATGGGATCTACGGCAGCCATCAGCGAAATGTCCTGTCCAAGATGTTATTGCTCACCAGAAAGAGGTGGGTATATCTATTTAAAGCTTTCAAGCTCTCTCATGCGCTCAGTTGTGATTGCATGTGGACAAATGTAAATATAAAAGGCTTCAAGATCTGCTGAAATGTAACCAGAAAAGTCAATATTTAACTACGTAACTCATTGCTTCTCTAAAGTTGGCCCACTAGCTTCAACTTTGCTTCAAATGGGAGTGATCAGTGTCTCTTATCATTGTGCGGTGCATACATATTTCCTGTGCTTTTTTGATACCTAGGTAGTTCCAATCTCAAGTTGTCACTTTCACCTCTCTTGGAATGATCCATTCTTAGCTTGTTGGGCTTGGAATAGCATTGGCAGAGAATCCCTTCTGCAAGAATCAAAATTACCACTTAGATGTAGGAGTCTGTTTGTTTTGGTTGATTCATGTCAAGTAATACATCTTGTCATGCCTACATAGAATCCTGAAAATATGAGACATTTTGTAATTTAAGCGGAAAATGAAATTAATTTGGAGCTTTGAGTACTCAATTAATTTTATATATATCTTGCCCCCACTCTGTGTTAACTTGTTAAGTTCATACTAACATCGTCTTTGCTGGTTGTTCGAAATATAGGTTAAAATTACTTCTGTAACTTAGTGTGATTGTCATATTGTGTTAGGTAAACTGCTTAGCCTTCAATCCCCACAATGAATGGATATTGGTAACTGGTTCTTCTGATACCACGGTTAAGTTGTTTGACCTGCGCAAGATTGGCACTCCAATCCACACATTTGATACTCACAAGTAAGAGGAGTTCACCCCTTGCATATTCATATCCTTGAGATTGGCATTTGGATTCTTTTATTCTTCTTCAATCTTACTAATGAACTTTTCCTTTTTCATTATTGGACGAAATGTACACAAACAGGGACGAAGTTTTCCAAGTTGGTTGGAGCCCCCAGAATGAGACCATTCTAGCTTCTTCTTGTGATGGTAGAAGGGTATTGGTGTGGGATCTAAGCAGGTTTGTGTTTCCAGTCCGTTGACTTGTTTCATAATTTTCGATTCAATACTGAGGTCCTTTACAGAAACTAGTGGATCATGAGTAACAAATTTAGATGTGCTGAGATTGATTATGTGCCGCGTGTCCCTGCTTCCCTTTATCTTTGTTAATTTGTTTTTGTCTTTTGCAGGATTGGTGAAGAACAAACCCCAGAGGATGCCGCTGAGGGTCCACCAGAGTTGCTCTTTATCCATGGTGGTCACACGAGTAAAATTTATGATTTTTCATGGAACCCTTGTGAAGATTGGATTATGGCCAGTGTAGCTGAAGACAACATTATTCAAATATGGCAGATGGCTGATCACATCTACAACGACAAGGATGAAGATGATCTTCCTTATGATAACTCCCCTAAAGATTCTTAACTAATGGAGCTGTAAAGAAATTATCCATGGTAGAATGAAGCTCTAGTTTTTCATTTTTGTTTTTCACATATATAGTTTTGACGTATACAGTATAGTTTTCTGTCCATTCTTTACCTCCATCAAATTGTATTCTTTTGATCAACATATGCTGAAATAACTGTTGTTAACAACTATTCACATTCTTTTGTAGCATATTTTTCTTGTTCTTTTTCTTCGAATTGTCCTCTCCTCCTCCTACTCTCTGTTTAATATTTTGAAGTTTCTTTTAATGCAAAGTAATTTTCTTACTTTCTTGTCATTATGTAACTCTTGGCATAAATTTGGTACCATTATGTAACCCTTGGCATCTTTGCACTTGGGGCAATGACGCAGCTAGTGAGGTTCTAACCGAGGCGAGTCTATTGCTGGTTAAAAACTATTTCCAAACCCCCTCCTAGGCCTGGGTTCGGCCCTGGCCTTCGTGGAAGGGCTCCCTCCGGGGTAAAGCCCTACAATTCCTAGTTTCAAAAGTGCTTGTTATTGTGGGGGGTACCCCTACAATTCTTTGAAGTTTCAAAATTCTTTGTGGTTGTCAAATCTCTCGAACTAAGACAATCTCTTGAATGTGCCGACTCAGTTGCTCGACACGTGAGACAAATTTCTTTGGGGGCTGCATGTGATCACAAGCAAGTGTCCTGGCATGATTTGGAGAAGGTTGTACTTGTCGGCGAAAGCAATTTTTAGTTATAAAAGATATGGCGTTTGTGTCCATACATAAAAATTGCTGCGTAGGCCGGCTTACTGATGATATGTTCTATTTTTTATTTTTTTTTTTGTTTTGAATTGCGATTGACAGTGACTTGGGAACAATGGTGACTCAGGATCCCGACGCTGCTCTGTTTCTTGTTGAAATTTTTACTTGAAGTTGAAATTTCAAGTAAAAATTTCATTTGTGTTCAACATCGATAGAACAACAGAAGCAAGATGCAGTAGCTTGCTACTGTGAGCCCTGAGCGTCGCCCGTGCGTTGCATTATTGCTGGGGCCTGGCGCACCCCTACCAATTCTATGGCAAAATTTAATCAACTCAATGATTATTTATTTAAATTATCCGAAGGTCCCAATTTTGCCCTTTTGCCGGTGTTCGATGCTTTATTATTTAGTGTTCTGTTGTCTCTTCATTTTTTTCATCTTTGATTCTAATGGAAAGTGAAAGAGTGGCTAAAAAAGGGAAAATTGTAACTCTTGGCATAGTTGTGTAATTTCTAAAGTTTTGAACCAATAAATTAATAATATTTATTAAAAAAATTAATGAGATAAGTTTTAATTGAATGTGATTAATTCATAAACAAATCATGCAATGTTTAAATTCACTGTAGAAGTTACATCATTTATGTTCTAAAAACACGAATCATGTGTCAAACAAGTTCCATATAAGTATTTTAAACGATCCAGTTATAAACGACATGTTACATTTACGTTTTGCTTTTGAAAAGTTAATTTAGGACATGTCATCTTGGTACTTATAATACAAACGACATGTCATACAAGCGACATGGCATACAACACTTCCACACATGGCCTCTGGTCGTACCATAGATAGTTATATAATTGGTGTAAAAATTGTACGATATGTTATCTAGTTGCTAAACCTTTAAGAGACGTAGCGTACAATTTTCGAATTGAGATACGCATTGTCGTACTAGTTCAAAAATGTTTAAGAAATACTGCCGCTCTGGGGTTTGTTCGTTTATTTCCCGTAAATTGTAATCTAAAATTACTCCCGCAGGAGTCCGTCTGCTACTGGGCAGAAACGGAGCGACAATGGAAGAAGAAATGAAGGATTACGGAGACGGGGTAGAGCTAGAAAACGACGAAGTCGAAAACGACAATGAAAACGAAGCTGAAGACGAAGAAGAAGAGGAAGCAGGAGCAGGGGGCAGAGTCGACGATGACGGTGACGAAGAAGAAGAGTACGTATTTCGATTCAAAAGCGGCGTGAATCCTTTAGAATGGACGGAAAACGAGACATCAGGTCTCGAAACTTACCAGCAGTTCGAACGCCTCGAGTACGAAGCCCTCGCCGACCGCAAACGGAAAGCAATCGCCGTCACGAACACGTAATTGTGTCTCTCCTCTAAATAATTTACTTATTAATAATTTTGATTTCTTTTTTTAAAACATTGAACAATTGTTTTATCAACTTTTAAATTAATGATAGTGAAGAAGATGTAGCAGGAACGAGCATGGATGCAATTATGGAATTGATCAATTACGGTGGTTATCGTAGAAAAACAAGAAAGGTTTTATTTTATTTTTATTGTAAATAAATTTTGAACAAATTGGTTAATTAATAAATATGTTTGTTGTAATTTATATGTTAATACTGCAAGTTTCGCAGCTGAACAAGAAAAGAGGTCGACGAAAGGGTTCGAAGAACAAAATTAGTCCTGCAGTTACGAAAATGCTTGGTGAAGCTAGTCTTCAGTATGCTTATGGTAATTTTGAACAGGTAATTTCTTCATTTATGTACAATTTTTTTGTTCATTTATAAATGGGATTAATAAAGTGCTTAATTTTCTTAGATGTACTTTTGGATGTGTAGGCTATATCTTTGCTGAAAGAAGTCGTTCGGTTATCCCCTAATTTGCCTGAAACATACAATACACTTGGACTTGCACACAGTGCACTTGGAAATCATAAATCAGCTTTTAGTTTCTATGTAATTGCCGCGCATCTTTCTCCCAAAGATTCAGCTTTGTGGAAGCAGCTTTTAACTTTTGCGGTGTAAGCTTTTTCATACTCATATATGGTATAATTGTTTCTTTACATACGTACATCGAGAAAACTTTCACTTTAGTCATGGAATTGTTTAATTGAAATGCAGCGAAAAGGGGGACACAGCTCAAGCCATGTATTACCTTCGTCAAGCAATTACGGCAGAGCCTAAAGATATTAGCCTAAGAATTCATCTTGCGTCATTCTATGTTGAGATTGGAGATTATGAGAAAGCTGCTGAGTCCTATGAACAGATACAAAAATTATTTCCCGACAATGTTGATGCTACCAAAACAGGGGCACAGGTTTTGCCCTCATCTTTGCCTTACTTGATATAAATTTTTTTTTTTTTCACTTTCTTTATGATTCTACTAGTGATGCAAATTTATTTGTGATGCTGTACTGTAATAGAAATTCTAATCCAATAGGTTTTCTTGCAAGGAAAGATGGTTATTTTCCAAGGATATTGTGCTTAGAAAGTTGTTTTCAAATTGGCCTATGCTGGCCAGTTCAATATGTTATTGTTTTTCCGTAGTATTAGCAAAATGATATGAATACTCCATTGAGCTATGTGAGCTTGGTTTGAGTTCTGCTTCTCAAAAGCTTGTTCAACTCATTTTCAAGCTTTGGCCTCAAATCTGGTGTTTGTGTATGATTAACTGAGCTGGCTTGGCCTAGGCCAGGCCTGTTAGGCGACCAAAGTACTCTTGAAGTTACTATAGTCTCATAGTTATTATTAAAGATGTAGTAGTTAGTTCAGCTCATACATCCGAGTTTACTGGGTATTAACTGCTTTTTCTTCTTTTTGTCAAGAGAAACTTAATTGGTCATTTATCCTATTGCAGTTATTCTTAAAATGTGGTCAGATTGCACGCTCTGTCGGCATATTGGAGGAATATCTTAAGGTTCATCCATCTGACGCTGATTTGAGTGTGATTGATCTGCTGATTGCCATACTGATGGAAAATAATGCATATGAGAAAACTCTGCAACATATTGAGCATGCACAAATTGTCCGTTTTTCAGGAAAAGAACTGCCTTTGAAATTGAAAGTTAAAGCAGGAATCTGCTACCTTCGTCTTGGAAATATGGAGAAGGCTGAGGTTTGTCATGTCTATATACTAAATTGCTAATTGTTCAATACGAAGTGTTCAATATGGAGAATGCTGTAACTAGGATGAATTTAGTTTCAAGCATAATGTAAAAGAATATTTTAATTCCTATACTATGATTAGGATCAATCTATGGGTTGCACATGGCTTGCTGGTGAGCTTATAGGAATATGATGGCTTCCTGAAGAGAAACCCAGGATTTTTCGTAATTGATTTGACTGGAAATTCAAATTCTTTTTGGCATACCTTGCTGTTTCTATGTAAATTCTATTTGCAATCTAGCTTGTTGCTACGATTCAGTTGGTGTTGGATGAGTACATCTCACATTCTATTTCATAAATGTTGTTACAATATATCTGGAAAATGCCTGCTAATCCTTTTGAGTTTCTGGCTGTTTCCTGGACACTCTTTTAATGCGCAATATAACTAAGATCACACTTATTTTGATTTGTCTTTGCTGCAAGGTCAGATTTTGTTTGCTTACACTTTCTTTATTACGTAACAATTCTGCATAATATATCAGTTCTACTATCTTTACTCCATAATGTATCTCTGGCTATTAAAATTGTTTTCCTAACATCCTGGAGGCATTAGCTGCCTGCTCGTATGATCTCTAGTTTTAAATGATCTTAGATATATTGTCCTCATAAACAATTATAAATTCTAACATTTTCCATCACCTCTGGATATGAACTACAATCTTGCTCTTTTATCTTTTAAGGACTTGTACACTGTTACGCAATCATTGGCAGATGGTGTGCAGTTATACTAAATTATTCAATTTTACTCCTTTAAGGTTATTTTAGCCTTGTTTTTTATCAACTTTCCAACGATTAATTTGGTGCTGCTGTGCATTTATTTTCTACTTTATTGTTGGTAATATGTCTATTAATGCATGTCCTTTCAATGCTGGTGGTCTTCTCTCTGATCTCGATTTGTGAACTTTTTCCCCTTAAATAATCAGTATTCTCTCATTTATTGTGTCAATTCTTTCTTGTCCTCAATTTACATTAACCATTCTCGTTATTGAATATTCTCTCTGATGATATCTAGATTCTCTTTGCTGGTTTGCAACGGGAGAATGCAAGTGATCATGCTGATCTGATTACTGAAGTTGCTGACTCATTGATGAGTCTTGGGCATTATAACTCTGCATTGAAGTACTATCATTTCTTGGAAACAAATGCTGGAACTGACAATGTAAGGGAAATTGTAATGTTTTTATTGACTATTTCTACTTTAACTGCAGAAATAAAATCTGCTTTTTATCTATTAAAGTACTATCATTTCTTGGAGACAAATGCTGGAACTGACAATGTAAGGGAAATTGTAATGTTTTTATTGACTTTTTCTACTTTAACTGCAGAAATAAAATCTGCTTTTTATCTATTAATTTCTCTTCATGTTTATGTTAGTCAAAAGTGATGTTAGATAGTCATGGTAGACTATGTTATCCAATGATTAAAGGCTGTGTTCCACACAATTTACCCTACTTGTCAGCCTAGTTTCCTCTTATAAGTCTATACAGTCTGGATTTTTTTTTCTGTAGTGTCAGGTTCCACATGTTATATCTTGCATACAAGGGCCTTGCAGTACAGTTTCATTTCTGTATCTTCAAAAACCCACACTGTTGTTTGGATAAAAAGTCCTCTTAAACTCAATATGGAAGTATCATGCTCTTCTGACTTTTTTAACAGTGTGTGTTCTCAAAACAATTTTTTGAATGGATGTGTTCACAACTATTTAGTTTTGATATTATTTAGTTTTCATATGAAGGGTTGGGCTTTTGTTACTCGTAAAGCTCCATTGAACTTTAGCATAATGAAATCCGTTCCCATTGGATTGTAACAATTCTATAGAATGTTTCTCCTTCTATCATTCTGGGTTTCTTGCTACTTTTCTTATCTTATGTGTGTTGGCTTGCTGTACATAAACATAACAACTGGTGTAAAGTTAGTTGCTGACAAATGTTGCATTTCTCTCTTAACAGGGTTATTTACATCTAAAACTTGCTGAGTGTTACTTATCCTTGAAAGAAAGAGCACATGCGATTACGTTCTTCTACAAAGGTGATGCGCACCCCCAAGATAGAGTGCTTATTAAATTAGTTGATGCACAATTTGAAACTGACACAATTAGTAGATATTATCATCTTTAGCATCACATTAATGTAGGCAGAACTATTGGAAATGCAGAATGTCAGCCAAATGTAATATGTTCTTTGAACACCGGAAAAAGGAGTCCAAATATGAATGGGTCTCTTTGATTGGTAAATCAATCAAATTTTTAAAATCGTAGGTAGGATAGTGTTTGTACTGATCCATTAGAGGAGTTGGGGGTTCATTCAATAATTGACAAACTCATGATGATTTCCTTTCATCTCATAACCTTGTTTTATTTAGTTTAAACACGATCATGTCTCCCATTAGATGTCTTAGAATTGATTAAGTACTTGATCTTTAATAAGTTGAGGTCCTAAATATGCAGTCTGCTACAAAATAGTATCTGGCAGGTATTGGTCATGGCTACGTCTCACAGAGGATTGTTTTCTTTCCCTTTTCCATGTAGCTTATTATATCTTCAACCATCACTGCGGTTTCCCTCGACTTTGTTATTTTTACAGCAGCCTATGCCTGAGCATCAATCTCTAGTATTAGTTTCGAATTTACTTCTGTTTCTACTATGATATTCAGCTTGTTCAGAATTTGATATGTTGGACTTCCATTTGATTGCTTTATGCACACGAGCCATTGATCCATACGAAGTAGTATTCCTTTGATGTCACCTGTGCAGACAAAATTTTCTGGGTTCTCTTTGGGTATGAGCTTCTAATGAGTTTAGGGGAAGGTTGTTGCTGGGAGATTTAGAGATAGGGAACTGCGTTCTTGCTTGTATTACGAAGTTTACCAGACTGCTGGTGCCCTTGTTTGTGCATTTAATAATATTCTCTTGTTTCTCATTCCACACACCTCCAAAAGTAAATAAGAAAAGAAATCTTGATTATTGGTGCTTGTAGGAGGCCACTTTTTGATGTGTTTAAAATGAATTTTTTGTTTATCAAAGGAAAACATACTCACTGTGTTTCTTTTATTTTATACCTATGCATAGAGAATTGGGGAAGCTACCTTCACTTTCTCGTGATAATGTTCTACAGAAATAATATTTTGATGTGTAGCAACTTGCATCGAAAGTTTATTAGATAAATTTCTTGTATACTTAATTGTATCTTGTCTTGCTACTATCATGAACTGTATTTGAATTAACTTGTAGTTAAGATAATCCAACAAACGTTTGGATCTAGCCGCTCATTGATCTGTAGGTTAATAAATTATGCATGCATCTTCTAATTATCAGTCTGTGTTTGTGGTCTTTAATTGGACATTTAATTCAGCTTTGGATAGGTTTGAGGATAACATTGATGCTAGATTAACTTTGGCATCTCTCCTGCTTGAAGAGGCTAAAGAAGAAGAAGCAATAACTTTGCTGTCACCTCCAAAAGGTTCAGGTATCCTTGTATATTTTACTCCTTTATGCTGAATTATATCCGTGTATATTTAACTTTTTTCCTTTTTGTTCTTGTGCGGCCTCCAGATCCAGATTCTTTTGATATGAATTCTGATAAATCTAACCCATGGTGGCTTAACGAAAAAATAATAATGAAGCTTTGCCACATTTATAGAGCTAAAGGGATGCCTGAGGACTTTGTTGATGCAATCTTTCCCTTGGTTTGTGAATCACTTTGTGTTGAAGCTCTCCGGCAAAAAGTAAGAAAGGCTCTTAAGGAACTATGTTAGCTTTAAGTCTTGTATGTTTTTCCAAGCTCAATCTATGTGGCTTTTGCTGCACTTGATTTAGGTTAAGGTGAAAAAAAGGCTAACAAAACGTGTTCTGCAACAACGAACCAAAATATATAATAATCTGCCAACTGATAGCATACTGTGTGGAATTAGACCAGCAGCTCCGAAATCAGAATTGTGAGTTTTTCTAACTTTTATTATGTTGACTCTTAAATGTAAAAGCTCTCAGCATTCAATTTGTTTTTGATGGTTTTGACTTCAAAAGTTTCCTCAATTCGTTATTTTAGTCATTAATATTGGGATCAACTTTGGGAAAATATGGTTGATGATTTTGTGTAAAGAAAATGGTTCTGTTCCCTTACCTTCTTCAGAATCATCTATGTTGTTTCCTTTTGTACATGAAGAGGGTAGCAAAGACTTACCCACTACACCCATAATGGATGTGTAGTTCTGAATTTAGATCTTAGTTATTTGAATAGTCTACTTGAGACTACTACCTCTTTTGAGCCTTTCTAGTGCTTCTTCCTGTGACCCATCTGATTAATACAACCTTGTGTTAGACAAACTGCCCAAATGCTTAAGTAAAGGGTAATGGCCCAACAATAGTATTAAATATAGACTTGCTCACATGAAATTTGGATTGAGACCTCACATGAAATGTGGACTGAGACAAGAGATCTTAAATTGGCTGCGAGATGAGTCCAATAGTGAAAAATTTGAAATACGTCAAATAGCGCTTGCTCGTGGGGGAATTGAGCATGAGACCTTGGCTCTGATACCATGTTTGATAAACCTTTGACCCAAAACTTAAGCTAATTGGTAAAGTTCAAACAACAGTATTAAAGACTAGTCTTAACACCTTTTTCTTGTATGTGTTTTAAATGTTTTCAGACATTTGGTTGTCATGATGTAGTGAAAGATGAAAGTTATATAATATGATAAGGTGACAGAAAAGGCAGAACTAATCATCCAACTGCTTTCATATGTTTATTTGTTTCTTAATCTCGTCGGAAAACATGTATTTCATCTCTTTTTGTTTTTGTATCATTGCTGTGGACAGTCAACTAATTGATGGTTACTTTTCTGTAAAAGGTTGGTAGCTGCTAGAGCAAGAAAGAAGATTCAAAAGAAGGAAGCATTAAAGGAAGAAAAGAAAGCTTTGGCAAAGGCTGCAGGAGTTGAGTGGCATAGTGATGATACAGATGATGAATCTCCGGTAAATTGTGACTGATGATGTTGTGCCTTGCATAAGCACTCTGTTTTTCAAACATTTTCTGACTTTCAAATGTCTTCAGCAAGAAGTATTCAGAGAACCTCCCCTACCTAATCTCTTGAAAAATGAGGAGAATCAATGTCTCATCATAGATGTCAGTACTATTTCCTTTCTTTCGACTATTTCTTTGTATTCAAATACTTTGGTAATGTGATGACAGTATTTCCCCTTATTATTTGAACGCGATCCTTTATTTTTTTTTGTTTTCAACATTTTTTTCAAAATATTTTTCATTTGCTTTTTTATGGTTCTGAAACTTTAATTCTATGTTTAATAGCTGTGCAAGGCATTGGCATCTCTGCAAAGATATGAGGAAGCATCAGAGATCATTAATCTTTCTATGAGATTGGCCTACAACATACTGCCTCTTGAAAAAAAGGAGGAGCTTCGGTCACTTGGCGCTAGTAATTCATGGATTTTCTTTTTGATTCTTTTGCGTTACTTTTACCTTCCCATCTTCCATGTTAAAAGACAGTTATATTGTTGCTTCGTCGGTTTCTTCATTAAGTTGAGAAACTTTGAGGCTTGTTTGTGTTTACTGTTTTTTATACAATTTGACAGAAATGGCATATGACAGCACTGATCCGAACCATGGATTTGACTGTGCAAAATATATTCTTCAGCTGCATCCATACAGTCTCTCTGCCTGGAATTGCTACTATAAAGTGCTCTCCAGGTATACATATTGGAATACATTGTTCTGAACTAGCTTGGTACTTTTCTGAGGGGTCTCAATACTTCCTGACCAGTTTCATTCACTTGGATTTTTTGATAAGAGTATTTTTGCAGTCATGGCGCTTCAAGTAGAGATTTCGTGGAAAAACATAGCATCTTAGACTAAGTTATTATAAATGGTCTTTGCTGAGTCAGCGTCTTAAAAAATTGAGCAGAATCATGTTGATTTTTTAAACTTCTGTTTTTACACTTAATAGATGGGCTGCTCCTAATGCTGCAGGATGGGAAAAATCAATTCCAAGCATTCCAAGCATTCCAAGTTTATTCGTTATCTGCGAGCCAAATATAAAGATTGTGTACCACCCATTATCATTTCTGGGCACCAGTTTACCATAGCCAGCCATCATCAGGATGCTGCAAGATGTTATTTAGAAGCTTATAAATTGTTGCCTGAGAATCCATTAATTAACCTGTGTGTGGGTATGTTCCTCCTTTCTCTAGTTTTACTGAATGCATCTTTGTATAATTCACTGAATCAATTTGATAGCTTATCTGTAATGTTCCCTACAGGAAGCGCCTTAATTAACTTAGCCCTTGGATTTAGACTTCAGAACAAGCATCAATGCCTTGCACAAGGCTTAGCTTTTCTTTACAATAATTTGCGGCTTTGTGAAAACAGCCAGGTATGCTTTTATCCTCAATAGTTTCCTTGTCTATTTTTATTTCTATTATATTTGTTGTATTTCATCACACACTAACACATAATTCACCTCTTTTATTGATTCTCAAATAATGAACTTTGTGCATTTGATCGGTTGCCCATTTGGCATCAGCAGCATAAATTTTCATCTGTCTTTAATCTAACATATTTTCTGATAATTATGATTTAGATAGTTCTTGGCACAATAGAGGCATAACTGCAGAACTATGCTCTCTGTAGTAATCAATTATCCTGTGACTGCTGAGGGCTCATCTATATTTTTGTTTCGTATAGTCTTTCCCTAATTTTGCTAAGCATAGCCAGGATTGATTGCTGCACTTTGTTTCAGCTGTTTTTGATCTTAACTGATTCTCCTCAATAAACTTTGTTCAGGAGGCTTTATACAATATTGCTCGGGCATGTCATCATGTTGGACTTGTCTCTTTGGCAGCTTCATATTATGAAAAGGTTCTTGCAGTTAAAGAGAAAGATTACCCAATCCCAAAACATACTGATAAAAATCCTGATCTCATGGAAAGTGGGGAATCTGGTTACTGTGATCTTCGAAGAGAGGCTGCTTACAATTTGCACCTGATCTACAAAAATAGTGGAGCGGTTGATCTAGCTAGGCAGCTCTTGAAAGATTATTGCACGCTCTGAAAGAGTTGACTATGTTTAGCTTGCGTATCTTGCCTTTCGTGCTTGGGTACATTCTTTTTGTTGATTATGCACTTTGCATTTGAAGTTAGCTTTTAAACCCAGTCTGCCAACCCACCGTTTGAAACCCCCGACGAAAGTGTGGCTATTAGAAAAACCTCGTATGCAAGAACCCTAAGTACGCAAGCAGACAGCAATCGTAGTTATCAATTTCCTATACCCCAGCACTCAGCCCAGTGTCAGCCTATTGTGATATTTATTAGTTTTATTTAGTGGCTTTTATCCCATTTGGCTGGTGTTTGCATCGATGCCCCATAAGATGCGTCCATCTTTAATTGTTATGGATATTACATCCTCAACGGTAACAATTGTATCAAGACTTATCTTGTGGCCATCGATTTCTTTGTACAAATAATTAGCAAAGACAAAAATTCACGAATCCTGCAAAGAAGCTTGTCTGCATTGTTATTATGGTGCGGGCATTTGCACTAGATAGGAACTCACTAGGGTTCGTGAGGTGAGGTGAGGTGAGGTGAGGTGAGGTGCTTCTAGTGATTCGAGTAATGGTTGTAATTAAGTTTTTATTTTATTATTATGGTAATATAGTTAAAAGTACATGGTTTTATGTAGATGTCGATCAACAGCTGCATCTCACAAAACACGTGTTCCATTGATTCATCACACCTGAGTCTGAAGGGATCTCTCTTTCTTTTTTTCTGCCCCCAACATTATTCTTAATGTTATTATTCTGATCAATGATTTGTTGCGAGACCGATCCAGTGTAAATGATAATTTACTATGGGGTTAAATGGTAATTAACTATTAATCAGAGCATAACAAGACCCATCCATGCATGTATCAATTTAAATTTAAATTAATTTCTAATTAAATGTCTAATGGGATTTAGGATAATTTATTTTATTAATTAATTTTTAAAACCAATAATCTACCCTATAGCTATATAAGTTTTTGTAATCTTCTAAATAATATATTTAATTATTAATATAGAAACCCCTAATAAAACAAATACAAATCACTTGTTTATTATATTTTGTCACTACAATTATAATTAATAGAACACGTGAGATATATATATATATATATATATATATTTTTAGATGTTTTCTTATTTAATTATTTTTATAATGTTTTCTCATTTTATTGATTGGTTTATTAGTTATAGCTATCAAAATGACATTGAAGTCTTACCATAAAAAACAAATGTTATTGAATAGGTATTCTAATGTCGACGTTCCATGAAAGTTTCTCCTCTCATGCATTGTGAAAAAAAAAAAAAGAAAGGCAAATTCTAATAATTCATTGGCACAAGTCATTTCCGCTACATTAACCAATTAGGATAGAGGGCAAAGTGGCCAATAAAGGCAAAGTGGCCACTGCACACGTGTAATAAGAATATATATTACCAAACACCAAACTTTATGAAAAAATTCTACTTTTACGTTATTATTGTTTTTCAACCTGTCTCAGCGAGCTTTTAGTACTTGTAAAGATTTTGACAGAAGTACGAAAAAAAAAATCGAAAAAAAGAAGTCATACAGAAATGAATAACATGAGATAATCAAACCAATCAAAACTTCTTATGTAAGCCAAATCAATTAAACCAGGTTTCTGGCGGATTGACCGAGTCAAGTAGGTTTTTTTTCGACTAACCATTCGAGTTTGAATCATAAGAAAAGTAGAAACTTAAATATAATCAAGTTTTGCTCACATTCCACCGCTATCATCTCGTTTATTATTTTTCTATTTAAAATTGTTTGTGACGCCATGTTTTTTTTAGGGTAAAAAAAAAACACAAAATCTCAGGTTGGAAGACGATCAATCCATTGTCGTCAATCAAATTTGTATTGAAGTGGAGAGGAAGATAGAGACGTCGTTACTTGGTGCTTACGATATTGAAAGCGGAAGAAGTGACGACGAAACACACACATAGCTTTCCTCAATACAATAATATATCATCGTCATATAAATAGAAGCTAGCTGCCTTAAAATTTCATGCAAATTAAAAACAAACAAAATTAAAAAGCTAGTGGAGTAGTGTGAAATCAGCTGAGAAATGAACCTTTCTGAAGAATTAGATGTTGTAAGTGTCAGTGAAGCATTTGTGGTCTCCCTACTGCCCTTGCTCTTCACAGCTGTGTACAATAATAAATCTTTTCATCAAAGTGAACCCATCGTCTTCGCACATGTGATAAGTGAGATTACATAATACATTCATATGAACTAACCCTGAATCTAATTTGTAGGAAGGGCATAAAAAGCGTTGTGCTGGGAAGATCAGAGACACTGAAAGCAACAGGAGGCGGCATTGGGATACTTGCTAATGGCTGGCGTGTACTAGATCAGCTTGGTGTAGGCTCTGAGCTCAGACAATGTGCTGCTCTCCTTCAAGGGTACATCCTTCCTCTCTCTCTCTCTCTCTCTCTCTCTCTCTCTCTCTCTCTCTCTCTCTCTTATACATAGACGTGTGTGCGCCCTTATAAAGATGGTTTAGTGAGTAATTTCGCCCATTAAATATTGTAATTATGTAACATATGATGTGTTGGAGCTTGACTTTAGAAACAATAAAGAATTTCCCAGCTGAAAAATTAGAAATGGTAACAAACTGTGACCTTTCTTCATTGTCATTCACACATTTTAGGTACCATTATGGCGGACCTAGCTAAGGTCCAGGAGGGGCTCCCCTTCTGGGCTATTAATTTTTCTTTTAAAGTATACTCGAAGTCTATTCTGAATGAGTTAAATAAAAAGAATTTAGATACATTATTCAAATTATAAAAGACTTGTAATTCAATAGTAAAAGTGTTATTTGATGGTTTTAAAGTTTGTTCAAATCCCTATAGCCACATTATTTTAGTTTTTTTAAATATTTTATGAAAATTACTTAGAAAAAAGATATTTTCACACACGTAAAATAAATAATTTATTATAATTATTTTAAAAGAAAGTAATGAAATTTAATTTTATGATACTTAAAATTTATTTGAGTGAATATTTAAAAAAAAAACAAATTAAATATATTTTTTTAACCAACCCCCCCTAATTTAGTTGTCTGGGTCCGTCACTGGGTACCGTGTACCATGGAACATATTGCTAGGCCGGTTCCGAAAAGGTACCGTGCCGGTGGCCGGAGACTCCATGCATGTGATGGCTCCGTTTCTCGGCCAGGGTGGCTCCTTCGGAATTGAAGATGCAGTTGTTTTAGCTAGATGCTTGGCACGAAATAATATGCGGCGACATGAGAAAATTGGAGAAGCATTGGATGAATATGTAAAGGAGAGGAGAATGAGGCTGGTTGGATTGGCTACTCAAGCTTATCTCATTGGTTCACTTCAGGAAACTTCATCAATGTTAATGAAACTCATTATTACTGGCCTTCTGGCTGTTCTCTTCAGGGACGCTTTCGGTCATACTCACTACAATTGTGGCAGCCTCTAACTCTTAAGAGCTTGTTGCTTGCAACTAAAGTTTGCTTTCTGCGCTTATGGTTTTGTAATAGTTATGTAAAGTGAGAAGTGAGAGTAGTATTAGTGTTCTCTCTCTCTCTCTCTCTCTTTTTGTGTTAGATTGGTTTGAGATTACGAGTGTTCATATGATTGAAATTAAAAAAAAAAATAGTAATAATATTTTTATTACAGTTAGTACACCATTACTAGAGAACAAAAAAAATTTTACTACAAAACAAAAGAAAATTTCACTATAATTTTTTTTCTCTTAGGTGCTGTTTGTTTTTTAGTCTGAAGTCTGAATTTAACTTTTTTCATACATTTACTTATTATAGGTTGTTTGTTTTTTTAACTTATCACTTATTATCAGATAATTTTATCTGAATAGAAAAAGTAGAAAAAGTCTACTTTTATCTGAAGTCTGAAATCTAAATGAAAAATTTTAATTTTAAATCTCAAAAATACCCTTAATAATTCATGTATTTTTAATATTATGGATAAACCTAATTTTTTGCATTATCCTTGAAGTTATTTTTTTCTTTAATTGCTTAAAATTTTTATTCACATGGTAACATTAGCTAAATTAAAATATTGAACAAATCAAATTATGTCCATTGTGATTAATCAAAATTAAAGCAACAATATTGACTTTATAATAAAGGTTGATGTTATAATTACATTTTTTATTACAAAATTAAATTAAGGTCAACAATGAATTTTTTTTTAATGCTATTAAACTAATCAACTTGTAAAAACTATAAATTGTGAAGAATTAATAAATGTACCATTTAAAAGGATATTTATGTCAAACTACTAATTTTTAAACTTTCTTGTTCAGATGTTGAAAAAGAAAAAACAAACATGTCATTCAGATATTTTCATTCAGACCTATTCAGATTTCAGCTAAGTTCAGACCTATTCAGATTTCAGATAAAAAAACAAACGCAACCTTACTAAGTACTAATTACTGTACATACATCGTTATTTAAAAAAGAATTTGTTGCTGGCTAAAAGTTAATTTTGACGCAAGCAAAGTTCTAAAACTAAATTGGTCCAAAGATATCCACGTTTGAGTATGGATCAATGCTTTCTGGGCTTTATTTGTGAGCATCAGTGTAGAAGTAGTAGGTGGAAATTCTCTTTCAATCTTTGGTCTGAGCTAATTACTTAACTAATTTATATTTTAAAAAATTATTTAAAATATGCTTGTCATTAACTTAAGATTAATAAAAATGACATGCAACAGGTAAAAAGTCCAAATATAATTACATATGCTTCAATGAAAATAAAAAGACGAATTGAGTAACATGTTATACTTAAGATCTTCAGTGAATAGTTTCACGCAACTTTATTCTTTGATTGACAATCCGAATTTAAATTCTAAAAATGTAGGGACTGAAAATATGATTTAGGCTTTACCCACTCTTCCCTATAAATAAATAAATTAAACAAATAAAACTAAATAGCTAGCTCAAATCCTGTAACTAAGAGCGTTTTCCTTTCAATTATACTTACGTTATTATTATCTAAAAGTTTCCAATCACACTCTTGAAAAAAGATAGCGCAAAAAATTAAGATGCTGCTACTTTCATCGAAGTCAAGATTGCTACACAATGGAATATGCATTGTTATTGTAAGCACCAAAATACACTATATAAAGTTGCTTGCTGAATTTTTTTTTTTTAATATAAGATTATAATATTTCATTACTTGGACACACTACTTTTTGGTTTTTCTGTCAAAATTGTACAAGAAAACAAATAATATATTTCATTTCCATTAAGAGCAAATGGAATGCTTGAACCTCCTATATATAATAATTTCAAATATGGTGCTCAGAAGTACTGGGCCCTTTGAAAAAATTCGTGTGATTTGAATTGGAGCTTCTTAAGGTGAGTGTCGCTGAAGTGCATAAATAGATCATTAATTTGCAATATTAATGGATCAGAAAAGCAATTTCAAGGTTTGTGTTACTGGAGGTGAAGGTTTTGTTGGCTCTTGGCTTATCAAAAAGCTTTTAGACAAAGGCTATATTGTCCATACAACATTGAGGCCAAACTTGGGTATCTCTCTTTTTAATTTTTCTTTTTCAATTTTGTCATCCATTACATTAATTCCTTGTTAAATCAAACTTAATTTCAATATTAATTTGCCGAACATAAATCTAAAGTTGATCTACTTAAGAGCCTCCCCGGTGCCGAAGCAAGATTAATTTTTTTTGAAGCTGAGATATATGATCCTGATACTTCTGAAAATGCAATCCAAGGCATGATTTTGTTTTCCATGTGGCCACTCCCTTGCAACACATTGAGGGCTACGAGGTAATTAATTTGCCTCCTGCAACACACAAAATTAATAATATTTTCAATATTGCCATTATAATTATATAAAACTTTAGGGATCTAACTGTTACAATCAGTCAAATTTGATGATGATTTTTCATACAGTACAAAAACATTGTTGAAGCCTGCGTCGATGCTGCCCAGAAGATTGCGAGCTTTTGTGTAAAATCAGGAACTGTGAAGCGACTAATATACACTGCCAGCGTATTGTGTGCATCGCCACTCAAGGAAGATGGCTCTGCTGGCTACGAGGAATCCATCGATGAAACATGCTACACGCCTCTTAATCATCCACTTACTTGTCATAATGAGTATTTGAGGGTACGTAAGTTTGCTACTGATCCTAGTTTTCCTGAGTTCGTAAAGATTTTGTGCTTATATTTTACTCAAGGAGCCATGATGACCTCGGCCTAATGGTCGTTGTACGCACCAACGTGAGTCCTCTCATGGGGATATAAAAATAAATTAGTCTTCCCCCCATAGATCGATTGTAGTATGGTCATTCTTTCAAGCGGATGTCTTTATTTTTTTTATGCGGATATGTTATTAAATCATATAGTTCAATAACATTAATGCAGACACACTATTAAATCATAAGAATTAATAATTTGTCCGTATGAAAAAAAAAAAGAAAGAGAGACACTACTTATATATGAGGTAGAGGTGTTGTCTCTAATTGTTGTGAATTTTTTAACGATGCTCAGTGGACCTCAACCTATGGGTTGAAAATCATAAATATATGAATTTTGACTCTCTTGAAAATCATAAATATATGATTTTTGACTCTCTTGAAAATCACAAATATATGAATTTTGACTTTCTAAATCCTAAATTATTTTGATTAGTATTATTTAAAAGAATAGTAGGGTGTGGGAAAGCGCAATTTAATTTTTTAACCTTTTACCTCTTTTTAGATTTGAACTTGGATGCCAGTTAAAGAAAGTTGACTGAAAGTCACTCGACTAGACCCTAAGGCTACTAAATTCCAAATTATAATATTTGTGATTTTGTTTTCTAAAAGAAACAAAATTTGCTTCTGTACTTTTCAATTTCAAAAAGCAAGAGCTGTTTACATATTGTATCATATGTATACATAGAGTCAAAGATAAAATCAGAAAAAGAACTAATGAGTTATGGAAGCAATGGATTGGAGGTGGTAGCCCTGGCACTTGGGGTTGCTGCAGGGGACACAAATCTACCTTACAATAGCACACCAGTAAGTGTAATTGGAGGGCTGTGTCAGCTCACAAACAATGAATACGTTTATCAAACACTCAGGGATACAGAAGAGATACTTGGAAAGCTTCCACTTGTACACATTGATGATGGTTGTGAAGCCCACATCTTCTGCATGGAGAAACCTTCAATGACTGGTAGATTCTTTTGTGCAAACGTCTTTGTTTCATCAGCAGAAATAGCCTCTTGCCTCCAACAGTATTATCCCGAGTTTCACATCAAACAAGAGTGAGTAGCTAATTAATTATTATCACATATATCTGCAAATTAAAATTGATTTTCCCTTTAGCTCTCAATATTTAGTTTCCTGGATATATATAGCTCTGTTGGTTTGGTTTCTTGCGGTGAAAGCCAATAAAAAATGATTTGATTCTCCTCCTACAATATTAAACGACATTGGTGGTCGGTGTATGGCAACTATTATAAAATATATAAGTGTGTATTACCAATAAAGCTCTTAGCATTGAATTGTAGCAATTTAGCGCCAACTGGAATCAACTATGCAAAAGTCTCTATTTTGTAAAGTATGGACGTCTGTGTTACATCACCATTTTTATTTAGTCTACAAAGAATGACATATAGGTCTCACTTTACTCAAGAGTAGTATTTAATTAACAAAATTAATTTTGTTTCAGGTATTTGGATGTGCTAAAAAGAGAAATTAAATGGGGTGGAACGAGGCTTGTAGAGAAGGGATTTCAGTACAAGTATGATTTGAAAATGATATTGGATGATTCGATCGAGTGTGGTAGGAAGACAGGCTATCTCCCTCAATAATCAAGCCTCCTATTTGTTACTATGTAATGTGAAGGATTACAATGAATAATTGATAGAGTGCGTAAAATTGTTGCCCATAAAGAGGACCTTGTGCTAAATAATTATTATTATTATTTTACCCTTACGAAGACGTAATTCGTTCTGCGGAAATTATATTTTTGTTGGCTAAATTAGAATTTAGAATCTTCCAATTATTAGTGATATATATGAACTCTAAAGTATCACAAAAAAATGGATTTGGATTTTGGCCTGGGGTGAGGATATTTTCACCTTACTGTTTGTACAAACCCACATACTCCTTAAAGATAGTTACAACAAGTTCATATTATTTTTAATAAATACAAATTAATAAAAATATTTACACAATTAATCAGTGAAATCCTTTTGAAAAATTTTTTTGTACTTAGATTTTTTTTTTTTTACCATCTTTAACCATTAAAGTTGATTTAACATAAATTTTGTTTAACTATTTTACCCTTATGACATAAAACAATCTCAATTAACTCAAGAAATATTTGTTCTTCTATTTAATAGTTCAGGTACTTATTTTTGTGACCTATAATCTAATTTTTTTTAAATGAAATCTAATATTTGCACTTTTAAAATGCAGATTCAGTATTTTATCCGTTCATTCATTTAATATTTTAATCAATAAAATATTTTACTCCTTATATTTACAATTCATAATCATAATTAAATTCACTTATATGCGTTTAATATTTGGAACCGCATAACTAGTCTTTGGTGCTTCAAATATATTGTTACTCATCCATATTTAGTGCTTACTACATGTACGATGAATATTATGATCATGCCAATAAGTGCGTAGATCAACTTATATGGTACTTTTCTATCTGAAGTAACATCCTTGGTTTGAGGTTTGAGAATGCAGCTGCATTAAATATTCATTGAGAGCATGACAAAGAGGTTGACTTGTGTTTAATATTTATTAAATTTATTTATTGCCAATAATTATGCAAAATATTTAAGGGAAACAAAAACAAAATTAAATTTAAAAAGTATACATGTTTACAACCGAGATTATTTCATCCAAAATATATATGGGAAAAAACAACAAAATAAAATAAAAAAAGTATAAACCTCTATAACCTAGATTATTTTATCAATTCAATACTTTCACA
Source organism: Murraya paniculata (assembly GCA_030449075.1). Lineage (NCBI taxonomy): Eukaryota > Viridiplantae > Streptophyta > Magnoliopsida > Sapindales > Rutaceae > Murraya > Murraya paniculata. The sequence goes on from JAEVFN010000069.1 coordinate 759,507, forward strand.
AGCTTCAAATGCACACATATTTATCGATAAAAGAATACTGTTGACGGGGTTGTCAGTTGTCTAAGGCTTCCTCCGCACCAATTTTCCTTAATTAATCTTGCGGAGGCTTATCATATGCAATTCTTTTTACAAGTTAATAATAATGGATATTCAGTACTAATGAATAAATGGTAACTTGTAACTAAACATTAATCGCATATTGTTATAAATTCAGGAGTGATCGAAAATTACACAAAACTCAGCTCAACTCAGCACGCATAATAACATTAACTAAATTATAATTCGCCCAAGTCCACATTCAATAATAACCTTAGGATCCGCATGAAAACGAATTTCCCCACATATTAATTAGTCACATTCTTGCCTATAATTCAGCTAAAATATTCAGGCTTAACCACCTCGCAAGGCTATATTCTTGAGCTACATAAATACAAATTAATATTTTCCTAAATAGCAATCCGATTTAAATAAATATTACAACATTAAATAAGAAAAAGACATATTAACATTTTTTTTTGGCCCATTCTAGACAAATAATTCTATAAACATTTAGTTTCCTGAATAGTGCACTAATTGTAGAAACCAATCTTTTATATTGATTAGGTGCAATGAAAATACGATACGAAAGAAAATAATTTACTTTCCTAGATAGAATCTAATTACAAGGTTTAAAATTTACCCTAGTTCTATGAGGAGGACTCATCCTCTTACCATATATTATAAATAAATAATCAACTCTATAATGAGTGAAGCACGTACACTCATCCTGTTACCGTTTGTATTTAAATGTGCTCTGACTAGATTTAAATTTGAATAAGTAAGAAATGATATTCTTTCCATAAAATAGAATTATAAAAAAAATGGAAAGAAACTTTTGCTTCATTGCCCGCGTGATTATGGGAAACCAACAGAAATAAGAACTATGTGCACTTGTAGTGCTCTGATTTTATAAACAATACAATAGTTTGAAAATTCTATAATGCCATAACAAAAATTACGATATCAATACTGTAGTTATTGTGTGCTGTTAGATTATATCAACGGCGCACAATAATTATAATATAATAAAAAAATTAATGAAATTATATTTAACTGGTAACAAGCCGGTTAAATATTGTTTTGAAAGTAAAATTTTACCGGTATTAATTTAAAAAAAAAAGATTTACCTTTTAAAAAAATAAAAATAATATAAGAGATTTTCCTTCCAATAAAGTTGGCACTAACAAGTTAATTCAGCAAATTAATTTTTTTATGCCAAAAAAAAAAAAGAATGGGTAAATTACACAATTTATTGCTAGCTTGTACAGGTCTGATTTCGTATTTACTAAAAATAAAATCTTTATTAAAGTTATGCATAAATACATAATACAATAGAACTTTCTTTCGAAACCAAAGGAAAACTAAACAAAAAGCTCGCAATGGGTCTTGGAAAGTTGCTCGAGAAAACAAAAAACTTGTTCAAGTCGGAGCTCACAGATGAAGAATTCCAAAAACGTAAGACAAAACTTGAGAGGCAGATTGCTAAAAATAACGATAAGGCTCGAAAATTCATTGATAAAGATAACTTCTGTGCAGCGGGTATATGCTTAGATGATGGGAAGAAGTTAAAGGGCAAAATTGAAAAGCTTATTGAGAAGAAGAATCAGAGGCAGCATTCAACTTAATATTTTTCTGCATGTTTGGTCTCTGCAATTTTATAACTGCTTATTAATTTTTCTTATTCGACAGTATTTGGAAAAAAGATATGAAGTTGCTTTTTTAATTGAAGTTTTTATTATTTTTTCTTAAATTTTGGGTTTGCTCTTGTCTTTTGGTTCATCTACGCAGCTCTTATTTTATTGCATGAATATCTCATTTGAAGAGTCTTGCGAAGAGATGTCTTTAATATTATCATTCGATTCGAATAAAATCATGACAAATATTTTAATACTCTTTTAACAATATAATTTCTAGCTTAATTTGTAAATTTTAATGTATGCATCTAATCACTTGTGTTTAATAATATTTTACAAGTATAAATGTAAAAATACAAGAATGGTAACTCTTGTTTGAAAGGTTTGTGTCACCTTACAAGCCATTAATACGTTTATCAAACAGTCCGGGATCGGCAGGAGATAATTGGAAATGTTCCTATTGTGCACATTGATGATTTCGGTCTCTGCAATTTTATAACTGCTTATCTTTTTAGAGTATTCGGTAAACAATATGCTTTTGTTTTCTTATTTCTTAAACTTTCTAGTTTTCTTTTCTTATTTCTTAAACTTTCTAGTTTTCTTGTCTCATGGTTCATCTAATATAACGAGCCCTTATTTTAATGCATATCACATTCGAAGAATAAAGAGATTCATAATACTTATCTTTAATATTCTTATTTGGCTCTTACCCATCAAATTAAATTTTCAAGCTCATAATAACAAGGAAGGGGAACCCTGTATTTAGATGGTTTGGAGAATTTGGGTTTAGATTGTGTAAATTTTATTGATAAACTTAACATGAAGCTTCTATTTTAATACTTATCTTTTGAATTGTTTTAGGTTTGTGTCAGGTATAGTCGGTCATGCATGTTGTTTAACATTTAGGTCTACACATGATAATATTCAAGCCTGTGTTTAATATTTGGATCCACAAACGCATTAATTATAAATTACAATTCACTCACACCCTATATCTAAAATTGAAGATATACATATTTGCATTCATGTGAATCAATGCAACATGTAGCAATCTGCAATCTGTGTTTAAAATGCGGATCCAATTAGACAATCAATTCTAATTCAACGTGCACAGTCACTAAATTATAATTTCACACTTCAAAGAGTTTAATGTAGAATGTTGTTAATGGTACCATCTGAGACACAAGAGAAACACACACTCTAATACAATATATTTTATCTTGTATTGCGATAGAATTTATTATTTTTCCTTTTTTTTAACCTTGTCATTAGTATATTAGAATAAGAGATCCTTTATTAACAGTTATTGTATTATGTGTGGAAGCGAACACTTTTTAAAATATAAATTCTCACTTTTTTACTATTTTAATCAATAAAATATTTTATTATGCTTGTGTTTATGTGGTTTTAGTATTTGGATATGCATATTTAGAGTGTTTTTGGTGCTCTAATATTATTCCTCACCCCTTTATTGTTTGTTATGTGTACGATAAATATTATCATAATTAATTGAAATGTGAACACATGGCAAAAACATTCATTTGTATTTAATATTTTTTTAATTGTCAATAATTATGCCAAATATATGAGAAAAATAACAAAAAAAAAAACTAATCCAAAAATTATAAATTCTCACTTGATGGGGTTGTCCAATTATTATTTAGATGGGTTTGACTCAGCCGAGGCTTCCTCTGGCACCGATTCTCTTAATGGTCTTGCGGAAACTTCATCAAATGCAATCAATTTTGCAAGTAAATTATTATGTATTTGGATTTGGTATTAAGTTGGGTTTTGTACTAAATATTTTATAATATATTGTAAATTTACTGAATAAAATAAAAAATCATGCGTGATAAATGATTATGGAAAACTCAGCGCAATTCAGCTCATTAATAATAATATAATGCTTTGAATTTACTGTATACACATTAACTAAATTGTATAATTCACCAAGACCACTTTTTAATGTTAGGATCGGCCACATACATTAAAATCAAAATATATTGCACGGTTGCCTAGCTAAATTCTTGTGCTAAATAATACAAAATTATTATTTTTCCTAAATAGCAATCCGATTTACTTAAATATTACAAAATTAAATAGGAAAAAGTAATTCTGTAAGCATTCGGTTTCCCGAATAGTGCACTAATTAATTGTAGAAACAAATCTTTTTTCTTTTCTTTTTTTTTTAGTTAGGTGCAATTAAAATACGGCATTAAAGAAAGCAATTACATTTCCTAAACAAAATCTAAATACAAGGTTTAAAATTTATCCTAGTTCTATAAGGAGGACTCGTGCTGCTATTATATATTGTAAATACATAATCAGCTCTACAGTTAGTGAAGCACGTGCATGAAATTAAAACAAACAATCAGTTTTTCTTTTCTTTCAAAATAAACAAAGAAAATTAAAATCAGACATGGAGTGGGTCACACGATTATTCAAGGCAGAGACATTTGAATCGTTGGAGAAGCAGAAGGAGAAACTGCAGAAGCAGAAGACTAAGATGACGCAAAAGGCTTTGGACTGTTGTGCACAAAGAAAAACAGAAGCTTCGAAAAATTACTTCAAAAAAGCAGACGGATTGCAGAAGGAAATTGATAGGATTTCCGAGAAACAGAGCTCAATAGTATTACGCCCGCGGCAACCATTCTAATAAGTTCATGCCAATAGTTTTTCACCTAATTAGACATTGAGGTTTTATTTTTATTTTTTATTTTTGTTTTTCTAATGGAGGTTTCTGTGGGTTCTTTTTTTTTTTATTAGCTAATGAAAAAAGGAAGTGCTGTTATGTTATTGCTCATGAGATATCAGAAAGAGTTAAGTTAAGAACAGTTTGGGGTTTTCAGGTTTCTTGGCGGGAACCAGGAAAGAATTAGGAGAAAAATTAATAATTTTTTTAAAAAAAATTAATTTCAAGAAAGAAACCACAAGAACCAACGCATTGATTCTCTTGAAATAAATAAAACTTAATAAGTTGCATTTTTATTTTTATTTTTTTGGTGGTTTTTCAAAGAGAATTTTAATTTTTCTTCACATATTTTTCCTAATTTTCTTTATAAACATGGGGGTCATGCGTGATGTCGGTACCTACGTAACGATGTACAAATTCGTACGGTACAATTTGAACAAGCGAGTGGCGGGTATGTAACGGGTTCGGTATATTACCCAAATTTAACGGGTAAAAGACATTAGTGGATACGGGTTCGAGAAAACCACTGTTCAATTAGTATCCGACCCATTTACAGGGCCAGACACGTGACTGAAGACTCATCAGTAAGACAAATACGAAACACACACACACACATAAAGAACTAAAGCGGAAGAAGAAATAAACCAGGAAATAAAAAAATTCGGAGATATAAATGAGAGTGCCTGCTATATTTATCTTGCTATTATACGAATCAATTATGCTCTTAGTCACTGCTGCGAACAAATGCCTTTACGGCTTTGGCCAGAAGAATAAAAGTAAACAACCACATTTGAAGAAGATTTAATCATGTTGTTAATGATAAGTGATTAAAACAGCGACTAAGAATTTGGCAAACACTATACCACACGTTATAAAAAGGATGTTTGAACGTGTAAATTTTTATACAAGGAGAAGAAAAAGATAAGATAAAGATATAGAGAGTACACATATCTCACAAGTCGCAATGTATTGGCAACAGCAAAATCCACGCAAGTGCAGGAAGCAGCACAGAACATCCCAACAAGTGATTAATCAACTCACAAAGATTCCAAGTACATATGCATTAACAAGATGAAACTGTACAGGGAATTTCCTAAATAACATGCTCACTGGATGCACAAGTTTGAAGAACATACCTCCGGATGGATTTTTAAATCATCAAAAGATTGATAAGTTGCCGTACTCCCTTCACGGGGATGCAGTCTTCAGAGTCATTAAACTTCAAACTGATGAATTTAATTCTGAACTATCAACGAAAGCACGCAATACCCCCACAAATGGATAACCAAATCACAAATAATATCAAACAGACAGCGGCATCAATGAGGAGAACAATTCTTACTTGGCGCCACCACTTCTTTCGAATGCACTGCGAACTTGATCTTATCCTCATTGAACCCAAATCCTTCTGCAATGAGATTGAAGAACCCGCTCCATTTTGGCTGTTAGAGTCCAAAGTTGCTGAATCAAATTTGACTCTATCTGTTGATTTCCGGTGCTCCTCCAACTCAACATCTCTCATCGCAATCACATGATCCTTTGCCTTCTTCTTCTCTTGCTTGCCAGGCTTTCCTAACAATGGGGCTTTTGTAGAAGTAGCAACTTCTGTTTGTCCATTGGCGTTATTTGGTGACGGAGAGAGGCCCACACGGTCAGACAAGGGAGTCTCAGCTTTCCAATCATCTCTGCTTTGAGAAACATTTTCCAACGAAGTAATCAATCGGCGAATAACAGGCACCAGTTGCTCTTGTACACCGATTGCATTCATCCCTGAAAAGCTTCCTCTTGAACCTTTTTTAGTGACCTTCTTGAATTCATCTCTCAAATGCTCCAGAAACTGTAGAGCACCCCGATTTCCTAGGCCCTCATCAGCAATCATAAAATAAGCATACCCATCTTCGATTAAAAAACCATAAATCCTTTTACTGACAGTCTCAAAATACCACTTGTGGAAAGGCGGAGTCCTTTCCAGACACAAGGCAGCCAGATTCTCAATCTCATGATCGCCTCCGTTATATACATACAAAGTACGATTACCCCTAGATACAGAACAGTAATGCACCGTATTCTGAATAGAACCCATTACTATGATATCTAAAACTAGACTAAGTCTACAACCAATTCAGCCGAACAAACAAGATTTTTTACACAAATTAACTCATTTCATCTTCGAAAACAAAAGTTTTCTTTTCTTTAATCTAAAGTTCAACTTTTTAATATAAAGATTTGGCAAAAAATGAACCCCAGTAACTCCTCAATCAAGATGCCCAAGACTAAACAAAATGCAATAAATTCTTCAGCAACAAATTCAAAAGCCCCTAAGAGATACCAGCAAAGCCCTTCAGCTAAGTCTTCAAATTCAAGAATGAAGTCCCTCATGCCTCTCTAGGGCTTCTCACAATCAACCACATAAAACACAGCAACTGAACTATACCCCCTTTGCATTTTCTGCCACTGCAAAATTATTAATTAAAAGAAAAATCAGACAACCAATGTTACCATATTCAAATCTGGCACAAACCCATCATAATTTATCAGCTGAATTTCTAGCTAAACTCAAAATCTTTTGAAAACAAAGCCCAAACCCACCTTAAATTACCATCCAGAAATCAAAATAAACATAAGATTTAAAGTAAAATCAAAGATCCAGCTATAAAAAACACAAAATCAATGGTGACGTAAGCCAAAAAAATCGAGTTTAATCGACCGTATGAATAAAGAAAAGAAGCTGAATGTTCATTTTATATGAAAATTTATCAGCGAAAAAACAGATCATGAAAAGGGTTTTGCAAGAACCATTACCTGTTGCTCCCTCTGCTCTGAAAATGAAAAAGAAAAGAAACTGATCTTGAGAATCAGACAAAATGAAATGAAACCAAAGCTAAACTAAACTACAAAGATCGAAACAAAAAGCTTCCAAAGGAGAGAAGACTTAAATAAATTTAACACCGTAAAATAAAATATAGATTATATTGCTCAAGTGTTGTGTTGACCCTTTGACTTCACCAATCAGTAAACTTTAGTTTTCAATTTTTAAATTTCAGATTTTCATTTTTTTCGGGGTTTTTTTTTGTGCAGGAAAACAAAACTAACTTTATTGTTTTTATTTTTGCGAAAAAAATTACTTTATTTTCTTGTTTTACATAAAAAGGGAAATACGCTTAGCAATTAATGTATAAAAAGCAAAATTAATTTTTTATACAAGGTATTGAGATATTTGACAAATGAATTTTAGCATGCCATGTAAAATTTGTAAAATTTTATGTTATAAAAATCATTTTCCAGATATAAATTTCTACAATCCATGAGAAAAATTACTGGTAAATACTTTCTCAGAATTTATTGTAGGATCATAGGACGGTTGATGAAAAAAAATAAATAAAATAAAATAAAACTATATAAATAAGTTGAATTGAAGGCAAGAAGCTTATAAAGTCCTAACTAGTTTTCAAAGTTTCAAAAGAAAGTTCAATATATATTTTCATTTAATTATGTATGGTACTCATGTTACATATAAATTACAAGTGTAGAATGCACCCACTGCTTCTAAAAAAGGTTCCACTAAATACAATACAACACTACAAGTCACTCACTATGCTCAATTAAACGAAGATTGGTAACCCAGAATCATCTTTAAGCATTCATCCGGGCTCTTCCTTTCATTTTTGACACTAATTTTCATCCATAATTCCTTGCCATTGACTCATTTCTCCAGCAGTTGCGCATGGGGAAGGTAACGGCAAAAGAAGCAGCTGCATGGTGATGATATGTTCATTTCACATTTCCCTGTTAAACAAATATAGGACGTGGAAATATTGTGGAACCTTGTTATTACTGAACCTTCATGCTGTTCCAGTTCCGAGGTAAAGAATGTTATGCACGATGGTGTTTAGATCCATCATGGGGACTTCAGTGTCGAGTCTGGTTCACACAAAAGCAAAACATGTCATTAACACAAAATGCCATAGATTGTAAGTAAATTAAAAAATAAAATTAAAAGGCTTTAGAGTTTAGAATCCCCGAGAAACTAAATAAAGTGAGAAAATGGCCTTCATGATTTATCACTTCTTTTTCGCAGGTGTGTTCATGATTTACCATTCTTCACCAACAAACATGAAAACTCTTATGATACGGGAAGCATATGGTAAATTAATCACTAAACTCGAGGTTTCTGCATGATGATCTTTGCTTGTAATTGCAGAAAAATATAGCAACTAAGAATCCTACTTCCATTTGGTATACAATTAGTCCCATGAATATTGAACTTGCAAGGTTTCACCATAATGTCAACATCTTTACATCATTCAGCTTCAGAATCAGTTTTTTTATTTTTTTATTACTTCTAAACCCAACCACACTTTTCACATGAACCATCAAAATATTTACGATTTAAGAAAATAAAAAGAATCCAAACGATGTCTATTAAATAGCAAGTCATAAATCAAAACTAACTGATTTAATAATGACAGAAAATTTGTGCTTCTGAAAAAATAAAATAAAAACAAAAATCTTCAAAATTAGCAGTTGCGAAGAAGTCAGTTACATATACACAATAAGAATTAAAAATTACCTGGGATTCTTCTGCTCTGCCCATGCTCTCCAGTTTCATTCCTTGTGTCCCCAACTTCTCTTTCATGATCAAGAGAGTGAGAGCTTCTTCCTTGTTCTTTTGGACTATTTTGGAGGTTACTCGGGTCTTCATTCCTTGACTCTGAATGTTCCACAGCTTGTGGCTCTTCATAAGCCTCGGACCTTTGTTGTTCAGATGTACTATCAGCCATTTTCTGCAACAGGAGATTCTTGATTTGTTTCTTGTTGGATGTCAGATAATTCACTGGGAGCTTTAGCAGGAGCAAGGAGGGAAAGGCGGCAGAGTGGGCATGTTGTATGGGTGGTAAGCCAGTGGTCAATGCAATCCATGTGAAATGCATGGCCGCATGCAGGTATCTGTTGAAGCTTATCTTCAGCTTGGTAGTCCGCAAGGCATACAGAGCATCTGCAAAAATATGACAAGGTGTCTCACGACAAAACGAAAGAACTGAAGTCCAGTTCATGATATGTGGAACATCTTGTACCCTTGACAAATTACCACAGGTAACAGCTCTGACTGACCACATAAAGTATTTGAAGAAACAATTATCTAATCATGAAAATATAACACAAGGAAGTTCAATTTGTCAGCACAGGCAGTCTCAAGTATCACAAAATAAAAGAAAAGTCTTCAATTGTTTCTTTGTTCCTATTGTTCAGCATTGACTAAATTAGCTCCTGGCTAGACACGTGTGATAGTTCTTACTTAGTACAATCAGGGTTGAACTGTTAGTTTGCAGCAATAGATAACTAGATCATGAAGCAGAACAGTATTTTCATAATATCTAGAGTAAGAACTGTGTTTAACGCTAGTCTTGTTTAACTTGAGTCTTTCTTGGCCTTCTAAATGAAGATTTATAACTCTTGAGATAAGTACATTCAGCATTCAGGCTAAAAAGCTTATTCATATTGTGCAGTAGGCTACTAGAATTATGTCATATTAATCTGGGTTCATTGCCCGGGAGAATCACCAAACTCTTCCTCCTTGGGAACGGGAATGGTGCTAACTACAATTATTAAATCTTCCATTTTGGGTACTTCCAGGCATATTAAAAGTTCGATGAAGAACTTCTCCAACCTCTTGTCAAACCTATGTCTGCTTACTACTGCTTGGGGAGCTTGTCTTGGGACGTGCATCATTAACCACAAAAACGTCTAAATTATCAAAAGTAGAGCTCTCACACAATTCTGTATATGATGATATTTTAATAAACCATTCCCTTCCTTTCCGAATCATTAAACCACATTTCACTAACAGGCCATTGACTAAGCAAAATAGTTTGCATTTTTCCTTTTCATATTAATATACCAAAAAAAAAAGAATATGATTTCTCAAAATTTGACCAGAAAATTTCTCATAATGATTTCTTTTCTCAACTGTTTTTTTCAGAACCTTTGAGATATTGACTGAATCACTGTAGTGAGTTCACAAACTTTAAAAGACTGAACCGATTGGACCAATATTGATAATTTCTTTAAATTTTTACTGGGTTTAACATGCATTGTAAGCAAAACATAACAAAAAAGAAAGCCTAAAATTCCTATATGCTCACAGATATAGCAACAAGGATATGCCACACTTTCTATAAAATAAGTAAATCTACGAAAGATTAAATGAAACAAAATTAGAATTCAAACAAATTCACAGAAGCTCACTGACTGCGTATCTCTAATAGAGAAGCTCTCCTTGTATATGATAATAGGTAACATCTCCCTCAGCTCTTTTTTCAATCCCAATTCAGCCTTACAAAGACGAAAAAAACAAGCATAAGTACAGGGACAAAGAGATAAAATTAAAAAAAAAAATTAAAAAAATAAATGAAAGCCAAAAAATGATCTTACTCTAGAGATCTCATCAACATTGTTGGTATGCAAAGAAGTTCTCATTCGAAGAGAAGACCAATCAACTCTCCGGCGGCGAAGGTAGAACAAGTAGAAGAGCAAAAGAAGGATGAAAGTGAAGAAAATTGGCACAGAAAAAATGAAAGCTTGATAGACCTTCAGCTCAGCTGAAGTAGATGAAGATTTTGGTGGTGAAGAGCAGCAGCTAGGTGTATAATAAGACATAATCAATTATTTCCAATTCAACCCAAAAACCCCACAAATTCACCACACGGTTATACATATAAATCAACTGAAAAAATGAAAATTTTCTTAAAGATTGAAGCTTTCAAATATTTGGAGGAAACCCAGATGAGAAAATGAAGTTTTTAAGATTGATTCGATTAGAAGAAAAACTTACACAATTCAAAAAGTCATGCAAATGCAGTGATGTGACAATGAGGTACAGAAAAGCTTTAACTATGTGCTGAAATAGTCAAAGGTGGTTTTTTTCATGGCCATTTGCACAATAATTTACACAAATAAGACGATTTGACAGCAGCAATTAACAAATAGAAGTTTTGGAGCAGACCCAGATGAGAAAATTTTGAAATTTTGCAGAACGAAGTGGTAATTGGCTGCAAAGTGCATGAAAATGCAAGTTTTGAAGAGGCCTCAGATGGGGAAAAAAATTGAGAATTTTTTTAATAAAATATAAAATCCAGTTGAGTAAATCAGATTTGAAACAATTTGAAGGCAAATGTGGGAGTGAGGAAGTGATGTTGAAGTGAAAAGGACAAGATAGATCACAAGATTAAGGCAAGTATTATGGTAGGTAAAGGGATAAAATGAGACTGTTTTTAGATGCTATATGTATGTGGAGACAAACGAGAAACGATCCAGGACTGTCTTTTAGCTTTTAGCATGAAATACAGATAGATTTAGTTGTCATCTAAAGCCTGATTCAGAAAGAGCTAAAAGAGAGGCTTAACTTAAGAGATAAAGACAGCCAATATTAGTTTAGTTTAGTTTAGTTTTTTCTTTTTTTTTTTCCCTATTTGGGTTAACATAATATTAAGGCCGTTTAAGTTATTTTGGGTAGGATTCAAAAAGAGGTTTAAAAATAATATTAAAAAATTAAAAATTAATTTTAATATTTAATAATTTTTTAAAAATTATTTTTGACAAAATTACCGTATCTTATAGTAGATTTTAAAAAATAATGAAAGAGTAATTTTTCAAAATTTAATTTTGATAATCACTTTTATACTTATTGTAATTTTATATATATTCTCATATGTATTATAAAAATTCAAAATTATTCTTATTAATTAAGAAATAAAATCGTTGGGATTATTATTATTAATTATATTGAGATAACAAAATAAAAAAATGAAATTAATAATACAAAAATTAATTTTAGTTATCAATTATTATATATACACAATTAAAAGTATTTTATATACATGTTTACTAATGTGTAAATAAATTTTATTTAGAAGTCATTTATATTCTTATAATAGTTTTATAGTAAAATTTACTAAACACATACGACTGCTTTTTAAACTCACAGTACTTTTAAAAATAAATTTTACCAAACGTTTAACTGATTCTCTTCACAACTGATTATTTCTACAGCATAGCTAACCGTAATTATTTTAAGAGTTACAGCATTACCAAACTAACCATAAGTTAATTTTGGTATTAAATTGGATTTATTGATTAAAAGGTAATTTTTAAAATTTTAATAATAAACTTATTAAATAAATGAGTGCACTAGAATAATATCAAACAGTCTCACTCTTGTATAATATAATATGCAAGAATAGTAGAGTATTATTTCAATATCAATTTACGGCATGCTTAATTTTAAGAGGTGGCCCTTGCATGTGTTGTTAGTTCAATATTAGTATTACATGTAACATGTGTCGTGTGATGTATTGGAAATTTAAGTTTTTTGTCATATTTATTTATTTATTTTGTCTTCTGTGTTAATCTGTACAGTAACTTTTTAGACTATTGGGCATAAAATGTTAAATCCAATTGAAGAAGACTCCAGTGTCAATGTAACAAAATGTTATTGATGTCACGCTCACTCTTATAATTGTTTTTCCTCATTCCTCGACAATTTTTGTGGAAGTTGATTTTATTGAACGTAGATAAATTGTCCTCTAGACTCTTAAATCAACCATACAATGGCATAGTCTGAATACTTAGATTTAGAACAAGTTTTCACAATGCATAAAAATACTTAAAAACTCCCGATCTCAAAAATAAAGTAAATATTTTGCATCAAAATGCTTTTAAATCATTAAAAATAATAATAAAATCAATTATTTTCTGTTGAATTAATTGAGTTAGAAAATTAGTTTAACTTCAGAATATCCCTAATTATATTCCCTTGCACACACCATCGATCCGCCACATTTACACTTGCAAAGTTATTATTTTAGTTAATGAAAAGATACAATGAAGATTTAGGTGATGTGAGCATTTTCCTTTAAAAACAAAAATAAAAATTGTTTATGTTGGATTACCAAATTAACCTTCTCTCCGACCTAAACCTAATATATGAAATTAAATAACATGTCTCTAGTCATTGTCAACATATTTTTAGATCTTTTAGCTCCCTTTAGACGAATCTAATTTAGTTGACCAGTTTCCACTCTTCTTTGATTACGACTTGTAATTTATCTTGTTAGTGTTTTGTAGCTTTCATTTAAAAAAAAAAAAGAAAAAAAAACCTCAATCATTAATCCATACTTAAATCTGATTTTAACATGTACCAGTCGGTGGAACATATTAATTAATGTCTAATTATTTTTTTAAACTATTAATGATAGTTGGCAAATATAGCTACCAATGTTCCCTCCCTCTCTTTGAGCTCTAAAATTCTTTTGACAATACTTATCATTTTTTACCTACTCAACTCCTTAATAAAGTTAATTAATAGCTTGTGTTGCAGTTGTAAGCTCGTGAATATTTATAAATTCATCGATTGCTAAAATGATGTAAAAGATTTCAACTTTAACACCATAAATTACATGCAAAGGAAAATATGAATAGCGATGCCAAATTGCCAATTGATGGATACAAAGATTTCTAAAGATAGTTATTCCATCGTCCAAGAAAGAAAATCATATGCCCGCTTCTGGTAAAAAAACTGAAATGAGTTTGTTGGTTGGATTTGATTCGATTTTAATTCAATATAATTCAATTTAATGTATAAATTTAGTTTGATTCGGTTTAATTCGCGAAGTTCGAATATTAAAAAATGAAAAGAAAAAAATAAAAAACGCTAAATGATAAGTAGATGTGGGGTTATTATATTAAATAATGATCCAAACTTTTAAGTGTAAAAACCAACTACCTCGTTAACAAAAAAAGTACAAACCCAACAGAATTAATTTGCATGGTTTGATTTACAAATTCGGTTTGAATTTGATTTCAATTCTCCGAAACTGAATCCAAAGTTCCCTGGCAGCTTCACCAAACACCTAAACCTACAGCTACCATCCCAGCCACCACCCGTAGATGCTGCAGAAGATCCCCCAGTCGCAGGGCTTCTCATTGGCACTATAGCGGCAACTGTATCTAATTGATTATGGTGCCGAGTCACGCTGAGGCTCATCAATATGCCTCTGAAAATATGCCACAAGCTTATCGATGTCCTCAAACATCCTTTTCCGGAACTTATGGGATACAGACCAGTATACTCATGGTGTACGCTTGCACTCCGTATGTATGTCAGAACAAATGTACCCGGATTTTCATGAAAGATGCCAAAACAATACAACATCCTTGCAGGAAAGTACTCCGCTTTCTTAATCCGTAAAAGCTCATCAACCTCTTCTTTACTGCCTTTCCTGAACTTGCGATGGCTAAGCATTGCCTTGAGGTGGGACACCAAGGGATCAACATATCGATCCATTACCTACATTTAACAGAAAATTGCAAGCAGATATGTCAGCTTTTACTTCACTCGTGACAGGTCAGATATCAAAAGTGTTGAAATGAGCTAGAAATGTATTGAAAGTATGTTTGGTTACTAAGAAAAAGAAAGAAAACGAGAGAGAAACAACTTCAATTTTTATTCATACTGCTTATCATACATGAATGAATCTGTTCTGATGTATTTATACTTGGATCATCAGAGAACAAGTATCTACCAGCTAGATATTTCTAGAATCCGTTATTTACATACACACTATGCTACTTTGTTATGGAATCGTTATAACAACCTTGCCAACTCAGCATAACCAACTTATCACTGATATGCTCAACTGTAAGAGAGACCAGCAAGCTTATTCTGCATCCTCTGTAACCAAACATATCAAGTATACTCAGCTGACTGTATATCAACAAGAGCAGCATCATCATACTCTGCATCATCATATTCTCCAACATCCCCCCTCAAGCGAAATGTGCCAGGAAAAACATTGAGCTTGCATCGGAAATAATGAAAAGTTCCATAGGATAATGCCTTGGTGAAAATATCAACAGTCTGATCAGCACTAGGAACATAGCAAATGTCAATATGTTTAGCAGATATTTTCTCTCGAATAAAATGAATGTCCAGTTCAACATGCTTGGTCCGTGCATAATAGACTGGATTATTGGCTAAAGCAATAGCCCCTTGATTATCACACCATAAAAGAGGAATAGCAGGAGATTGCAGCTGTAATTCAGAGAGGAGAGCTTGAATCCATAAAACTTCTGAAGTTGTTGAGGCTAAAGCTCGATACTCAGACTCAGTACTAGATCTAGAAACAACATGTTGTTTCTTAGAGGACCAGGAAACCAAATTGGGACCCAAGAACACTGCATAGCCAGCCACAAACTTTCTATCATCCTTGTCACAAGCCCAATCAGCATCAGTGAAACAATTGATTTGCTGACTGCCAGTTTTATAGAATTCTAAGCCAAAGTGGATAGTGCCTTTAAGATAGCTTAGCAATCGCTTACAGGCCTGCCAATGGTCAGCAGAAGGATTGGAAAGAAACTGACTCAACTTGTTGACAGGAAAAACAATCTCTGGCCTAGTGAGAGTAACATACTGAAGAGCTCCAATTAGACTCTGGTATTGAGAAGCATTATCAATAGCAGGGCCTGAATTTTGAGTCAAATGATGAGAGGTAGCCATAGGAGTGGCACAAGGACTGCATTTGCGTAGATGATGCTTAGCTAGCAAGTCTGCAATATATTTGAACTGAGAGAGATGAATGCCTTTCTCTGTTTTGGTTACTTGGATACCTAAAAAATAATGCAACTCTCCTAAATCTTTAAGGGCAAATGTGTGTTGCATATCAGAGATGACTTGAAGAACAAGTGAGTCATTAGAACCAGTAATAAGGATGTCATCAACATAAACCAGCAGCAGAAGAATATGACCATTTTGCCATTTGTAAAACAAGGATGTATCTGATCGACTATTGAGGAAGTGCCACTGAACCACCATAGCCTTTTTGAACCTATCAAACCAAGCTCTAGGTGCTTGTTTCAAGTCATAAAGAGCTTTGGTGAGCTTACAGACATGATGGGGTTTAGATGCATCTATAAAACCCTCAGGCTGAGACATGTACACATCTTCTTCAAGAAACCCATTAAGGAAAGCATTATTAACATCAACTTGTCTAATAATCCACCCATGCATGACAGCCAGGCTAAGCATAATTCGGACAGTAGAAGCTTTAACAACTGGACTGAAAGTCTCATTATAGTCTATACCATGAGTTTGAGCAAAACCCTTGGCCACAAGTCTGGCCTTGTATCTAGAAATAGAGCCATCCGAATTATATTTGATTCTAAACACCCACTTATTTCCTATAACTTTCACAGGGGAAGAGGGTTGAACCAGAGTCCATGTTTTGTTGGCTTGTAAGGAGTTAAACTCCTCTTTCATGGCCTGAAACCATTTTGGATCTACTAAAGCTTGTTTGACAGATGTGGGTTCAGCAGGAGTAGAAAGCAAGGCAGCCAAGTATATTTTTGGTTTGAAAATGCCAGCTTTAGACCTAGTAACCATTGGGTGACCAGGTGGCTGAGATGATGGAAGAGTATGTTGAGGAGAAGAATGGGATGAAGAAGGATGAGTATGAGAAGGTGATGTTGACTGGAAGGGAGGAGAAGGTAAAGAAGAAGCAGAGGAATCAGAATTTGGAGAGGCAAGATTAGTTACCTGTGAAGATGAAGAAGATGAGGGATTGCTTACTGTAAAAGAAAAGGACAAAGACTGTATTAGTGAAGCAGCATCTGGTGATTGAGAGCAAATAGTGGACTTAGAAGAACAGGACTCCTAAACAGAGGAAAAATCAACACTTGGTTGATAAGGAAAAGACTGCTCATCAAAGACAACATGGTTGGATACATACACTCGACCTGATGAATGTAAGCACTGATATCCTTTGTGGTGTGGACTATAACCAATAAAGATGCACATTCCTGTTCTAAACTCCAGCTTGTGTTTGTTGTAAGGTCTTAGGTAAGGAAAACAAGAACAACCAAACACCCTCAGCATACTGTAATCTGGTTGTTGGTGAAAAAGCTTGTAGTAAGGTGATTGATTATTAAGAACAGGTGTAGGTAACCTATTTATGAGATACACAGTAGTGCGAAATGCATTCCACCAGAAAGACAAGGATAGGTTGGCCTGAGCTAATAGAGTAAGACCAATATCCACAATATGTCTATGCTTTCTTTCAATCCTCCCATTTTGGTGATGAATATGTGGACAAGGGTGTCTAAAATGAATTCCATAGGACAAGAGGAATGACGAAAAAGACCTAAATTCTCCCCCCCAGTCTGTCTGTACTGATTTAATTTTCTTGTTCAAATGTTGTTCTATAAAAGTCTTAAAAGTAGTAAACACAAGAATAGCATCAGACTTAGCAGTTAAGGGAAAAATCCAGGTAAACCTACTATAATCATCTAAAATAGACAAATAATAGGTGTAACCTTGTGTGGATGCAGTGGAAGAAGGTCCCCAAAGATCTGCATAGATAAGTTGTAATGGCTCATTTGTTTTGGTACTGATGGAGTTGAAATGTTGAAGGTGATTTTTGCCATACTGACAAGCATTACAAAAACTGAGCTTATGAACTTTATTAACAACAGCAGATGGATTACAAGATTGTAACACACATTTAAGTGCATGACCAGTAGGATGACCAAGTCTTTTGTGAAGCAAATCAACATTAATCGACACATAAGAGACTTGCATTGCAGTAGAAGTACAAAAATCTTTATTTAGATGTAACATATAATTGGAATCAAGAAAATTAGAGTTATTTGACTCAGAATTGCTAGGCATAGTAGCAGAGAGAGACATAGGTGGATGGAAAAACTTTGAAGAATAGAGACTAACTGAGGCAGCATGTTGAGAAGAGGAAGATGCTGCTTGAACTTGATACAGGCCTTTATAAGCAATCCCTTTAAGTAAGATAATCCCTGTCTTCTTGGCCTTAATATAACATGTATTGTCAACAAATTCAACAACAACATTATTATCAGCAAGTAATTTTGAAACACTCAAAAGGTTCTTGGTAATATGAGGAACATGTAGAACATGATGTAATATTATAGGCTCACAAGCAGAAAGGGTTTCAAGTTTAGCAGATCCAATATGTGTAATTTGTAAACCATTACCATCACCAACAAGTAACTGTTCTGATCCTTTATAAGATTGCAGATTAAGTAGATTACCTGAATTATTTGTGACATGAGTAGATGCACCACTGTCAATGTACCAAGAAGGATCTTCTACAATTTCAGGTGAAGGAAGGGCAGCAGCAAAAGAATTTGCTAGCTTGATTGAATCTTCTGATGTACTGCTGTAGCAGTTAAATGCTGCTACTGGACTTGAATTTGCATTTGGAGATAAGAAATATGGAGTTGGAACAAAGCTATGATCTTCATATGCCACATTGCCTTGAAAATCATATGGTGGAACAAAATTATGACCTGCATATGCCACATTCCTTTGAAAACCATATCCTCTGACATTATTTTGGCCATTAACCCCTCTATGAAAACCAGTAAATGGCCTTGGCATAAAGCCTCTGCCTGCACCATAGGGTACAAAACCTCTGCCTGTGCTGTAGATAGGCCTTTGACCACCTCTACCTCCTCTGCCATAATATTTTTGAGGAACAAATGTAAGATTAAACCTATTCTTGCACTTGTGAGCTCCATGTCCAGGTATAAAACAAATTTGACAAACAATTGAACTCTGATTCCCATTGTTATTGCCATTAAAACCTGAATTAGACATCTCTCCAGTAAAATGATCTAAGGTTCTATCACCTCGTTGAGATTCAAAACCATTTTTAGGAGATCCTTGATTATTCTGAGTATAATTTGCAGATAGATTCTGTAGAACATCAGAACTAATTTTACCTTTCTTCTGTTCAATTTTCATCTCATGACTCAGCAATAATGCATACAAATCATCTAGACTCATATTTTCTCCTTTGGCTAATAAACTTGTAACTAATGATTCGTACTCTTGAGACTCTAATCTAGTTAAAATATAAGTAACAAGATCAGCATGCTCAACAGGTTTACCAGCAATAGCAAGAGTGTCTGCTAACCTTTTCATCTTAGCAAAATAGGCACTCATGGTCATTGATCCTTTTTTAGAGGTTTGTAATTGCATTTTAATAGGCATTATACGAGCTTGAGTTTGAGAAACAAACATACGTGTCAAAGAATGCCATAGTTCTTGTGATGAAACACAATGAATTACAGAGGATAGCAGGCTTTCTTGAATGGAAGACATCATCTAGCTGAGAAGAAGCTGATCTGTTCTGATCCAAGCTGAAAAAGCAGGATTATCAACTCTTGAACCAGATCCAGCATTTGAGCAACTAGCACCATTTGGATCTTGAGTAATATATTGATCTGGTCATTTATTGGTGCCAGTGATGAAGCCTTCTAAGCCATTCCCTTTGATTGAAGTTAACACTTGTGTTCGCCATACAATAAAATTGTTTTGATCAAGCTTTATTGGAGTTACAAAATTGCACGAGTGATTGATTTGATTTTGTGTAATTGTTGGCTCTGATACCATGTTGAAATGAGCTAGAAATGTATTGAAAGTATGTTTGGTTACTGAGAAAAAGAAAGAAAACGAGAGAGAAACAATTTCAATTTTTATTCATACTGTTTATCATACATGAATGAATCTGTTCTGATGTATTTATACTTGGATCATCTTAGAACAAGTATCTACCAGCTAGATATTTCTAGAATCCGTTATTTACATACACACTATGCTACTTTGTTATGGAATCGTTATAACAACCTTGCCAACTCAGCATAACCAACTTATCACTGATATGCTCAACTGTAAGATAGACCAGCAAGCTTATTCTGCATCCTCTGTAACCAAGCATATCAAGTATACTCAGCTGACTGTATATCAGCAGGAGCAGCATCATCATACTCTGCATCATCATATTCTCCAACAAAAGGCACATTTTCACGCCCACAGATGAAAATGGCATTCTATTCGCCGTAAAAAGAAGAGTGACCGACCTCATCCAAGTCCTCGAAATAATTTCTGTTGAAGAAGACAAAAAAAAAGTGCTGACTCATGTAATACAGCGTAGATACATGAACCATGCATGCCCACAGATACAAATTAATACATATACCAGACAAATGCTTGCATGCTGCCTTCCAGAAATAATATGTTAGAAGTTCAAATCCGACAGCTCAAGCAAAATCCAAATCCTAAGCATTTAAGTCTTTATCCCGAGAGAAGTTAAGTTTTCCAGTAGATGTGGTCACTGTCATAGGTACTACTAGCTGCTGGATCAGGACCTTGGAAGTTGAAAAGGTTCAGTTGAACCTTCAAGTGGAGAAGTGAAAACTATATTTGATGTTTCACTGGAGTAGACAATTGTCTTACAAGAATAAAAATAAC
This sequence comes from Murraya paniculata, assembly GCA_030449075.1. Taxonomy (NCBI): domain Eukaryota; kingdom Viridiplantae; phylum Streptophyta; class Magnoliopsida; order Sapindales; family Rutaceae; genus Murraya; species Murraya paniculata. Next base: position 780,208 of record JAEVFN010000069.1, read on the forward strand.
ATAATGTCTTAAAAGATGAATACGGACCGGAGAGAAGGAAGGTCGAAAGCCCCTTCAGATAATGTAAACTATCTAGGGTAAGTCATTTCACACAATAGAACATGAGACACAGTTATGAGAAAGTCTGAAAATTAAAGAAGGAACTAAAGAACCCTATACTAACGATTAGAATTGAAATTAGCAGTTCACAAATCTCAAAACGACTTTTCTACAAATTGCATAAAAAAAGAATCTCAAAAGTAGCTAACATCCATGAATCAGTGAATATGGCTTGAGGATCTTTCTTTTTACTGGCGAAAGAAAGGAACGTGGCTATAGAGTATAGAGAGATGCAGTATTTTGCATTACGCATGTAAGAGAATAACTGCAAGGTCTAATCTCAGAAAGAACTTAGGAGAAAAAATATGGAGAGACGAAGTGATGCTAGCATTTGAAATTCCAGGGAAGAACCAAGTCATTGTGGCATATGAAACAGCTGTAAAGTTCAGTTTAAGATAAAGAGAACAATTCCCTCTTAAAATCAGCAACTGAGAGTCTCGTACACTCAGATTATTACCAACCACAGGGGTGTCACTGGTTAAAAACTGTGTTGAATTTTGAGGATGTTGCAAACCTTGGGCGGACTTGCAAGATGCACTATAGTTCTTCAAGGTAAAGAAATAAGGTCTGTTGTTCAGCATAAATTTTGAAATCATTAATACACAAACCTACTAGCATATAATCATGTCATCATGTCTAGACTTTCAACAATTGCTGTGTCCAACATCCCTTTTGCCATAATATTTTCTAAAAGCAATATTTCAGGCTTTTTTTTTTTTTTTTTGTTTGGAATGTGAAGAAAAGAATACTTTGTTCTTTATAGTTTGTACTTTATAGTTTGTACTTCGAAAAGTATCTCACCGGTGACAAAGCCTCCTATGCAACTCATATAATTGAACAAAGACAGTAGTCATTAGAGAATCAACAACATACCTTTATCGCGGCATCGGATTCTATATTCTCAAAGTGCGGATGAAAGATCAGCCGTTGCTTAATACGTTTCTTCGCAAACAACATTTTGAGCGTTTTTCTTTGCTCCATCTTATCACTGCTACTGTCTTCAAGATAGTAAGGATCAAGGTCTCTGGAAACCAAGAACACCCGATACCTGTTCTTCTGAATTGATTTAATCTTGCAGGTGAGAGAGGTGCCTTCACGTAGCCTGTCAGACAAATCAGAAATATTCCTCCAATCATCCGAATAATCTTCACTCATTAGCATCCCAGTCAATCCTGAGTCAGGTACACGTATAGAGCTCTTTGACCTTGCACAACAACCCTTCCTTTGCAGATAACGCCAAAGGGCGACAGCAAGCCTAACAGTGCCCCACAGCATAAGAGAAATAAATGTTAAGCAAAACAGTTCTTGCTTGGACACTGAACAGAGGACGAAAATGTATTAACCTTTCTCACCATGTAGCTGGTCAGATGAAATCCGGGAAGGTTCATGAAGGCGAGGCAGAGATTCATCCCCATTCCCCATGTACAATGCTTAGCTCATCCATCTCATGCTCAACATCCCTTGGATGTTCCTCCACCATCTTGAAAATGATCTAATTAAAAAAAAATGAAATAACTAAGCATTATATTAAAATTGATAATCTTTCAGCTTCCTTCCTCAATCATAAAAAATTCAAGCATTAAAATTATTGAAGTTAACTAAAAAAGACTAGCGTTAGTTGTTATATATAATTTATGTGCTCCTTGTTGTATAATATATTTTGTGTTTTCACATTTTATATAGTCACCGTACTTCTTATCCCTTCTCGCTAATTGTCACACGGCTTATCCCTAGGCCGTGTGACACTTGTCCTGGTTAACATAGTGACCTGGCTGTACACACAAGATACTTCGCTTAACAAAGTCCAATTGTTCTAATACAACTAATCAAATTTTTTAATATTTTGAATATAAAAAATAATAATAATAAAGGCGCCGCACCTCGTTATAATATATACATACACGTGCAATTCTTTAGTTTTAATATTCAAAATATTAAAAAATTTATTTTAACATTATTAATTTGTTATATTCTTTTAATAATATTAAAATCTATTTGGCAAACTAATAGTATTAAATAATTATACCCAACATACACAGTAATTTATAAAATTTATATTACTTTTTACGATATCTTATTTAATTATGTTTACAATAATATCAATCTTAAATTCAATTTTTAGTTAATAGATTTTAATAAATCTGTCGGGTAATAATAACTTCCATACTAACAAAATTTTCATCGTATACGTTATTTTATTAATTATACTTGTTGTAATATTTTATTTGTGTTATATGATATTTATTTATTAGTTTTATCCTATTACTATATTTATATTTATTTAGGTTGTTTTAATCAAAAGTTATAATAGTCATTTATAAAATTAAGAGGGTCTATATGACCATTTATGAAAACTAAAGGAATCTATATGACCGTCTAAGCAATCCTCAAGAGTGTGGGTGGCTTTTTTTCCAAATTAATATTAATTTAAAATTAAAAAATTAATATTTACAAGCAACCCGTTACTTGTTATATTTTAATTAATTATTTAATTATCCATTATTTTAAATGAATGATTCAGATTAAAACTCTTAAATTTAAGGGTTCATACTAATTTCACTATCAATGCCTAAAAACACATTCAACAACGTAGATAAATCTCTCTTATAATTAATACAATTTGATTGTTTGGCTTTCACTGTTCCAATCACTCTCCTCACAAGTCTTTCGCTTCTTCATCCTATTTTACAGTAGAGCAAGTCAGCAGCCCTCCTAATAGGGATCATAATTTTATTGTAAACACAGTATGAAATAATTTTTAACCACATTGCTCAATTGTTTTCTATGAAAGAATTTCTCCTTTATATAAAACAGCCAAGTTCAATCTTTTAGAATTTTAAAATTATTTAAATTTATAAGTTAAAGTAATTGCACAGCAAGCTGTGTGCACTCTCAATTCATCTTCACAAGTTCAGTTGCTAATTTCTCTATCAACTTGTTAACTTAAACAATGCCTCATGAAATACACATCAAGTTTGGGAATGTGATTCCTCCCCGCCTTCAATTCAGAGGATCAAAGTTGGAAATTATGCAACAAGGAAAGAAGAAGCGAACAAAAAGGAGAGCAAAAAGGAGTATTATTAATGAGGTTGCAGGTCAAATCCGTTGTTTATTTAGTTTAAAGAAAATAATAGGGTTGACAAACTACAGGCTCGGCCAGGCTTTTTCAAGCCTAGGCCTAAGCTTATGTTATTGTTAATGAGCCCATGATCTTTAAAAGTTCGTCTAAAGGCTTGATTTTCATTAATTTTGAAATAACTTTTTAATAAAGTAAAAAAAAATTTAAATTAAAGATAATTATTTAATACATAATAAAATAATAATTCAATAGATAAAATATTAATAACATAATAAATCATAAATATTAATATAAAAATATTAATATGATATCTTGATTTTTCAATTTAATTTATTTTTTATTTATAAATTAAAGAGCATCAAACAAATTCAGGTTTTTTTCCTTAGCATCAGGCCTAATTTATGTGGGCTTTATATTTTTTTGGCCCATATCCAAATACAATCCATACTATCAAGAGTTTTTTTGTCAATCTTAAAATAAATAAATAAATAAAATAAATAAATAAAATCTACGTTAAAATTATTCTTGACATTTGATTATAATTTAATAGTTAAGATTTTTGTGCAAACTGTTGTTAAAAAAAAAATGGGCTCCCTTTTCTAATAATATAAATAAAATAGGTGAGAGTTGAAATTGGGGTTAGTTTTGAGTAATAAAAGGTGATGCTCTACTTAAGCACCAAATTACTTACTAAATTCATTTGTAAAAGTAATTTTTTTTATGCCAACAATCCATAGTTAGGCTAATAGACACTTCCTTCTCCTAAACTCTAAGATAAAGGGTTCGAGTCTTCTTAATAACTGTAACCAAATTACGTCCAGATTATATTGATTATATTATCAGCTTTAGTTTATGCTTTGTATTGGGCTTAGATTCTGCGTTTAGACTTTAAGATATTGTACATAATATTAAAAAAAAAAAAGATTGGGCTATTTCAACAAATTAATTTCCCTCAACACCCTCTTTTCAATTAATCTTTTATTATTAATAAAAATCTTTAATAAAATTACCAAACTAATCATATCTTCTCTTTATTTTTTTTTTCTTTCCCTTGGTTCTTCTCACCACCTTTTACATTTATTTTTAGTGATAGATTGCAAATGATTTTGAGAGATAAGACAAACTATAAATTATTTTCTTATGGATGCTTGCCAAATGCATTCAAACAATAAGTTATTAATTACTAACCAACCTTAAATGCATTCAAATTCTATAAGTTATTTTCTTTAATCCCTAAATTGATCTTTATTGAAATTAATCTTATTACATCACACATTACACAATAAAAATGATACATATTGTTTTTTTTCTTGGAGGAGCAAATGATAATAAAAACTTGTGTCTAGATATTAGTTACTTTTTCAGTTGCTGTTCGAACTATGCTTAAGCCGAAACGTTGCAGATAATGCTTTGTGTTTGTTTGGAATTAAAATACCAAAAAAAGTTCAGAACGTATAGATTAATAAAATTGGATCTTTATTAGTTTTGAGACGTGCGAAAATTGTTCGGCTGAAAAATTATGAAGAAAATTCATTTGTTTGGATGTAAAATATCGAAGAAAATATGAATATATAGTTTATTAATACCAACCATTTCTACTATTAATTTTTTAAAGACATTCAAGACTTATTCAGCCAAAAACTCATAAACAATTTGTATTTGTACTGATGAAAATAACTGAACAAAAGCATAAAGCTTAGACGTTTAGTCCAAAATAACTATACCATCTAGAGATGTAAAGCTAAAAAAATTAAGCAAATATTACAATGTATAGAAATAAACACCCTCAATGTTTTAGTTTTGTACCTATGCATTCTGTTATAATTTCCAATTGGACGATCAATTAATCTAGCTGGCAGAGGATTATAAATGAATCACTTTTTGTGAGTTTGACCGGCGAGTGGGAATAGATGAACTTTCCATAGGACCCATTTTACTAACGATATTTATCACCACTTTAGCTACTTTAGCGACTCGATCTGTTACTATGAATTCCCTACTATTCCACTTCCTGATGTTAGTGATGTACTGCGGTCAAATAGGATCATTTTCTTCTCAGGACCTTTTACTTTTTTCATCATGTGGGAATTAGAATTAATTCCGTTTATCTACTTCTGGCTGTGTGGGATGGAAAGAAACGCCTTTATTCAACCACAAAATTTATTTTGTACACGGCAGGAGCTTCTGTTTTTCTTTTAATAGGAGTTTTGGGTATCGGTTTATATGGTTCCAATGAACTAACATTAAATTTGGAATCATTAGTTAATCAGTCGTATCCTGTGGCACTAGAAATAATATTTTATATTGGATTTTGTATTGCTTTTGCTGTCAAATTACCGATTATACCCTTTCATACGTGGTTACCAGACACCCACGGAAAGGCATATTACAGTACTTGTATGCTTCCAGTCGGAATCTTATTAAAAATGGGAGCTTATGGGTTGATTCGAATCAATATGGAACTATTACCGCACGCCCATTCTATATTTTCCCCCTGTTTTATGATAGTAGGTACTGTGCAAATAATTTATGCAGCTTCAACATCTCTCGACTAACGGAATTTAAAAAAAAGAATAGCCTATTCCTCTGTATCTCATAGGGGTTTCATAATTCTAGGAATTGGGTCGATAACCAATACATGTCTCAATGAAGCCGTTTTACAAATAATTTCTCATGGGTTGATTAGTGCTGCACTTTTTTTCTTGGTAGGAACGAGTTATGATAGAATACGTTTTGCTTATCTAGATGAAATGGGCAGACTAGCTATACCAATTCCAGAGATCTTCACACTATTCAGTATCTTATCGATGGCCTCCGTTGCATTACTCGACATAAGTGGTTTTGTTGCAGAGTTGATAGCATTTTTTGGAATAATTACTAGCCAAATTTTTTTTTTAATGCCAAAAATAGTAATCACTTTTGTAATGGCAATTGGAATGATATTAACTCCTATTTATTCATTATCTATGTTACATCAAATGTTCAATGGGTACGAGCTATTTAATGCCCCAAACTCTTTTTTTTTTTTTTTTTTTTTTATTTTGGACCACGAGAGTTATTTGTTTTGATCTTGATTCTTCTACCTCCCAAATTCCAGGAATCCTATACCCATATTCTAGTAAAATGATTTCAAGAAATAGCAAAATTGCGGATAGGGAACTATATTAGTGACCTGCCAAATTTTATTGTAGAAATTTTCGGGATCAACGATTGGACCATGCAAATTAGAAATATCTTTTCTTCATTAAAGGGAGAGATTACTCTATCCATTTCTGTATCCCTCATGATATATATAATAACTCAGGCATCAATTTCAAATGCATATCCTATTTTTGCGCAGCAGGGTTTTGAAAATCCACCCTCAATGTTTTAGTTTTGTACTACCTAATATGTTAATTTCAATGATAATACTACATACCTAACCACGTTCTATGGAACATGTTGTTGATTTTAAGTGTGAAATATCTATACATTTTCAATTTCAGATTTAAAATATTGAAACATTTACTAATGATTTTACATATGAATTTAATGGGATTACTTTGTAAAAACACTATTATTTAATAGTGATGTATATTAGGTATTTAGATAGGTTCTAGAGTAAAGTTTGAATTCTGAAATTTTAAGGGTGAGTTTATTGACTGAATAAAATAAGTAGTTTGGTAAATTTAAATAGCCCCATCCTAAAATAAATTGCGGGGGTAAAAATATAATTATTCCATTAGAATTACTTTAATACGAACAATGTGGGCAAATTCTGACCCCTAAAGTCCTAGACGAGTAGTTTTCAGGAAGTTTTATTTAACTAATTATCCGTACAATTTTAGAAAGAAGTTTTATTTAACTAATTATCCGTACAATTTTAGAAAGGTAGAGGTTAAAAAAAAAAAAAGATTTTAGGGAGGTAGTGGTGATGTTTTGATTGTTTTCACTCTGTTGGGATATGTTCAAGTATTGTTTTTTTGTCAGTGGAGTCTGTATTGACTGATAAATAAAAGAATACCTAAACATCCTAAGCTTAGCCTCCATTGAATTTCATCGAGGTAAACAAATTAAACTTTATCAAATGCATTTTCTGGTAGAACATTTAACAACACGTAGGATTGAGAGAAAAGTTCAAGAGTGAGATTGCTAAATAGATAATTTTAAAATAATGAGGATTTTTCCGTCATATTGAGAAACTCAGTAGAGTTATTAATTTAAATGTTATATACATGTACGGTATAGTTTAATCCGCAGTTTTTATGAATAGTCATATGCATCATCAAGCTGACATACATATTTAGCGTTCTTGCAGATTAGTTGCTCTTGAAGATATTATCTGATTTATTTCTGCGGCAATATGTAAAATCTTCCCAACATGCAACTTTTGGACCTGGACATGATTTGAAAATCCCTATTTTGATTTTGCTCGCTAAATGTAGCAAAGCCTGCTTCAGGAAAAAGCGCAGTAAAATGTTCATACATTCGGGAAAAGCTTGATGTTTTCCCATTTAAGGGGAGTGTTAAGAGTAAGTCCTAAGTTGGCAAGAAAGTTTAGGAGTCCTAGTGAGTTGAAGAAGAAAGTTAGGAGTCCTAGTGAGTTGAAGCAAGGATAAGAAATACTTCTCAAAGAAACCTAATCTGACATGAAAGCCATATCAAAGAGTGGAACTTTCTCATCCTTAGAGCTTTTATTGTTATCTCTGTGATATACAAGAATCAAATAGTGGATCTCTACAACTCGTGTCAAGTAATCCGGGGCTAGCTCTATGAGCGATGAGTGTGCCACTGCTTTGGGGGATGTAAGCAACCACACATTTCACTTCCACTGCATCAGTCGATGGCCTACAGGACTCATTTTGTCAATCCATGGAATAACGAGAAGCAGGCGTTCCAGAAGTATGGACATTAATCTTTGGTAGCTGGGCCAGAACTCTGTAGCAAAAGACTCCAATGTGTGAATTCATCTATTCTCAACCAAACCATGCATGCCAATTATTTAATTCTTCATTTGATGATTAAGGTTCCAAACATCGAAATACATGCATGATATAGCAAAACTGAAGAAAACCTGCATCAGTTTGTTCTCTTAATCATAGATGTACAATTTCTTCCCGTCTAAATAAACTCATCTCTGAGTTGACAACAAAAATGCATGAAACTTACACAGGCTAAGCTTAGAGAGCTTTATGTACAAGAAATATTATTGCGTTACACTTTTTACAATCTTTATCAAACATCCCTCACCTTGAGTTTGATCTCCGAGTAAGGATGGAGTTCCTTCTTCAAGCTTAAACCACCAGAGCTGAACTTGCGGACCAATATCTTGAAAACCGGCAAAAGTACTATGTAGAGGGCAGTCAGAATAAAAGGTGTTGCAACAAGCCATCCCAACAACTGGAAAGATTGTTAGTAGATGTCAGCTTGATTGTTATAACAAATTGGAGTCAAAGAAAAATAGGAAAATATGAAGAGCGGATAAAATTCCAAGAGTAGAACAAAGAGCATAAAAGTTCCGAACTTCCAATTTACATAAGGCTACAATATTCTCATGCAGCAGCCTCCAAATAGAACACATCTATATATACTACCTAGTTCCAGTTGCATTATTCAATTATCCATGAGCTTTTTCTCATTCTCATAGACTTTATGCATACATGGCATAATTCATCTCTGCACTACCAAGTCAATTTTAGAACTCAGGAAAATATAATCTGCACTACCAAATCAATTCACAGGAGATGACCAGTGTTTTGCGGCTTCCACGAACATCAGAAAACATAATTTTCAGCATAAGATATCTTAAAATATTATGAACTCTAATGCAAAATTCAAGCTGTTAAGAACATATGCACAGCCATCTGTTGTATGCTGCCCCTGGCTTTTTATCTCTTACCCATGCGCAGGTTCTAAATCCAAAACAATATCAGATCTCTTCATCTATAAGTTATCAACATTAGTGCATGAACACTTTGAAGTCCATGAACTTGCTACTCGTCTCATTCTAATTCACTGAACAAAGGAGAACAACAAACTCTGATCCATCAGAAGATGCATCACACACCATCAAGCATCTTTATAAATCTACACACATATTGGATGCACCCACCGAACGAGAATCCTCATGAAGACCACAAAGCACTCATTGCAAGTTCTAAAGACTATTAGGACTTACGTCTGGAGTGTACGTACAAAAGGTCAGAGATGTGAAGCTGTTTAGGACCCTCCTTTTCTACTAAAATATAAACTTGTATATCATGTTTGGTTAATCAAGAATGGTCGAAGCACTTTGTTCTATGAACTAAGAGTTGAAGAGATCAGAGATTTCTGTAGATAATAAGGGTAAATTGTCACATCTGACTGAATGCTGCTTCAGGAAAAAAAAAAAAAATTGCATGAATGGCATACAATCACTTTCAACAATAATAAAGTTCAAACCTTCTAAATTCATTCTTCCTGTCAAATTATCCTGGTTCTCTCACAAATGAATACCATGGCCACACGAAAATATCCTAATACTTAAAAGAAAGAGTTCAATTGTGAAATTTTTTATGCATAGGCATGCGTGAAAGAGGAAGAGAGTTAAAGAGATTAGCCATTTACCGCATGTGCAATGCTCAATAGGACCTCCTGCGAAGCTTTGCCAGTCAAAACCCTCTTCAACGCATCAGAATTTAAAGGAAAATGAGGTCCACCAGTGAGAGCTTCACCAAATCGCAAGAAGGGCACAATCAAACTAGAAAACCAAATGTACGAGAAGTAATCAGATCACAAGTAAGCATGCAAGTAAGCTTTAGCCGCTGTAGCAGAATGCACAAGGTTCTCACACAACATAAACCAGTAAAAGAATCCAAAACTTAACAAAAGTGGAACTATGCAACTATCATAATTTCACGAAACCTCACATCAAACTCGTCATGCGAGTCGCGACCATCATCAAATTGAAAATGAGTAAGAGATGACCATCAATTACCTCAGTTCTATTGGAGTAGCAATAAAATTAGCAAGCATAACACTAGGAGCATGGCAGCGAGATCCAAGCGCTGCAATAGCCATCCCACATAGAAAGACAGCAGCCCCTGTTCAAAAACAATCACATATACTATTTTCATAAGCATTGCCAAGACAATACACTACATTGACGTACTCACATCAATTTTTTTTTTTCCTAATGCCCAGAAAATTTTAATTCTCATTATTGAAATATTTAACAAAACAAAAATAAAACAAAACAAAAATAAACACATACCACAAATCGGAAATAGACCAAGAGTGATCCCAAGAGCTGTGGAAAATGCCAATTGATTTGGTTCTGCACCTCTGTAGCAAAAAATAAAATTAACCCAGAAGCAAAATGAATCCAAAAAATAATAATATTTGAAAAAGATTGTAACTTTAAACAATTGAGTACCTGCGGAGGATTTGGAGAAGAGGATCAACGATCCTTTTGTTAAACCAAAGTCCGATTCCCATATTTTTTATTATTTAACAGTTGTGTTCAAAATGAATAGAGAAGAATGAAGAAATGAAAATGAACACTTTCAATTGAATTTAATTCGGGGCGTTAATTGAATTATTAATTAGCTTCTCAGCGCCAGAGGTAGAAGAGATTAGATTCTTTTTCTCTTTTTTTTTTCCCCCGTATTTACAAAATATTTATTATTTTTGTGATCTGCTCAGTGAATGTAATTTTAACATGTTCTCAGTTTTGGTTTAGTAATATATTCTGTAATTTTTCTGTTCGGAGCATAATTTGTTGAGGAGGAATATTCATGTGCAGCGATAATCAACGTTTTATCTTGCTAAAGCCAATTGAAATCAGACGCGTTGTCAGATTAACTGCCGAATCGTATCTAGAGGATGCAGGAGATAAAAGCTCTGGCACGTAAAGTATGACCTGTGATCTGATGTTTAGTTGGGCATCGAGTGGTTGCGTGACACAAGAGTTTTGAAAATTGGGGAATATCATTTTTAAAAATTGTGGGAGTGACACGTAGCAAACGAGATAACAGAACGTCCATGTGATTTTATTTACACGTGGAACGTCGACGTCCAAATGATTATGTTAAAACAAAATTGTGATGTAAATTTTAAGGGTCCAGCTACCGTGCAACCGTTACACGGTACCACCAATTTTGTTTTTTTTGTGATTTCAATTTTTCACCATTAGATTTAATGAAAAAATAGTTTCAATGGTAGAGATTTGTCCATTTGAATATTAACATTGCACTACCCGATATTTATTAGAAACTCAAAAACGTTAAAGAGTTAAAATTTTTAGCACATAAGTCCAGAATATTTCAAATTTATATTATTTAATTAGTGGTCAGTTTTAAAAAATAACTTTTATGTTTAATATTATATATTTTTGTAAAATAAATATTATTTAATATTATTTAGTCATAGGTTTATTATTATATTTATTCTTTAAAAAATAAAATAAAATAAAATAAAATAATCACTAGTGAGTCTTAAAAATAAATATTATTTTTAATTAATATTGTTTATTTTCTTTAAGAGGATAAATTTCTAATATTATTTATTTTATTTTATTTAACGTTATATAGTCATAGGCTTATTATTATATTTATTCTTTCGTAAAATTAATAATGTTAAATAAAATAAAATAATCAGGGGTCTTAAAAATTAATAATATTTTAAATATTATTTATTTTATTTTTTATATTATTTAGTCATTGACTTATTATTATATTTATTCTTTTAAAAAATTAAATAATATCAAATAAAATAAAAGAATCAATAGTGAGTCCTAAAAAATAAATATTATTTTTAATATTATTTATTTTATTTCAAATATTTTTTAATATTATTTAGTCATAGGCTTATTATTATATTTATTTTTAAAAAATTAAATAATATTTAAATAAAATAAACAGTAGTGAATGCTTAAAAAATTATTTTTAGTATTATTTATTTTATTTAAAAGAATAAATTTTTAATATTATTTATTTCATTATAAAATAATATTATTTAGTCATAGACTTATTATTATACTTATTCTTTCAAAAAATTAAATAATATTAAATAAAATAAAATTATATTTTAGAAGGTCACCAGCCAAACCATATAAACTTATAAAAAAATGTAAATAATATTAAATAAAATAATACATTTTAAAAGTTCACCAGAAAAGCACATAAATTTATAAGTAAACTGTAAATAAAAAGGAAAGTAAGGGGTTCAATGACATTTAACATCACAAAAGACAAAAACCTGTGGTACCTTACAACAGTTGCACGGTAGCTGGACCCAAATTTTAATCATGTTATTCAATCAAATCAATCAAAATCAACAGTAACGAGTAATTGACTTCTAAATCATCCATTATTTTCATCATTGTTTTTCATTAAACCAATGGTTCAAAATTTCAAGTCAAAAGAATTCACCAATCAATCGGGTTAAATCAAAGCCAAGTCAACAGATTATAAATTATGTTGTTCTTCCATTAGTTATTTGATAATTACACCCAATTCAGATTTATAAATTTTAACACAATTAACCATACGGGTAATTATTGTGCTGTTGACTCGTTTATAAACCTATTTTAAAAAGTTTAATTATATTTGAATTGAAATTTATGAGAGCTTGAAAAGGGGTATATGTCGTCATGTGGCTTTGAAAAATATTAACAAATTTAAACACTTGAAATAGTGGCTTTTAATGTTTGTCTATTAAATCCATCCAGTCTAATATTAGACAAATGAGAACGTGCCCAGGGCATAATCTTTTTGATTTTACATCTGCTTTGGCTTTTTTTTAACTAGTAAACATTCACGGCATAGAGTCAAGGGATTTAAAAAAAGAAACAATTCAAAATATATAAGGATGAGGGCACCACGTCCACTACACCTACATATAGATGAGTAATCAGAAAGAACACTCCGTAATAGTAAACCTCAAAAAATTGCATAAAAAAGTTGATTTTCAGAACTTAATACGTTATCGTATCAAAGAAAAACCTTCTTCAAGGCACTGTGTTCTGATATCTTGCATAACACGTTGAAAGAGGATCGGGTTGCTTGTAACGACAGCATCTACACGTTCATGCAGCATCTTTCTCATTGAATATTCGTCATCCACAGTCCAAGCAAATACCCTTTTATTTCTCCTGTTAATGACTAATTGTTAAACATCAGATTAATGAAATTATTGGGCACGAAAGTTCAACGGGGAGTAAGAATAAGTTTGCACGTACCCATGAAAAGTTCTTACTAGCTTTTCATCGATCAAGGGGTGATACACGCCAACCACTCCAGCTTTCCTAATCCTCAAAAGGTTGGTTCGAAATCCAGTGGAAGGATCCACCATTATGATGTAGCCAGCCTGCAAAAGCATCATTTGTCGATAAGATAGACAATAAAGAGCAATGAAATGGACAAGATATGCCTTTGTGTTCCCTATAGTTGCACAAATCTAAAATGCATCAACCTTCTCATAACAAGAGATGAGTTTTGACAATTTTGGCCATTTGCTGAACAGGGAAGTCTTCCCCGTTACATAAAATCCAAGACATGCAAGTAGTAATGCATACCAACATAAGAGAATCAAGCCTAACTATATGCTATTTGAATCTTTGTGAGTAGGAATAATTATTTTGATGGACATCGAGATGAAAAAATGAAGATATTACGCAAGATTTAATAGAAGAAAATCTTCCCCAAGATCCAAATAGTGGTATAGAAAACAAGTAGATAAAAAAGGCAAAAAAATGCATTCCTGAGAAGAATTCCACCTTGTCATTTTTTGTCAAGGTGATATACTTGGACGCTTGCATACAATTAACAAAACTTAGTGGCACATACATAAAATGAAATCCATATCTACGTCCTCCATAAATAAATGTAACTAAGGTGCACCAAGTACAGCATGCTTTTTGATCACAACAAATAATGAGTTTAACAGGTCAAGCTCATTTTTCATGCACTCTAATTAGTTCTGTTTTGCCTTTATTTCCGAGAATAGACTAAAAATCAAAAAGTTTTACTACATTCTCCTACTTGAGCTGATATACTGTTTAGCCTATTCTCGGAAATAAAGGCAATTTGGTGCTCCTTAATATCACTTAATATTAGGTGCGAATCCAAGTTTTATAAATCCTACATGGGTTACAAAGAACCCTTCTCAATCCTGTGTTCATAGACCTAGCCTCTGTATTAGACCTTTATATGAAAGAAAGCATGAAAGCATAGTGCTTCTCTTAATCTTTAGTATTTCATTCCAAAAATTCATCAAGATACTTGAAAATTTTAACTGAATTTTAAAGATTAAAAGTAGCCTTGAAAAGAAATAACTCTTTTCTTTCTGCTAATATGATAAAATATTGAATAAAATGATGCAGAAAACATGAAAAGTCACTCATGGTATACAAAACATTCAATCATATGAGATTCTTAATTCGTCACCCTTTATGTAAGCTCGCAAATGTATGAATGTTACTAAGGCATCCATTTTACCAGATTATTCAAGGTTGTACTCACGAATTAATTTCGTTCAGGAGCGACCCAGAAATTATAAAGGACATGTTTGAATTTAGTTTGATTAACCTTATTTATGTTAGTGATAATTACAGAAAGTTAAAAATGCTTCCAGAAAAAAATCAAAGAAGCGGTTATCAGTCTCAAGAAAGTGACAAAGATGAAAGAACCAATCTTGCTAAATTCCTCACTGCTTGCCCAGAGTACCATACTAACAAATGGTATCCAGCACAACATATAATTCAAGTTGAAATCAGCAGCAGAAAGGTTAACTCAACCATTGATTTAGATCAAGTCTACAATGATTATGATCCTAAATTATTCAAACCAAAGGTTCTCTCCGGTAAAAGAGCAATTGGTATGAAAGCCCCTTTTTAACAACTAGAAAGGATAAGAAAGGAAAAAGTGTGGCTCCATCAAATCACACCAGAATATATTTTCTATTCTTTAAGCAAAAAAGAAAGCATCTATTCATTGGTGTGCCAAGCAATCCTGAAAAAGAAAAAAGCAATATTCGAAAATCTTAGGGATTCCAACCAGACAATGCAGTATGAGATATATAAAATGCTCAAACACCAATCAAATTGTGACTTTTGTAACAAAAGGATAAAAAAGAATCTAACGAAGAAGGTATGTCGCTTGATGAAGACTTCATAATACACTAAAGCTAGCACAATGTAAGAGAGAGACTACTGAGAAATAAAAGATGGCAACGAAAGCATCAATAATTCAGAAAAGAAGAGTGCAAATGAAAGGATAGCCTTATCAAGATTCTTATCCCTGAAAATAACATACATAATGTAAAAGAGATAAGCTTATCTCTTATAAATAAGGAGTCATGTAAGGAAGAGAGGCATTCATATTTTCTATTGCTTATTACCTCTCTCATTCCCACCTTAAGTTCTCTTTGTAAAATTACTCTTATGAAATAAGTAAACCTCTTTTGAGTGAAATTATGATCTTCTATATATCTTGTTTTGATTATTAAAAATAATCAAGAATATCACATAACCCACCTTTGTGTTAAAAAAAAAAAAAAGGATTTCACATTGCTAAGCACCCTCCCTCAGGTGATTGAAAAAAGATCACTCAAACAAATTCTGTTAGGCCAGTTAGGTTGCATTGGGCTGTATGGAACAGTCGTCAGAGTAATCTTGCAAGACGTATGGAGCTATAGCAGTGTCAACCATGGACCAACCTATCGTTAGAGGAAACTAGCGAATCTATTCCAGAATTCTAAGGAATAGTATACTGGTTAGCATTTTGAATCATATTCTTAATATTTTGTACAAACGAAAGCATATTGGGCCTTGATTGTTTTCTAAGATCTTATAACTTATTAAATAATAATAGTAGCTCAGTATAACAAATATGGAAAAATCTATTAATAGGTTTTCAAGTCAAAAATATCAAATAAGTAATATGATACGAATAATTAATAAATGACTGTCTGTTAGCAAATGTTTATAGGAGAATATGATAAGAATAAACATTGAAGATGACAATGAAATATTTGATACCTTTGAAGAGGAAAATAGAATAGCATTAATAAAATCTTCTTAAGCAATCTTGAAGTAACCGCCTAAACCAGAGGCAGTTATAGATGCTATAACAAAACTTCGTAAGAAAATTCAGGATAGATGTAAAACAAATGGAAGAAATCAAGATCGTCTGTAATCAAATTTTTAGAATGATACAACTTACATAAATGGATAATAATAATAACAATCATATAAATTTCTTAATTCAGAACGTTGAATTTAGATTGCAATATCCATGTGAAAGCATTGATGACATGTATCTTGGATGGGATAGTAGACTAGAAATATATATAAATATGCTAAAAGAAAAACTTTGGTCAATGAACCAAGAAAGATTAGAATTGACAAATATAGGTGCTCAGGTGTATTCAGAATTCATAGACCTTTATGATTTGCCAGTCAAATAGATCTTTATAAGAGTATGGTAAAAACTTTAAAGGGTTTTAAAAATATATGTAAAAGGGGTGGACGAAGAAATGATCAACTGGAAGCTCAGAATCAATTAATTTTTCATCAGTCATGATAAAGATAAACACCAAATGGAATGAATCCCTTTGCAAAGCAATTCCATGTTCATTAATAGGATGGCAATGGGCTGAGTAGGGCTTAGGCTTGATCAAGCCCTAACTCAACCCTATCACTGAAATGAAGAGCCCTATCCCTTAAAAAACCTGACCCATCAAACTTGCCTGGCCCTTATCGGGTCAGGGTCCTTTTTCATCTTTGGAGATTTTTAAAAAATTAATAATTAATAACTATTTGTTTTCAATTGCCCAATAGGCCACTACCACTTCAAAAAGCAAAAGAAAAGGCACTAGTCATTGCACTGCAGCCACCAACTGGCAAGGGCAAGGGCAAGCGCAGGGTATCTCTTTTGTTCTTCTTTAGGTATTCTTTTAACTATCAAAAATATTTAATATTTTGAAAAAATGAACTATAATGAGTATATGTTGTGCGTCACACGAGTAGTACGTAAGAGTGTGTAATGCTGAAATGTGAATGTGCTGTGTTTTATTTTTTAAAAAATATAATAATTACTTATTGGGCTAAAGGTCGGGTCAAAACTTTTTGGTAACCCTAACCCTAATAAGATCGAGCCTTGATACCTTGAGATGTGGCCCGACCCTTGGCCCGAATTTAAAGAATCGGGGTCAATCGGGCACATGGCTAGGGCTTTTTTGTTATCCCTAAATGTTCATGCAATTGCTTACCAACAAGCAATTTGCATGCAAAGAGTGAAGAAACATTGATTTTCCATAGTTTTCTATCCATGTAAAGGCCCGGAAAAAAAAAAAATTAAAACATAAGTAATTTATTGTTTAAAAATATTTGCCTTCATGTGGGTCCTACATCAGAAAGTGATTTATTACTGTCAAACGTCGCCAATAAGTAGGCACCATGTGGGTAATGTTTATACTTGAGTCATCTAAACAGAATGGCTGATAATTTATTTCCACATGTTACACAAATTACAGACAGCTGAACTTCAACAGTGCTATATATATAAAGAGAGGAAGGAATGAACTAGTGATTGAACTTAAAATTGCTCATATTATGGTGAACTCCATAAGTAAATGGTGTGGGATTATTGAATCCAACACTTAAAACACTATTCATGCGGCAATGTATAAAAACGCGCCACATATGTTGGTATGCTCTATAAAATTAGCGACGTCTCCCACCTGAACATTTATACGTATATTGTAATACCCCGACTTATATATATATATATATATATATATATATATATATATATATATATATATCTCATGTGCGAGCCCCCTCACTAAAAGCGTGTCCACATGAAAAAAAATGACAGCGCGGCACTAGAGAAGGACTATAGTATATAAAGAGAGAGAGAGAGAGAGAAAGCTATTTGACTTTAACTTATTAACACATAAATTATTATGAGTTGGGCCTTGAAAATATTAAAAACCCACACTATTATTAATAAAGCAAGTCCTTTACCCCTTTAAGCATATTATTAAGTGTAATATAAAAAGTAAAAAAAATTAAAAGAGGAAAAGAGGCATTTTCAATTTCTTTTGAAAAAGAGCTCATGGGCAAGAGAAAACAATTGTGTTGGGGATTGGTTCATCAAAAATTCAAATCCCAAATTTTTAATGAACCAAATCCCAAATTTTTAATGAACCAAACCTTAACCCTTCTTTTCTCTAACCTGTGAACTCTCTTTCAAAAGAAAGTGAAAATGCCTCTTGTTCCCTTTTTTATTTTATTTTATTTTTTATATTATGCTTTAATAAGATACATAATAGGGAAATGGACTCGGCTTTATTGATAATAGGTAGGGCTTTTAATATTTTCAAGACTCATATCATAATAATGTACATGTTAATAAGTTATAGTCAAATAGCTTATGTTGGGGTATTACATATATGTATAGAAAAAGTTTTAGTGGAGGATATCACCCACCTTATAAAGCACACTTACACACATTGTGTAATTATATAAGGCCTTGTGAATTTAGTTTCAGTGCTGAATTTATAACATGAGCAATGTTACCTATTCGATCATTTCTACAAAATGTAGGTAATTAAACCAAGCATCTAAGCCAGTAATGTGTCTTTCATCTTCAAGGGGAAAAAAGATGTTTCCTTCTAGTGTTGTCCTAAAACTAAATTCAGTTATGACCTATAACCATCAAACATATCCATAAAAAAACAAAGCTTAATGATAGATACAGTTTCTTACCGTAACATTTGATGATAATCTGATTATGTCCCTTACTAAATTGTCACTTTTGGCCCAGACAAGGCAGTTTTGGCATTTTGTCCTTTCAACCTGAAATATTTGTACAAATAGTAAAAATATAACCACACTCAGAAATGCTTAAATGACAGGAAAACGGGATCTTCAACAATTGCTATGTTATAAACTTAAAGTCAGACTACTTAAAGTCAGTTGTTGTAACTTCTTTAGAAATATAGCAAAATGAATATTTTGGAATCATCATTCTCTTCCTAATGGATACTGCATGTATTAGAGGTTTCAAGGAGAGACAACAAAAACCACCAGACAGCAAATCAGTCACATAGATAACTAAAACCCATAAAAACCTAAAGCTGCAAGTAAAATAATGCAAGGTTAACAATGCCCAGCAAAAGAATGTGTTATGATAGGGTACAATTCTATAAAACTATAGCAACGGTATCACAAATCCTCGCAGATATCCAGCTGGCAACATTCTGCACAAAATTCTCTAGATAACCAATAGAAGTAATGGCTAAGCAACATAGTCCACCAGTAAATGCCAAGGTGTGCTAGCCTGCAACATAAACCTCAGTTTAACAGTTATCAATAAGACTCCTAAGGACTCTAAACCATGTCCCAAAAGAAAGACAAATGATCAAAATATCACAAAGGACATAAAACTGAGACATCTTAAGCTACATGTATAGCTATAATAGTAATCATGAATAATATGTAGTTCTCCACTAAATAAACAAAAAAATTGAGAAAAAAAAATACCATGTATTAAAATTGCATTTTCAGACTAAAGGCTTAAAATATAAACAATGATCAAAAGGAATAGAGGAGAAAACTCAAAACTTACAACAGAAAGAATATCCTTTGCAAGCCCCTTTTCATATGACGGAGGACCAACCTTTGCATCCAGAATGACCTGCCGTACTGAGTTTGACACCAGCTGAGAAGCCATACAAACAGTAAAAAACTCATTCTCTATGCTTCAGAATAATAAATGAAATAACAATTACATAAAAAGATAGTGCCAGTGCAATTATTTTCAAATTAGATATGATTAAACAGAAATGGTCAAAGACACGTAGTATGTCGCTAACCTCACTTCGACCCCAAAAATGAATAAACAAATAAATAGACATATGCATTATCATAGAAAGAAAGACAGAATGTGTCAAAGCGGATCCTGTAATTACCGTTAAGGCATCTTCAATAGTAGTAATTACTTGATCATGAGGCTTCTGCGCAAACTGATGTGAGGTATCTAGTTTTTTTATCTACAACCACAAACTAACAAATAATCTCAATCAACATCACCGATAAAAAGCTTATGGCATGAATTTTAATATACGCTTTGTACTTTTTCAATCAACAAAAGAGATAAATATCTATAACGTCTGTGTGTGTGTGTGTATTCTTTATTCATCTTTCTTCCCCCTTTTTCAGGACAAGGTACAGTTCTAACACGAAATATGCAGAGGTTTGTGATAATTAAACTAGATAAAATACAAGCCAGCACCTTTTACCTCTTTCATGCTCAAGTGCCCAACTTTAGAAGTACTGTTACCAGATATCCGCTGCAAATCCCTGCCTGTGCCATATGAAAATCAACTCTCCAAAAAATTTTAAGAACAATCTTCAAATTTATAATTTGACTCCAACATGAATATTAAATGATGTTTACAAGATGTTCACCAGAAAATGCTGTTTAAATTGTGCATAATTCAGAAAAAATAAAACACTAGCAGAAAATTTCCATGTATAGCTTTGAATATCAACAATCTCCAACTGAACGACAACTTGACTAAAACTTTTAATCAAAAATACATCCAAAGTCTTCACCATAGCGAAATTGACAGAATAGTACATAAATGAAAGGTACATTCCACAAAAGAAAGAAGTATTATTCATGCAGTACAGCATTCCTACTTCATTGACGATCATTAGTTAAAAATGATAATCATGATAGAAACAGTGGTCCTTTACCTGTCGTGAAGAGCAAACAAGACTCCATCCAAAGAACGAGAAACATCAATCTCCATGCAGTCTACTCGAGAACGAAGGGCAGATCGATATGCAGCCATCTATGAAGCAGAAAATAACAGAATAGTCAAAAACAAAGACTAGTCGATCGATCTGTGAACACTAATTGCAACATGAGCAGGTTGAACAAACCCTAACTTGCATATGAGTTTCTAACAAAAGATTACGCTATGGAAGACAAGAAATCCGAAACCTAGAATCAATTATGCTCTAATTGAAGTTCTAAGCATCTTAATGAGAACACGGAGACAGAGCAATCAACGTTTAAAATATAATGCCTACCGAATTGGGAAATTCATTAGTTGAGTCGCCGCCATGAGCGCATACAAGAGGAGAACCATACAACCATCCGCACTTCTTTAATTGCATCTGCACACAGTGGAATGTATTATAAAGTGAATAGTCGTATAATCGTATCCATGAAAGTACATCATATCCAATATAGGGCTAAGTAATATCTTGTGAAAATGTTCCAAAATCTATACGTCAACAAAGAATACAACATTATCTAACTACAGACAAATATGCCCATAGTCCTAATTCCTAGCCCAAGGCATGAGGAATATAATTACACATTAGGCCACTCAAAGAATATGGCTGCAGTGCATTTGGAAAAACTTTTTGTAAAAAAAAAAAACCACTTGTTTATACAGGAATGCTTTCAACAAAACCACTTTTTAGGAAATCACTTATGATTTGCTTCTTGAAAAAGAACTTCAAAAATCAATGCTTTCTAAAAGAGTACATAACAATTGTTTTCCCAAAACATACCCTAAGAGCTTCTTCAGTCTTAAAAAGCACTTAATAGCACTTTTCAGAAATACAGCCATTATTTGCTACTTGACTAAGCACTTCTAATTATTCTCTCCCTATAAGTGCTTCAAATTATTTTCACTCTCTAAAAACACTTTCTAAACGTGTGCAATATCAAGTTTTTTGCTAAAAAGTACTCCGTCCAGTCCTCCCTCGGTCTTAAAAAAGCGCTTAAAAGCAATTCTCAAACAACAATTATGAATTGCTTCTTGACAAAGCACTTCAAATGCTTTCATTACTCCGAAAATGCTTTTCTTCAATCATAAAAGAGCCCGTTTATCCACAGTACCGGAAACTATAATAAAAGTGAAAATAAAATATAAAAAGGGCTAAGCAGCAACAACAATTTGATGAACAGTGTTTAAAAAAAAAAACTTTTATGATAACATCATAAACTAAAAAAAAAAGCTCATTAATTATTAAATCAATTAAATAATATTTACATTTGCACAATTTTTTATTGGATCTAAAAACAGAAAGCAGCAGATCCGGTTAGAATTGATACTTGATGGAAGCGGCGGAGTCTGAAGTGGAAGAAAATCGGAGGAAAGAAGGCGACGAAAGCGAGGCAAATGAGAATCAAACGAAACGACCTCTTCGAAGGAGCAATTAATCTTCTTATGCTGATCTTATTACTCTGCCTTTGCACCAATGGCTGCTGTCTTCTTCCCAATCTCGCCATTGTTATGTTACCAGCAGAATGACTCACGCTTGCTGACGGAACAGAGACTTTGCAGATGCTGCCTGCTTATTTTCCCTTTTTTTTTTCTTTTTAGAAAAGAAAAATTGTTATTAAGACAAATGGAATTTACTAATAAAAATAAGGTTATAAGTTAGTATTTTAAACATTAAAGGATTTTATATCTATTTTTCTGAAACGTTAGGGGGTTGCAAGTGCTTTTCCTTTAGATTATTTGTGAGTTATGTGAGTAAAGGTGTTTGTTTTGAGCAGTGTCATGTACATTTGTACAGAAGTCGGCCCGATGATCGAACATGCTTCGAGTATGCCCTCGGTGGACAAAAGTGAGCCAATCAGATTCAATTTATATTTTCTATCAAAAGCAAACAGGGTCATATACTAACCATATGAGTTCAGTTCTTTCTATATGTTTGATCTTGTTTCTTATTTTCTTTGTTTATCCGGTTATAGGTTTATCAAGAATATTAGGATGTGCACCAATGGTGATGGTTCCTAGAAGCTACTGTAAGTTTATGTTGAAGGCTTAGAATTATTTTGATTTATCTTGTAAATTTGGAGTAAACATGTTTGATATTTAATTCTTTTCGTTATTTAGAGTTGTTAAAATTTGATCATTTGTAATTTTATTTTTAAATATATATTCAAAATTTTTAATTTTTTTAAAATAAGCACCGCAAATTTCAAAAAAAAATTGAAAAAAATAAATAGGGATTGGGTTTCCATTTTAATTCTTGTCCAATTTAGGTATTATCGAGGACATCCCCAGCTACCCCCAATTAAAATTTTTTTGGTTGTGCGGCGGGGATTGCTTCCAAATCAAGTTTGTGGATTCAAGTTTGGGGATCAAATCCGCCCCATTGTCATCACTACATAAGAACTGAAAATGTTATTAGTTTATTAATTACTTGAAAATAAAAAGAAATAGTCTATACAACCCAAATTTTAGTTTTAAAAAATTCCTCCGAATAACATAAAATTTATTGAATGGAGTAAAAATTTGTTACTTGCCTGATTAATTTCTGATTGGTTAAATTCAAGAAGCTATACTTTAATGGCCATCCTTTCTTGATATGCAGTTGGTGGGGTTTACAAATTAGATTAGATTGACGATGCAGCAATGGAACCATATGCGAAGAACATTACTAATTGTGTTTCGATTTTTAAGCATCATGTGGTTCGTAAACCAAACTAAAAATAACAACTTCATAAAAATGTCGTCATTGTTAATTTATTCAATAACTTTCTTACATATGATGGTGAAGATATATAATAGCGGCTAAGCAGCACAGGGAGAAAAGCATATTGTCACGGGATGAGTTTTGTGCGTAGAAAATCCGTGTAGTATTTAGATGACTTCTAACACACAAATTATTAAGAAAGCCTAAAACACTTCTTAAATTAGTCAAGTAAGAATGTTTGCGATAAATACTAGAGAGAAGTAATAGCAATATAGTCAACTATAATTTTATTACTTACAAAAAAGTAATTTACAAGAAAATTTTTTACAAGAGAGCTTGAGAGCTTGCGTGTGCGCTAGTGGTTGTGTGTGTGTGATGTGGTGGTTGAGTTTGGTGAGCAAAATGGCAAGTGTCATGGGATATTTATAGACTTGGATACCAAGCTCTTGAAGCTTCATAGCAACTTGCATAAATATCTTCTAGAACTTAAATACACAATTTCTAGAAAACTCTAGGTAATTGGTAATTGTAGCGAATTTTAGATTTTGGGCCAAACTTAGTCATTCGTCGAGCGCACCACGGCTAGCTAGTTGTGTGAGGCGGCCCAATGCTGAGCATACCCTGCTACTGAGTGTTGAGCGAACTCTTGTGCTAAGTGTATTCCGTTGTGCGTACTGAGCGAACTCTCGTGCTAAGCGCATCTCGTCATTGTGCGGAACACACCCCATTGCTAAGTGCATCCTACTGTTAGGTGGACTTTTACTGAACATAACCAAGCGCGTCAAATTAACCTTCGTTTGCATGAGATTTGAGCGGCCCATAACAATTAAACAGGTTTGGCAATGAAATCGCAAGTGCCTTGCCGTTGATCATGCATAGATTTACATATTGTATCACAGTCATCGACACAATGACCCAAGCGTACCGAGCCTGCATCTCCATTGATGCTATGCACGCCATATGAAGACATTAATTTGTATTAATTAATTTTTACATTTTGCAAAATATATAAGATTAAAAGTTTATGCATGTGGTTTTGTAATAATAAATATATTTTTAAAAAAAGCAGGTGGAACTTTCATAATATTTGGAATAAACTTTTTAAGATTTTAAATGAGACGCATGTCTATAACATATATGTGTGTGTGTGTTTTGAAAGCATTTTGAATTTAGGAAACGAAGAAATTGATAATGAAAAATGTGGGTTATAACAATGGTGCATAAAAGTTTACTTTCTTGTGGATTTTTGTTACAAGAACTTTGTTTCTACTTTCTTATAAAAGGAATTTTTTTCTTATATATGGAATTATTGGAAAACTAAAGTGAAAAGACAATGACACATACCAAATGAAATGACAATGAAAAGGAGCAAATATTTTGAAACAATGATCTTCTTGGGTCTTTTCAAGCACAAATTTCTCAATTTTTTTAATTGATTTTTGATTTCTTGAGTTATAGGATATTTATAGTTGAACTTTGAATCAGCATAAGGAAGCTATATGCAAGGTACCTATTATACATTAAAATCTAGGTAAGGAATGAAAATCAAAATGACGAAAAATAGAAAAGAAAAAATACGATATTATTAAATTTCATCATTATGAGAATATTGGATAATAAAGTAATTTAAGTCTCTTCATTGAATCCATTAACATTTAAGCGAGAATATTACGTTTTTTTTTAATTATAGCAGGAACTTTAGATAAATATATTGTTAATCAAAATCTTTAATTTTGATTAAAAAATGAAAATCATGCATTTAATATTATGTTTTGATTTTTTCATCATCAAAAGTGTTAAGGCTTTTATTATTGGCATCATCGTGTCAATAATATTATAATTTATTTATTTCCTTTATTAGGGATTTGTTTCCTTTTGTTAGAGATTTATTTAGTATTGGGAATTGATTAAGATTAGATTATGTAGGATATTGAAGAATATTTTTGAAGGCATAAAAGAAGCAAATTGGCGTATAAGTAAGATTCCATATCAAAAAGTTCCAAACAAAAGAAAACTACTATTAAGTATTTACGAATATTGGTCTTTTAAGGAAGTATATCCTAGTATCAAATATTTATGGAATATTGGACTTTTAAAGAAGTATATTTTAATATTCCTCTATTTAGGGTTTGGGAAAAATATTACTCCTCCCGTATAAAGAGAAGTATTCCACACATTGAAAAGTCAAGAAGACATATTTTATTTTTTATCAGAGAAGTAGCAAATGTAGAGAACAAGAAGAAACCATATTTGGTTGTATATGATATGTCATATTTCTATGATGTTTTAGTCTTATTCATCAAGTCTTCATCACATCAGGTCTTTCATTAAAGGCCGTTTGTTATGTTCAGGAGATTTTAAGAAAAGTAGCAAACAATTAAAGATAAGGGTCGCTAAGTAAGGTCGACTAAGTTAGATATAACGAAGTAGTGGTAAGAGTAAGAGGGTGTCTGAAGTTATGTAAGAATCCAATAGGTTATAAATCTTTTTATTTCTTATTGAATTACTTATTGTCTAGGGAGTAACCCCATGGATCTATGATTGTGATCTGAACCATGTAAAAATTGTATGTGTACTTTACTTTCTGCAATTTACTATTTCTCACATATTTATCATGAATGAACAGTTAGTGTGAATAGTGCGGTAAACAGTTATGATAAACAGTATCTATGAACAACAATTCGTATGAACAGTATCGCTAGAACAATAATCGGTGAACAATATTTTCAAGATTAATAAATTAGGAAAATTAATTTATCTATTGTTTTATTTTGCCTACACTTGTTTAAATAGATCTAAATTCTTTACTAAAAGAAAATTGAAGTGCAAAAAATTACATTTTAACTCAGGCATTTAATATTACATATTATGCTCTACTATTTAGGGATGTTCAAAATTTAATCCGATCTACTCTAATTCGTTTGATTCTTGATTGGTGGACTAGATTGGATTAGAAATTTAAAATTCCGATGTTGGTGGATTGGATATGGTAAATTCACAAAAATCCACGAATTTACATAAAAAAATATTTATTTAATTAAAAATAAAATTTGTAAATATGACATTACTACTTACTAATAAATAAATAAGTTAAAATGTAGTTATATTAACATCATATTATATCCTGTCTAATCTAATATAAAATAAAAATAATACAATATTAAATAAAAAATTTAGTTTTCTAAACAGTAAAAATTCTAAAGTTAAAATTTATATTGTTATTTTATTTTTTTAAATTGACATTTTTCTTTTGTCATGCACGTCCACAGATTTTGGAAGTTGACAAGAATATATTTGTTAAGCTTGATAGCATTTGATGGCATAAAAAGTCAGGGTAAATATTTATTAATAATTTTTATTAAATAAAATATTTCTATTTTTTATTTTTTAATTATGTCTATTTTATTCATGTTAAAAATATGAAATACAAATTGGAGTTGGATATTTTGATAGATCATCTAAGCTCTCAAGTTTAATTTACTTAAGTCTTATTCAATTAAATTTGAACTATAGTAAAATTATTTTTATGTTAGATTTTTAATTTAATTGGTTCATAGATTGGAGAGAATTAAAAACTTTTAATCAGCAAACCAATCTATAAAATGATGGATTTGATATAGATTTGGTCAGATCTGCATCCGATCCGTATATATATGGATTAGATTTGGATTGAATCTCACAAATGCATGGATTGAATTGGATTAAAGATTTATAATCTGCAAAATCGTGAATCATATGGATTGATGTCCAATCTTCATATTCGATCCACAAATATCTCTACTATTATTTAGCATAGTAGTGGGTTTCAAAATAGGTCCTGTTTTGGTTCGATTTTGGTTCAACCCAAAACACTATGAGAGCTTCTCCGTTTGGGATGGTTTTCTAGATAAGAGGGTGACTAGGTCAATAAGGATATTGTTCGCTAAGGAAGGTGACGGTTGAGATGTCCCTATAACCACAAGAAATAGTCGCCTACAACTGGCGATTTTCCCTTTTTAGAGGTGTCTCTATAGAGAAAATGATGACTAAACTTCTTGGAAATGGTTGCTTGGGGACAGTGAGGATTGGGGAGGTCATGAAATCAGAAGAAACGGCCGTTAGAACTTCCCCTCCAGGATAGTTTTCTAAAGAGAAAAGCGATTGAGATAGTAAGGATGCTGCTTGCTAGGGAAGGTAACGGCCAAGACACTTGTGGTTTCTGGACAAGATGATGACTGAACTTCCTTGCAACTGGCCATTCTTCTCTTCTGGAGGTGGCTTTTTGCAGAAGATAGAGTCTGAGTTTCCCAGAAACAGATTGCCAAGGGAGGTTGCGACTGAAACATACCTGTAACCATGAGAAGCAGCAGTTAGAGGCAATGCGGGTAGTGGCCGGCAATGATATTCCGACAGTCAAGTCAGTGGGAGGTAGAATAGAGTGACTGGTTTCCGAGAAACCCTAAAATAAAAAGAAAGTTGAGTGCTTTGGGGTGAATGAGTCACTTACCCCTTGTGAGACTAACCTGACCATTTTCTGTGGAGTGCCTTTGAGGGCATCGTTTTGTGTTATTATGGACACGCGGGAGGCCACTGTTGGGGAATTCCCTCCTCAGGTAGATTTTTTTGGTAATTTGGCCTCTTTAATAGAGGCTATTCAATGTGCTTGAGCTGACAACTTTCAATTTAAGAGTAGTTTATGCTGGCAATGTGTCTCTTACTCCCATTGGCTTATTTTGAATGAGCTAATTGAGTGGAGGAGCACCCGACCTTTCTAGAGAGGGTGTTGGTGGGCAGTTTGTGGTCCCCCTTCCTTGCCTCTAACTTGGACAACCCGCAAGGGGATATTTAAGAGGCTGCTTATGTCGGGACCGTACTGACATACAATGACGCATGCAAATTGTAGGAGATATATTCCATTATTCTCTGACGGCTCAAGTGGTTGATGCCGTCTTCCCGAGATCTTCCCATCTCAACTTCCTTTCCTCATCTTTCCCTTGTCAACTTTTTTTTCTCAACTTCCCCTTCATTCTTTATCACAGTCTTGAGTCATGTTCCTTATGTGAGATCTTCCTATTTCTTTAAGGTCTTCCTCTTCATCCTCCTTTTTTAGCTTCCTCTTTATCCTTGGTCACGGTTCTAAGTCATAATCTCCATGTGTCATGCCCTTAATGCCTCTGGTTCATATTTTACTATCAACAGGTCCCATTCCTGATACAATTGTGCATAAATTTTTATCTCGATAAAGAATTTGAAAAATAAAAATAAAAAGAAGTAGAACTCGATTTTTGTTGTTGATGATTTTATGCATAATTAGTATGAACTATGTTTCTACTTTTCTAATGGAACTATTGGAAAATTAAATTAAAAAAAAATCACTAACACATACCTAATGAAATGAAACGAGCAGAAGCAAAAATATTGAAACAAAACTCTTAGATATTGTTGTCACAAGTTATCAACTTCTTTAGATTTTTGATTTAGAGTTGCAAGAGATATTTATATAAGGAATATTATCATACACCGACAAAAAGTTTCTTGACATATTAATTCACCATCAAATTTTTTTGAAATTTATATTTTACCAACTTTAGTTGTTATCACTGTTAAAAATCTACCAATGTCAAAAGGGCATTTAAGGAATATTAGTACCAAGCCAAAATTGAACCGTTCAATTGAAAAATAAACAAAAAATATGGCGGTCTTGCCATTTTTAACATAACATTCATAGCTCCTCACTGTCTCTTCCCTTTCACAAAACCCGCGATTTTCAATAGCAAAATAATCAGATTCACCAAACCTTTTGATGCCAAATGAGATAAGTGAGGCCAAAACTTGAAATAGATCCTCCATGTGACAAACTGAAGCCATCAAACTGAAGAAATCGAGCTCGATTTTGGGTTTAATGCTATGAGGAAATTTCATCAAAGTTTTCTTTTGAATTTTGAAATATTACAGCTATATAAATTTTGCGCGTGCATTGTATGTTAGTCTATGCTAGTTCTTGATAATTTTTACTTGATTATGAAAATCCGAGAGGATAACATGGTTAGTAATCCAAAATTATCTTTTTCGTTGCAATTGAGTCTAATATGGTGAAAAACATAAAAATGTTGTTGAAAATTCAGGGGGAAAAAAGGTCATGTTCGATATCAACAAAGCATTGTGTCTTTAGCTTTTAGCATAAATATTATGAATGCATAATATTTCTATTTTTTTTCTCTTCAACAGGTTTAAAAAATGAGTTCTTTTTAATTGTTTGCTGATGTGAATTTGAGTTTTGTTTGTTACATGCATTATCATTAAATCAATAATACATGCATTAATAAATGTACTAATCTTAAAATATGTGTTGCATACAAGTTCTTAATGTGGTTCACATTTATGAATTGGGATAAATTAAGACCACTCACATTTTTATGATTAGATAATATGAGAATAATTGTTCCATATTTCTAAAAGATTAATATAATGATAATTTACTCATTTTCTTGATGTAGAGAAGTGGATGAAGTCCATTATATATACCAAGGGTCCCTAACCCAGCCAAAATAATAAATTTGCTTGTGAATTAACTAAAGGCTACGTAGAAGAATAGGATAGAAGATTCTAAGTATTCATAAAATATAACTTGAAAAATGGATCGAGTTGGAGGTATGTAACTTATTTAAGTTTATAATCTATAATATATTCCTCTCTCTCTCTCTCTCTATATATATATATTATTAAGCCAACATGTGGTATCAAGCCACCCTTCAGATCTTGTTGTTTAGTTATATAATTTCTTTTGCATTCGCTTTACAATTTTTTGATCCCGTATAGTTGTGACTTTATATGTTATGGTGAATTCATGTATTCAATAGTGTCGCATGGTGAAGATTTTAATGGTTGAATTCATTGCCTACTATTTTTCTCATCAATTTATGAATAAGTGTTAATAATTATTTTATATTTATTTGCAAATTTTTATTCGATGAATTAAAGCATTATTTATGATTTTTGAAATCCTGGTTGAATTGGATACTCATGTAAGAATATTAGCAGTATATACTTTTCATCAAACATGCTATGTTATGGTTAATGCTATATATTTTTATACTATATATGTTCGCATAATGCCTTTTCGTAATATCATCATTTTTTTAAAGAAGCCACACCATTTCCAATATATGATGATATTTGTGTAGCATATTGTAACAGGGCGCTTAAATAACCCACAAACAGAGGTTAAATTGGACACGCAGATGCACTCAGTAAAAGTCCGCATAATAGCGGGATGTATTCAGTAGCAGGGTATGTTCCGCACAAAGAACGCGGGTTCGCTCAGTACGCATTGAGGGTGCGTTTAGAAGGGAGTTCGCTCAGTACCACAGCGGGATGTGCTCAGCAGTGGAGTGCACTTAGTGTTGGGCCACCTCACACACCAGCCAGTTGTGGTGCGCTCAGCGGTCATCTTAGCATGACCCAAAATCTAGAACTCTCTACAATTAGATATGGACTAGAGTTTTCTAGAATTGAGCATTTAAATCTTAGAAGGTATTTATGCAAGTTACTAAGAAGGTTCAAGAACTAGGTATCTGAGTCTATAAATACCCCAAGGCACTTGCCATTTTTGCACACCACACCAATCACACACACACCCACTAACACACACAAGCTCTCAAGCTCTCTTGTAAATTACTTTTTTGTGAGTAATAAAATTATATTTGGCCATATTGCTCTTAATTTTCTCTAGTATTCGTTGCCAGCCTTCTTGCTTAGCTAGTTTGAGAAGTGTTTTAAGTTACTTAGCGACTTGTGTGCTAGAAGTCGTCTATGTGCCACACGGATTTGCTGCGTGCTAACCTCATTCCGTGACAATATGCTTATATGTTATTAAGGATTTTATTTTAACGATATGAAAGGCATTGAACATATTGCAATTAATTTATAATTATCTAGCCCCAAAGAGAGAAAATTATTATACATATTTAACTGGAATAAGATGGTAATTTGAGCATCAAAACTAGAAAATTTCCGATGCCCATAGGCATGAAGTTTCTATTATGGTGTTTACATTTGCTAATCTTATTACTAAAGATTAGTGTAAATTCAATATGTTATGTAACCTCTGCCCATAAGAAGATTGAATTTACAACTGAAATTTTACACTTGTCGATTCAGTATTGAGTTTAAAATTTTTTCTGATTCTACTCGTGTTCCAATGTTGTATAATGATAACTTTTTTAGCTGGAAAGATAAAGTTCTCTTAAATTTTAGGTGCGATATTGACTTGGCGTTTCGTGAGGATGAACCACCCATCCCCATGGAATCAAGTACGCAAAATGAGAAAGATACATATGAAAAATGGAAGCAATCCAATCACTTAAGTTTGATATTCATTCAATCTCATGTCAGCAAAAGCATTAGGGGTTCCATCCCAAAATGCACTAAAGCTAAGGATATTATAAAGGCTCTTGAGGAACAATTTGTAAGTCCTGATAAGACATTGGCAAACACTCGAATGAAAAACTTTAGGTATGAAGTTTGATAATACTAAAAGTGTGTGACAGCATATAATGGAAATAAGGGATATTGCTACTGGATTAAGTCACATGAGATATAGATGTTTGAGTCATTTTTGGTTCATTTTATCTCAGTTCTCTTCTTAACAAGTCTGTTCCATTCAAAATATCATATCATACACATAAACAAAAATCTGTTAATGAACTTTTGACCTTATAAGAGAGATTAAAACATGAGAAGTTAGGAAGTGCCCATTTAACAACTCATGTGAAAGGAAATAACCAAAGGGTAAAAGTGTTCCTAAGGATAGGGAGAAGCAAGTGCCTGTGAAAAAATTTGGCAAGAAGAATTAGTGCTTCTTTTATAAGAAAGAGGTACAGATGAAGAAAAATTGCCCAAAATATAAAAAAAGACAGGAAAAGAAAGGTAAATTATCTCTTATGTATGTCATGAATCTCATTTTATTGATGTCCCTAATAATACATAGTGGGTTGATTCTGATACTGTAACTCACATTACTAATATCATGTAGTTTCTCAATCTAAGAAAACCGAAGCAAATGAGCACCGTATCTATTCAGGAAATAGGATGTAATCAAGTATTGAGATTGTGAGAATTTTTAGAGTAGTTTTAAAATCTGGTTTTTGGGGAAAAGGGCATATAACCCCCTAACAGCTGGGAGTAGATGCAAGACTCTTTAACGTTTCAAAAAAGATATATAACTCCCATTTTTATTAGTAAATTTTATTTGTTTTAATGGCAAATTTATTTTTAATTTATAATTATTATTACGTCCCTATAATAAATAAATCAATATACTAACCTAAGACATTTCATCGATGATGTGTATAATGAAATAAACAATGTTTTATTTAAGACTTAAAATTGAGAAGTAACTATCTTTTGCCCAAATTATTTACTCTAAATTATGAGAATACCAGGATAGGATGATAAAAAATGGTGAATAATAGAGAAAATTAGAATCATATTTATTTTCTTCCAGAGCAAATTAGTAAAATGAGATATTAAATAGGCTTGCACATTGGTGAAGGCAAATTGGGCAAATGGAAAGTAAAATTGAGGGCTCATTGTCTTAAGTTAATAAATTGATTTATTTATTATAGGGACGTAGTAGTAATTATGAATTAAAAATAAATTTATTATTAAAACAAACAAAATTTACTATAAAAAAGGGGTTATATATCTTTTTTGAAACGTTAAGGGGTTTTATCTTCTTTTCCCTTTTAGAAATTAGTTTATGAATTCCATGTTTTAAACGTTGAAATAATAAACCATGTATATTTTTTCTTCTTAAAAGGGAAAATATACATATTATTCTTTTTTTTTTTTCAATCCTAACACATGCACATCAAATTGCTCTCTGTAAATTATAATTCTAACACACATTCGTTGCACGAACACCTAAAGGTTAATTGATGAGTAAAGTCATTTGATTTAATTGATATGGCTTGGAAATTAAGTTGATTTAATTCAATACTTATATGATGAAAAACTTATAATTTTCTTCCTATTTTTATCAAAATTATTATTTAAACTACATAATATTAACTTTTATTTTATAATAATAATTTTGTTTATAATAACTATAACTTTTAAGTTACAATAACTAAACAGGATTATAGTTCTATTAGTCATTGGCTTACAAAGAATCTCATGTATCGTAGGAACTAGGAAGTAAATGACTAGTACAAAAACTCTTTTAGGCTTATTCACTTCCCATCTAGCTTCATGCTTATGTCCTTGACCAACATTGATTTTGCGGCAGATGGAGTAAACAAAAAATTATAAACAAACAAAATGGTTATCAATAAGTTGGGTTTAATTAAATGAATAATAAATTGGCGGAATGTGATGCTATTTCTATTAGTGATAGGGCTAGACAGAGTGAAAAGATTTTTCTTGAGTTGGAAAATCAAATTATTAACTCTATATAAAGTTTGTGAAAAAGTGATTGTTTAATAATGAGCAAGAATTATCTATCTTTCTGCTGACCGTATGCAGTAAACTCATAATTCATCACTAAAAATTTCAATTGCACCTATATTCATCACGGTAGGAATTGAGTCCACAAAATATATTATCTCAACGAGAGTATTCGTGATTGAAGTGCAACTGGAAAAGCCTGGCAAATGGCAATGAATGTTTTAATTCTGTAGTAGGATTATAAATTTGTCCAGCAACGCTTCCTTTTTTTGTACTTGAATCGATATTCACATCAAATTGTTCTCTAAAATTATTTACTTCTAACACAATCCGTACACCTTCGAGTTGCTCCTAACAATAAATTAATTTGATTATAAAGAATGTTACACTTATGAAAATTGATTTAAAACAATTCATCCCAAAGAATGAAAATGTTAATTTTTCAAATGACGGAATGATTCAGTAATTTGCATTCAAAATACTAGACATTTATAATCTACTCGATGAATGTCATCATATTCAGCGAATGCATCATTCAAGGTAGCGTAAAGTTAAAATCAATATTTTTCCAATATACATGTACACAAGTTATCACAAAATTTATGTACCATTAAATCAGAGTGTTTGGATTGTATATAGTTCATCTAAATGGTAATTGAATTTTTCCGACAATTATAACAATTAGAGTTGGCAATGGGACGGGATTTGCCAATTCTAGTTCCGTCCCTTATATGCAAATGAGATAAAAAAAAAAAAAGGTCTCATTCTCGTCCCTTTATTTTTTTTGGGACAAAATTTATCCAAGTCTTATCCCGTTAAATATCTTGTCTTATCTCATTATTCTAAACAGTCTCAAATGTAAATAAATAAATTCTGACTTTTTACTTTTAAGAATCATCATAATTTAATATAGCAAAAATCTTAAATAAATACAAAGTAGAATAATCAAATAATAACTTTATTTTGATTACATCCATGTTCGAATATAAATTTATGCTAATATTTTTTAATTGTATATTTACTTCCATTGCACATAAATATTAAGACTTACGCTTCAAAAATTATAGATTTAAACAGTAACAAATATCAGCTATGTTAAAATATCAAATAATTCAATAATATAATAATAAATTAAACCAACATAGTTGGCAATGTGAGGGGACAAGATTTGTCAATCCCAATCCTGTCCCATTTATACAAGTGGGGTAAAAAAATATTTCATTCTTGGCCCTTTATTTTTTTTAGGACAAAAATATATCCCTATCCCAATCCCAGTCCCATCCCAATCGAGGTGGGATCCCGCAACAAGAAAAATTGTCATGGCTAATAATTATAATATTCAAATTTAAATTAATCCATCTAAATTAGTCTATTCTTTTTTTTTTTTTGAAAATAAAGTATGCCTTTCTATTGATCTTCATTAAACAAGTACATAATCTGCATTGGAAATTCATCCAACCATATTACAGTTTCCTTCTTCTGTAAAGCTAACTCAGCTAATGAATGAGCTATGCCATTACATAATGGAGAAATATGTTGAGCTTTGAAATTTTGGAAGTTCTGTTTATTGTCCTGAATTTCAGAGATCATCCATTTAATTTCAGCCATGCTGCTTGTCTTTTCATTAAATAAGTCAATTACTTCTAGGGAATCAGATTCAAAAATCCCAAAATTAATACCAACTCTCGAGGCAACTTGTAAACCCCACTCTATAGCTGCTGCTTCAGCCATTGCCACATTGCCAAAAAACTTTGATGTTTTAACAACTGCAGCTCTGCAGATTCTTTTATAGTCTCTAACCACAACCCCCAAACTTGTCATTTGCTTCTTGACATCCACAGCCGCGTCCACATTAATTTTCAGCCTACCATTTGGAGGGGGGCACCACTGCTTTTGCTTCCCAACAATCCTCCTTGATGCATAATCCATCTCAAGTCTATTCAATTTTTATCAATCCAATTTCTTGAAATCAAATGAAAATTGGATATATTATGGAATTTCGTTCAATTATTTTTTCAATTATTTTTTAAAATCAAATTGAATTCAATTCGTTAATAAAAAATTGTAATACGTACTATTTTTATTTTTCATTTTCATTATTCAATATTTAATCTTTTTCTTCTCATTTCTCAATTCTCCATTTATTATTTTTAAATAAATTGACCTGATATTTTCTCTTGAAGAAATGTACTGACAAGATAATTTAAATAGATACAGTTTTGTATAATATTAATTAAATGATTTAAAAATTAATATTAATAAATTACCATCATCTTTATTCTTTGGGTTCAAAATTCAAATTAATACCGCGAAACACACACCACCTTCTTCTTCTTCTTTACTCTCTCTCTCTGTCTCTTTCAAAAATTTTTCAAAATCATTGAATATTCATTTTCATTTTCGATCTAAAAATCACGGAAAATGGAGGAGTATTTGCAGTACATTAAGACTCTTCGCTCTCAAATGAACGGTACCGATCTTTCTCTTTCTCTTTCGCTTGCTTTTAAATGTACTTCGAATTGAAATTGGAATTGAAACTGAAATGTTGAATTATTCAAATGTATGTTTGGAAAATAGATGTGGAAGATCAAGCGGCTAAAGTCTCTGTTGAAGAGCAAACGCAGATCACTACTATTCAGTCCCTGGAAAACGACCTCGTTTCAGGTTCACTCTCTGTCTTTCTTTGGTTTCTCGTTTAATTTAAAAGTGATTCTTACAAATTGTTTTTATTCTGTTATGAAGCGTATGCAGTAGTTGTGCTACTACTTTTTGTTTTTGAAAACTGGTTTAGTTGAAAGTGCTTTTATGATTAGGATTTAGGAAAACTAAAGGAGCACTTATTACCTGCTGCATAAAAAGGCACTTTTTCCTCAAAAAAAAATAATGATAATAACGAAGCACTGATTACGTGCTTTTCGAAATTGCTTCAAATGCTTTTGTTTGTCTGATAATAGATTTGCCAGTGCTTTTTAATCCTGAAAATATTTTGTGTATGTTAAAGTGACCGCTAAAAATTGAAGAAAACCTTGCTTTTGGCTAGTTGAAAGTAATTTTAATGATATTGGAAGCGGATTTCCATAGATTTATTTATTTTAAGGACAATTTTAGTCCTTGTTTCAGCATTTCAAATTTTTGAATTTATCATATTTAGACACAGTAGTTCTTATGGAAGAAGCTTTTTGTTATAGTTATTGTTTGTATTTATGAACGTTTGTTATTATTTTGCAGCAAAATCTGAAACAAAGAAATTTAAAGAAGATGCTGAGAAGATGACAATGGAAAAGGGTCAAATATGTGCTCAGATATTGGAAAAACAAAGGAAAATTGCCTCTCTTGAGTCTGATTCAGCCACCCTTAGCCAGGTACTCATGTTTCTAAATTTAATGGTACTGTGTAAAGTAAATTAGACTGACAATTTCTTAGGGCATGTTTGGAATCAAGGTGAAAGTTTATGCTTTAAGCTGCTGTTAAAATCTTTGTAACATACAATCACAACAAAAGGGCAAATTCTATGCCAACTTTGGTGGAAGCTACAGTTATAAATTGCTACTGTTTTGAGATGCCACTCATAGACAAAAGAGTGAAAGGTTTAAAATGACTTTGGAGAAAAACATAATAATTTTTCTTCCATAAATAATATGATTTTCTACTGTTACCTATATTAGAAGCAAATGGCCAAGTTAATAGACAAATTATCATAGATATCCTGAAGTAAGCAGAAGTATGAGCTGATTTCATTGTCTTCTCATATTATTTGCTATTTGGTTTTGACTCTGGCGTTCCACCTGATTGTTGACTTTCTGGCCTTTGAGTGTTGATCAATTGTAGACATTATACGGATGTCTTCTTTTAGAGGGGAAAGAAAAGTGTCAAAATCATGGGCCTTTCATCTCTGTAGGTTTGACTTTATGATGGATCATAACGGGTGGTGGCAAATGTTTAAGAGAACATTGAATTTTAGAAATGGCTTCTGGCATTATACAGGCCATGTTATTGTAGAGATTTTTAGCCTATGAGGGTTGTCATGTACTTTTCCAAGGAACTGAAAAATAGTTTTTCATGATTAGTCAAAGAAACATGTACTTCAAGCTTTGCTGTATTCTTGCTACTCTTTTTGGACATACAGACATTGGAGCTTATCACACAAGAAAGAGTCAGCATATCATCAAAACTTGTAGAAAAAAGGTAATTCACAAAATCAAATTGCATTGATTGAAGTCCACCAAATATTATGGATTATTATATCCTTAATTTGTTTGGCTGTAACAGCACTTACTATAACAAAGTTACAGAAGATATCAGTAAAAAGTTACGGCTACAACAGGTTAGGTTCCCAAAATAATCTTCATAAATTCGTTGTTCTAATTTAGTACCTCACCTTGCAATCAACTGTCTCCTTTATGTCATGATAGGACTGGGTCAAATTTCACATGACAAGAAAAGTTGGGGAGCACATGGTAATTGCTTGCTAAATCTTTGTTTATTTAATTTAATTTTTCTTCATTGTAATTTTTTGTGCATTGTGTAAAAAAGATAATGAAATTAAATGATCTATTGTGATATTTTACTTGGGAATAATTTTGGTTGGGTTGAATTTTGAAGATATCAGATAGTTCACATCCATAAGATGGATGTAATTCTGAGACTTTGACTAGTGGTTATGCACTAGGCATACAGTCGGGTTTTGGTTGTTACACTATTGGCTCCCCTCATTTATGATAAGTAAGTCGGGTTTTGGTTGTTACACCATTGGCTCCCCTCATTTATGATAAGTCGGTCTTTCATCTGTGTTTATGAGCCAAACTGGACAAGCTAGCTATCTCCAGGGAACAAATGGCTTCACTAATGGTTGTTGAATATGCTTTTAGATTGCTTAAGGAGCTTTCTACTGAGTTTGTGTGATTGTCTTGACCATTTGAATTGCTTAAGTGATGACAGGAGGAATCAAACACCACAGCTACAATTTTGGCTGCTAACAAAAGAAATGAAGTTGTGTTCTCAAACAAATATTCCCAATGTTATATAATTAACATGGGCATGTAAAATTGCTGCTTTTGTGAGTATGTGTGTAGTTTTGCAAGTTTAAGAAACCCTCTCATATTTTTTTGATTCTCGTATACTAAAAGCTTGGTACAAGTTCCTACAAAATTTTGTGTTTTTTATTTTTTTTAAATTGTACTGAATATACTTAGATCTTCCTACTCTCTTCTTTCTTCCAGAGAATTCTTGTCACGATGCTCTTGTAGTTGCAATCTCTAACTAACAATTATGTGAGAGTGTTTGAGTTTTATGGTTGCTGACTAGCTATTGCTTTTGTGTTATCATTTTTGCTATTTCTTTCTCTTTAACATTTTTAAGAATCTCAAACTTCTGTGCAGATAACATTTTTATGACTCTAATAACTTGCATCATGCAGGTCAAGGATAAAATTGATGAGCAAATTGCTGAAACTGAAGGTCATCCTCTCAGACTTTTTATCATATCTTATTTCTGAGTGGTCATTAAGATAACTTTCCCTTAATTAATCAAGTTCATGAGGAATTACGGTATAAAATCTTTATCTATTAGACATGAACTGTTAATTGAAATATGCTGCAATTGTTCTAAGAAATGCCGAGTTATACTCATCTTTATTTTACGAACACAAACAAGCTCTCTCAACTCATTCCCATATGTGTAGACATGTACTTTGTTTCTCTTAATCTCTGGCTTTACATTGATATTATACAAATTGTGAGGCACATTCAGTATGTTCTTTGAATTACTACTTCTTCCTTCATAAAATGTGAATTTTATCATTAAAATTCTTTTCAGTTGTTAGAAAAGAGTAGTTCAAACTACTTGTTATAGTCCGTTATTGATCATGTCAGCTATTTTGATGAAAGAGGAAAAATGGATTACTTTGGAAGAGTGGAAGAGCAGATATGTCGTTTGCAACTTTTATTTCATATATGTCAGTTTTTCAGTAGATTTAAGTGTAAGGGAGGCTTGATGGGCTCTTCAAAAACAACGAAAGCATGATAATTAACAAAGATTCTGACTGGAGTTTATTCCTCGTGAGCAAAATTTAGGCATCACTAGCGGTTGAAGCACCTGATCTGTCTGAGTTATTTTCTCGATGAATGAAAATTTGTCAATTAAAATGAAAATATCATTTCTTAGTAGCATGGACGTTTAGGAAGGTTTGTCCATCTTTCAGGTGGCAAGGAAATCTTTAAGGTCTTTTCAGTTAAAAACATATCCATACATAGAACAACATTTTTTTATTGCGCATACTTGTTTAGGCTTTGCATATGGACTCTTGATCCCTGAAACCTAATCCAGACTTCCTTGTTCAGGCCTTGCACAGACAGCGCATACATAGGATTTTTGAAATCGGAGTCTTCTTAATATGGTGTCAAGTTATGAAATGTAGGGGAAAGAAATAAAGAAGAGATGGAAAGATTATTACCAAAAATTTTCATCCCAAAGGCGTAACATACAACTCCCAGAATGTATTCTTGAAGAATTCTGGTTCTTCTAAGCAAACGTCACTAATCTGAATCATTTATTAACTGAAAGGAAATTAGCACTTTCATCTCATATCATAATTCTCTTGCAGGAATGAGTGGCATCGATAACCATCTTTTAATCAACAATATGGTAATAGATCTTGCCATTAGCCATTAAGATATATTCTGGGCAATATTCTAAATGATTATTGTAAAAACAGGGGAACGAAGCAAACAACAACCTGATGGCCAAGTTGGACTCAGCCAAAGTCAATCTTGAAAGAATTGCACAGATGAAATCTAAACTTGTTTCAGACAACAACAAGGTTACTAATTCAAAGAAGATTTTTTCTGAATTTATTTTTCTTTTCTATTTTGTTCAATGGAATGTATGCTGATTTCAGTGGAAGCAATAGTGGTCTGTAGAAAAACTGTATTACATCATTTAATTTGAATTTGCTAAATGGTTGTCTTAAATCTTCGCCAACTGCTCTGCAAAAAGTTAAATCTTTTCCTTCCAATCATCATTTCAGTTGTTTGTAAATGCAATTTTAATTTTATGACAGTTAATTGTACATGCACTTATTTGAGTTGAATGGAAATAGTTTTAAAACCTTGATAGCTAATATATGCATTTGTTTCGCCCTGAGAGTAGATGAAAATTCTTCCGCAATTCAATTTGTGACTTCATCTGCATTTCAGACTACATTACATAGTGGGACAACTTTATTACAATTTTAATGTTTTCTGCTTTGCATGGTTATGAAAATATGCAAATGAAACTGTCAATAGATACATCTGGTTTCCACCAGTTGAAAATAGTTCTTCAGAGGGCTATACTTATACATTGTTTGTTTTGATTTTATGTCTTAAATATGTGTTCATGAATCTTAGTTGTGGTTTCAGTCAAAGGAGTCAGTTGAGCAAGTGAAGTGCAGGGCAAACAAGTTTAAGGTATCTACCTTACCCATTAACAGATAAATGTATTCGTGTGCATTCCTGCATGACCATGCCTACATGATTGTGCCTGTTGTTGAATTAAATGGTGCATAGATGATTAATTTAGAATGAAAGAACATCCACAAATGACTGTGTTCTCCACTATACTGAAAATGGAGTTATATGTATTATACAATGCTATGGTTTGAAGTGATATCATTGAATGTGTGGAAAGTGGTGGCTCTAGTGTATTCTACTTCATATACTCTTATATAGAATACTTATTTTTTGGTTATATAATTTGCAATATTATAGCCAGAGCTAATGGCAATGGATATAAAAACTCTGGAAGAGGAACATGAAGCTCTTCAATCAGATATAGCTGGAGAAGCTGAATATCTGCAGTCTCTGCAGAATCAAATTGAGAAACTGGAGGTGAATATCGTTATCCACCTTTACTTTCTGTTATTAAAAAATGAGGCTGTTTATAATTTACTTCACCTGTGAGTGACCTTTGGCTGTAGCCAAAGCAATGTTTACAGAAAGTTCCTTACTAGATGGCAATAGGAAGCATTTAGCTCACAGGCACTCTGTTTCTGAAAAAAGTTATGATTGAGAAAATCAATGGCAATTGGAAAGTTAGTGATGTTAGTGTCCCTTCCAGTTGCCATAAACCATCCCATTCTAGTATTTGTATTTGCTTTTCAGTTTTTTTTTTTTATATTTTATTCCTTTCTTTTTCTCTCTTATTAAATTTTACATTGAAGAGTAACCTTCAAATTGATGATTTCTTTGCTTCTGGCAGGGAATTTCTCATGTGATCAAATGTGCTTGTGGACAGGAATACAAGGTGGAAGTGTATCTTTCTGCATAAAAGAGCACAATTCACATGAACCTCGGACAACTCAAGGATTAAAAATGAAATCAGTGGTTGGCTAGGGCACATAACTCACAATACAAGTGAACATAATATTAAATCCTTCGAACTAATGATTTGATATGAATCTGATAGGAATTATTATAACCGACTATTTTGTTGTTACTGAGTGCGGTTTAGTTTTTTAAGTGGTGCCTTGTTGGAAATAATTTTGGCTTTGTCTTTTGCTTTATGTTCCTGGTTAAAACAATAATACATATGGTGTCATAAGGTAAAGTGGTGAAATTTTCACTGGTTCAAGCAGAATATTTTTTCTGTCAAATATATGATTCCGCATTATAAAAATGTAATATCTCTTGCATGTAGATATGAAAATTTTTTTCCGATTCTCTTGCAGTTACCTACTTATTGCAGGCACATTTTTTGCAGTACTGCATGTATTATTGATAAAATTGAAAAATTAACAGAATTGACCATAATTGAATAGGCATGGTAGTACATTATGATTACTTAAACGGCTTATGAGTACTTGAGTACACCCATTCTAGTTCCTTTCCCATTACTTCAAAGAATCAGACTAGAAATCACTGCATGCACAAAATTTCCTCCCTTGCGAGTTTACAAGTATATCTTTGATCGTGCAATTGCAATTTCTTGGAAGTAGATGTGTATATTCTTCTATATATGTTAATTATATTCTTGCTTTTGCATTATCAATGAAAATATATGCACACGAAATTATTAAAAAGGAAAGGAAATTAAAGGTAACGGTCACTTGATCTCAAGAGCCTTCAGAGCTGCAGACAAATCCTGAGGTTCATAACTTTCCTCTATGCAGGCGATGTTAGGGCTGTCTAGTGGGACTACATCTTCTCTTTTAAAAGTATCTTCATCGTGAAGGAGCTTCTCACTTCCATACATTACGGAACCCCTTAGAATTAGGGTCTTGTGGAGACC
This sequence comes from Murraya paniculata, assembly GCA_030449075.1. Lineage (NCBI taxonomy): Eukaryota > Viridiplantae > Streptophyta > Magnoliopsida > Sapindales > Rutaceae > Murraya > Murraya paniculata. The sequence goes on from JAEVFN010000069.1 coordinate 823,548, forward strand.
GACCAGCAGGTCTTCGTAGTCTGTGTCTCCTTTTTCACCCACAAAAATCACCATTTTCAAAAGATCTATTCCCCACCTTATTGATAGGTATCTGCATCACACACAGACGCATTCAATTTTATGTTGGTTTTAGTTTCCACTTTGCTACAACAGATTACTCTTACTGAATGTCTGCATACAAAAATAATTTCTATTTAAAAGAGGTCTAACCTGAGAGCTTGTATTCTTGATCCAAATAATGGTACCACATTTAACCTTGATGCTGCACGCGTGTAGACAATGTTGCATCGGAAACCCCTCATCCGAAGCCTTTGACGAATATTGTCTACTTTTCGAGTCTATCAATTGTAAGTTTTATTCATCATTAGGTTTATTAAAAATTAAATTGCATCTCTATCAAGGTTATAAATTGTCATAAGTATCTTACCTCTGCTCCTGGTTTTATGCTATAAGAGTGGCATCTGGAACTGCTTGCATCCACAAGACCAATGATGTCATCCTCTGCCCCATCTTCTGCCCTGGCAACCCTTGGGACTGCGGACCTCACATTCTCCCCTGGCCATCTGTATTCCACATGAGCTTCATAGTCCCCATCAGCTACCATGTCTCTCCATGGATAGTATATTTCACTTCCACTATTGCAAATAATCGCGTCAAAATCTTCAATATTTACCGTGCAACATCTGATTGCTTCCATAGTCTCTCGTAAACTTGATCCAGTTACCAGTATGAACCCTATCCTGCCCAAGCCTAAACTCAATCCTGCTGCTTTCATCACATTCTTAATTATTGCTTGAAAGGTCTCTGTGGTATTGCCATCACTATCATAGCAATCAGCAGCTATTACAAATAGCATCTGCCTTCTACCAGGGCTGTGAGTGACACTGGCATTTCCACTGAAAGAAGCCTTTTGGGTGATGACCTCTATGAGTTTTTTTTGTCTTGTCGCTGCATCTAGCTCTGCATTAAGCTTGAGGTCTCCTTCTGTGGAGAATCTCAAAGAGAAGTCCTCAACATCTCTTAGAGAGTCACTCATCAGTTCCTCAGGAATTGTCATGATCTCAAGATGGGAGGTGGGGTGGCGATTCCTGCTGTGTTCTACATGGGAGAGGTAGTTACGGCAGTGTTCTGGCCATGAAAAACGGTGGATATTCTTGAGGCCATTTTTTCGGCATTCACTCCACATGTTTTTGTCAGCAACCAGCTTTAGAAGAGCATCTGCTATGGCATTCTGATCATGTGGATCAACTAGGAGACCATTGTTAAGTGCCTGGTAGAACAGAGTCCTCTGTCACAGTTAGTTTGGTAGAATATTATACTAGCAAGTCCAGTATGCAGATTGTATTAGACTAGCGGATCCAAAAGGGCATGCTGAAATTCTATATAGAAAGAAGTTTAGGCCTGCAATAGAAAACTGAGCCACAGACTAGGATATTTTGGAGTTAAAATATATAGACAGAATAATGCCTTTCAACGGCACATTGAGTGTATTTAGTGAATATATTTCTACTTGGGAATTTAACTACAATATAGATGGACAGTTAATGTGGGTTAATGTGGTATCGTGGATGGTCAAAATTCTGTAGAGATTTTAGTGGCTCATGTAAGATTTCTCTGTAAGGATTTTGGAAGAATTAAACAACTGAGATATATATTGGAGTTATTAGGTGAAATAACTCTAAATTCTGCATAGTTTTCAGCAACACAATGCTTTTTTATACTAACACATGCTTCTACAGGGTGAGAAATTCAGAACCTTCAGAATATCAACGGGTCCACCATTTTTTGTGGCGACAACTGGTAAACCATAAGCAGCTGCCTGCAACACATACAGTTGAACATAATTCAGAATGAAAGGAATTGTTAAAACTTTTTGGCTTAAATGCCGAATTGTGAGGCTTTAGAAGTGCAGTTCAGTAATTACTCTTTTCGAAAGATTCCAAAGATTGCTTATCGAAAGATTCAGTCCATGTAAGCTTTCTGAGAATAGAACACTGAGTCTTACCTCTATGATCGTGAGACCGAATGGTTCCACAAGAGCCGGATTGATGAAAACTCCCTTCAAGAGACAAAGCCACAATTGAAGTATTACTGTTAGCAGATTTAATGTTGCAAGGAAGAAAAAGGTGCTAATGTGTGTCTTTTCTCTAACTTCTAGACAGTAACTAAGCTGATATGTTGTTGGCAGCTTTATCATCTGAAGTTGTATTGATGGAGTCATCATTATAAGGACAGTAAGACCTAAGGTAAGTTGTTGATTAGACCTTGGACAATGTACCACAGGTTGAGGCAGTGCCATTTTAGAATAATTTAGGTACACGAACATTGTGTGAGCAAGCTAATTTAGGTGTCCACAGGCTCAATTAGTAGGTACGAGATACCTTTGTTTTTGCAGCCAGACGATAGATTTCAGGAACATCGGATTGTTTGTGATGCTTAGGATAAGCCACCTGACCATACAAGTCATACTTGTCAATGAGCTTGAGTACTGTTGTAAGAACAACTGAGCTGCTATTAGACATCTCTTCAATGTCGTCTCTGTTTCCCAGTATTAGTGTCTGCATCAACAGTAATAGAGAATCAGTCAGCAATTTTGACAATTTTGTCATAGCCCTCTCTGAATTGAGACATCTTTTTACCATGTTAGCTAGTTCTCTGAGGGGCTGGCACTCCCCAAAAGCCTTGAGCAATGTGGTGACATTTTTCTTGGGGTCGGGACGGGACAATGCAAGTATAGTTGGCTTGTGAGGATTTGTGAAAAAACGCATTACCTGTGAGGCAATGTCAGATTAGAGAATGGATAGGATTCAAGTAATTTCTTTTAATGTACCATGGTAGTTCATGCCATTTAGGATCATTTATGGAACAAAAATTCCAGGAAGAGAGATCTCAGTTTGTTGAAGAGAAAGATGTTTGACCTCGGACCATATCGGAGGGAGATTCCTTTTGCTTTGGCTTCTATCATTGCCAATTAATGACTTCAGGTCAATATCACCTTCCATTGTGTCTTGTGTTGTAACATAGCTGAAGTCCATGCCTGGTGGTATAACCTGATTGAATATTTATATCAATAGCATGTGAGCTCGCATTTCATTATCACAAGCTAAAAATCTAGGCATTGCTTACTAGTGTGGATATATAAACTATAGATTTTTCCCCTTTTAGAAAATGGAGGTATCCGAATCTGAGATTTGATGCCAACGGCTTAGCAGAGATGGGTTCATGGTATCTAGCCAGGTGCCTAAAGGTGACTCTGTTTATCATATCTCAGCAATTCATTGAAGTGATCTATTTTCGGTTCAGAGGTTGCAATATGCCTGTGGCTTCAAGCTTAGTTGTTGAGAATAATTACTTTATAGTGTAATTTGGTTTTTTTTCCTCCATCAGAACGAATCTTTTCTGGCCGTAGTTTAGTTTATTTGCTTTAAGAACTCAAGTAATTCGTTACTTAAGGTTGAGGAAACTCAAAAAGGCTAGGATTTTGATCGTACCACCATCCTTGGCATGTATCGTCCGAAGCAGCTCACTCCACGCTGTCTACGAACCCTTAGCTTCCTCTCCAACTTGAGATCAAACCCGTCATACAAGCCCCATTGCTCTTCTATCTCTTGCCTTGTGCTAGTGACCACCATTTCTGAAGCATCCAGTCCCAACTCCTCTGCCTCAATCCTCCTCATTATCTTGTAGGTCGCGTTTATGTCCTTGGGAAGCCTGCCTTGTTTCAGCAATTGCTCGAACTTGTTCCGCCCCAGTGAGTGCCCTGTCAGTACCATCGGCACATTCAGGGCACCGGACAAGTGTGCAGCCACCTCTCCGGCATCCGCATAGTGGCCGTGAATCACATATGGCCACGTTGGTTTCCCCCCATTGACTTGTTCACCTAATGCCCTTGCCATGTTGACAATGTGGTTTAGGGCACCGTCAACAAATTCATGAATGTATGGCCAAAGTGACTCTTTCGCTATGTACCTACACCGCAAAAGATTATATCTGGATCTGGATCAGTACAGAGCTTATAACATAAATTCGGATCCTCTCGCTATCTCAACTCAAAATGAATGAAGCAATTACTTATCGCGTGCGCCACATGGGATGCGGATAATATAGGCGCCGCAACTGCCGCTGCCGTCCGACGGGTATGATATCATCTCGTTCGGTTCACCATAGCTAGAATCTACTTCCGGTGAGGCAATTTGTCTTGTCAGAAGATCCACTCGGTACACACCCTCTGTGTTGGCTAAGGCCCGAGCAAGTTCAACAACATATTTCACCTGAAAATTGCGACAGAAATGTACTCAAGTATTTATAATAGAAATAATATTTTACACCCACCCACTTAAGACCTTTTTTTTTTCTTTTCGTCTTTTATCGATTCTATTAGACTCATCTAGTTTTTAAGTAATGAAAATAAATGGAGCCTGTGTAACATAAACTACCTGGCCACCGGTATCAGAATCTCTTCCAAGTTCCATATTGTCTCCACGCACCAATCCATGCATGCTACAGGAAAATTTAAACTTTAGTGTAATCTATATTCTAATTATTATAGCAGCAGTTATTCAAGCCATTTTTTTTTTAATTTTTATCTTTATAAATAAAGCTCAAGATAACGTATTATTGATTCGAGTAATGCTACCCTTATCAACTAGTAAGATGTTTTGAAATCGTTTGACCCAAAAACTTTGAACGAGTAAGCAAATAAGGTGGGAATGTAATAAATATTAGTTGAAAGACATATCTAAAGAATTTTCTTAATGTGAAATTAGATTTTGTGGATTAAGCACGAGCCACAAAATCATACAACTGTTTAGACAAATGCTTCCTATTAGGTAGACTGACACTTGACACCTTTTAGGTTTTAGATAAATGATAAAAAATTTATGCGCAAGTTCTGACTTAGGAGGCAACAAATGATTATAAAAACGATTGAAGATAAGTGGTAAACTCAAATGCCAATATTAGTATTAAATGTCGAAGCCGTTTTAATTGAAGAAAATGCAGCCAGCTACCTGATCAAGACAATGTAAAGGTTTCTGCTAGACTTATCGTCCTCAGACCAAATTTGCATATCGGAATTGATTCTAGGAATTTCCTTGAGGGATTCTGAAGCATTTGCTGAATCACCCTTCTCTTTCTCCCCTTCAGATAGCTCGGAAAGGTCATCGGCGGCATCATTACGACCTTGCTCGCGCTCGAGCCGCCTTTTCGCAAGCCTCTGTGCATCCTCCCATGCAATCTTCGAACACAAATCCAACCATAGATCTTCGTAATCCAACGAGTAAACATTTTAATGAACAAATAAGGTTGCTTTGTTATCGTTTTATTAATGTTTCCACGCAGTGCAACTTATAACAGTATCATACTCTTTCTTTAATATGCGGATGTTACCGCAACTCTCCGCATATCTTTACTTCACATTTATTATACGTATTTCGAAGTACAAAATCTAAGCAAAATCTAATAGTCAATGCATTTAATAAATAAATTTTAATCTTTTAACAATTTTTCTATACGTATATAAATTTGGGGTGGGGGGGAACAAAAAATGAATAAGCTTATGCTAGAGCCGACCGTGACTCGTGACATCTCACATCCCTGGACCGAGAGAATAGAGATAAACTTTACTAGTCTAAATATCTCATAACAATGGCGCAAATGCATTTTGATTCTAAAAATTAAACGATAATGAATCGTGTGTCCAAAGTAAAAGATTTCGATGTGTGTGGCATTTGACGCAGAGGCAAACCCAGATAAGGCCCATATGTCTCTTCCTGGCTGTCGGATTGTTTCAAGTTTGACCCGATTTCAATTTGATGACCCTTTTAGATTTAGGTCCATCATCAACATATTGACGTGTTTCAACTTTTTTAAAACTAGGCCCAATTCCAATATTTATTAAATTTACACAATTATCTCGCTTTTATAGTTTGAAAACACAATTATCCCTATATAGTTTTAAATTTACAAAGATATCCTAAAAATTAATCGTTTTAACACATCCCAAATAAATTAAAGGAAAAATAAAGATAAAAACACGCAAAAATTTTTTTTTTTCTCTTAATTTGCTTTGGCAAATATTATCTCTTTGAAATTTGTTCTAAGCTTCCTCTAGATAAAATTCTTAGGTCCACTAATTTCATGTACTAGGGTTTGGCTGGTTGCGTAAAATTTTCAAGATCAAATTGACAACTCAATTTAATTTTGTTTTTTAATGGTGCAATTGAATTGAAATTAAAATATACAATTAATAAAAAAAAAAGCAACAAAAAAACATATATTTTTATGAATCAGATCAAGATTGGTTCATAAATTTTTAAACGGACTACTTTTACCCGCTCCTATCGCGTATGGAAAAGACAAAAATGCCAAAGGAGCCATCTTAGAGTTTTATCCAATTTAAAAATTTCCTATTTTAGATTAAATATAAATGTGTCCTTGGTTACTTAAAAGTGGAACATAAAAAAAAGTGAAGGAGAAAAAAAGTGAAAAAAGAAAAGAAATTTAGATGGAAAAATGGAAGAAAAGTGATTTACTTGTTTCTTTTTACGGGCAAGATGCCAAATACGCCAGCACATGTTCTCAAGCCTGTTACTCCTTTCACGAGTATTCCTTGTTGCTATTACCTGCAAAAGAAGACATTCACATTCATTCATTCACCTTCATTCATTACTTCATTCACAAGTTTCTCATTTTCATTTCTCCTTTACTTTACCCTTTTTGTTTTACTAAATTTAAATTTTAGAAAAATTAAATACAATTAATTAATGAGTAGATGATCTTAGTTGTGATAAACATGTTTATAATGCTATGGATCACTATGATTATTCTTTAATGGTAATTTTATATTTAGTTACGTATTAGTAATCAAATTTAGGAGAAATCCATTGCAACTCCTCGAAGATTGTCAAAATATCAAATATGTACAAAAATATTAGAGAACTATCATTGAGACCCATGTCTGTAATTAACGTTGATAAGACAATTTAATCGTGTGTAATCCTCACTTGTTCAACCTATACTCGATTGTAATAATAATTATTATTATAATTATTATTATTATTATTATTTTTAAACGTTTAGTTTCACCAACAAAAAGACAATAAATTAATTAATATCATGTGGACCCTTAAGAACCAATTGTTGTCAAGGATCCTACCAAAAGAGATCAACCAATCTTGTACTTGCAAACACTGCCACACAAAAAGTATTGGGATTGGGATATATTCTCATTCCATATTTTTATTTCTTTTTGTTTTTATTCATTATTTTATAATATGACTTCTAACTACTACTACTATTATTATTATTATTATTATTAAAGTATGGGTTGGCAATAATTTTTTAGTCCCTTGACTCTTAAAAGAATTTGGGTGGCCAGTGAAATAAAAAATACTTGAAAGCCACTTGATCAAACACTTAGAAATTAACTTATTCTTTCATTTTTTTTAAGAAAGATTCTTTAATCTAAATATAATTAGAGATTTTGAATACACACACTAAAAGATACTTTAAGACAAAAAAAAAACGATCACATTTTGTAGATGTAAACTAACTTTTGTATAAACAATCACACAAAAAATTATATAGGATAAAAAATTGAATTTAAACATAATATCACATTGAAAAATGATCGATGTGTTTGTTACTTTTGCATATAGAAAAATGATTTGCTTTGTTTAACTTTTTACAAATATATATTAATTTTAAAAAATAACATTAATGAGAGAAAGCTAGTTAATTACTATACTAACCTTGACCCAAGTCCTATGGAGATCAGATTCATCAAAGCTATTAATAACTTCTTCGACAAAGTACTTTGTGGGACTAAACAATTGGCCTTCTTTTTGCTTAGTCTCTTCAAACTTGGAAAGCTTCAATTTCCCATTTGTTTTGCCACTTCCCGCATCCAATATTGCTTCCAAGTACCCATTTATCCACTCATTTCCAGCCATTTTTCAGCTTCTTTTTATTTTTTTTGATTGCTAGAAGATAAGCACTTTCAGAAGTTAAAAGCCAAAATAAAGATTTATTATCAAACTCTTGTTGTATGGCTTTTATGCTTTAAGCCTAAAAAACCATTAGAAAGAACAAAGCAAAGAAACATCAAACATAGATGGAGGAATATCAAAATTTTGAGTGATGGAGGTTGATATTTTCTTGGAAAATAGTTTTAAGAAAATATTTCATGCACGAAAAGAAAAAAAGAAAAAAAGTTTTGAGAGAAAGAGATAGCTAGGTGTGGTTTCAAGAAGCTCTCTGAAACCGAGTTGCAAACAAAGAAACTAGGCCTTTTATAGGGCATTGGAATACCTAGGGAAAATTACATATATTATTTTGAGATTAAAAATTTCATAAAATTTAATTTTTATTTATATTCAAAAAGTTGTGAATGGATTTGTTGAATTGGGTGGCATTTGTTCTCTTCTCTCTTTCATTCACTCGCTCAAATTCCTTTCACGAAGTATATTACTATAAAATCCATATTCTTTCTATTATTCTCCACTTAAACCCAAGATATATAGCTTTACTTTGAAAACCTATATATATAGAGAGAGGGAGAATCCATGCATATATAATAATATAAATGAACTTTAACTCCACCGTTTAATTTTATGATCAATTTTTACTTTTTAAAAAAACTCATGCAAAAGTAGAAGAAAGCTGATGAGGGAGTTCCTTGATTTGTTCACTTTTATTGAGCAATATTCGTCCATAAAAATTTGTTTTAGGGGCTACCCTCAAGAGTCATAGTTAACCTTTTTCCTTTTTCTATAACGAGCTGTTGAGAATCTTTTAAACAGCTAGATAAATGTACCTGTAATGATTGAGATAATCGGATTTGGAGTGAAAAAAATAATGCCATGGATCATATCTTATTTATTTCTAAGGATCATTTGGGATTGCTTTTGAGAAGGCTCAAAAGTAATTTAAAAATTTTTAAAGTTAATTTTAGTATTTACGAAAAAATAAAATTATTTTTGTTAAATTCAACCACTTTTAAAACTGATTTTGAAAAGGTTAGGGTTATTGGCACTCTAAAAAATACTTTAAACACTCTTTATTTCAAAATATATTTTATTACAAAAGTACCCTTTCATGAAATTACTAAAAAGGACATAATTACTTAAAAACAAAAATACTTTACACATCCATTTATTATAAATCCTAAATTTTTATTTTCTTCGTCAATTCATCAATTGAGGTTCATGGAAGATACAAAACCAAAATTGTACATTCTCCATTGGTACACGGATCAACACCCCAATTGTCACCAAGGAGCTTTAATTACATCTCACAAATCACATTAATCAAAAAATTATAATGGATTTTGTAACTTATAGCTTACACAGAATATTCTAATAGCAAGAATGATGATTCACAAAAGAAGGGGGGGCGGGGTGTGGGGGGGTTGGGAATAAACATTCATGAAAGGATTAACCAATTTGCTGCAAATCTGAACTTTTGTGAAGGAACTCAGAATTTTTCAATAAGAACAATTATCAATTAATAATACATCTACAGCCACAAATTGATTCTTGAAATATTTTAATATTCTGAAACAGTAGCGATCTCCTTCAGAATAATCTTATCTTCAATATTTGTTTTAAGAAAGCAAAAACAAGAGAATAAAAATAAAGAAAATAATAGAGTAGTGATCTCTTGAAAGAAGAAGAAGAATACAGTGGGTGTTGAAAAAAAAATAATTAAGGCTATTTTTGAGATTTAATAAAGTATGCCTAGTAAAACTTTAATTTTTAATTTTTACATGTGAGTGTTCTAAGTAATTAAGTGTACAGAGTAAATTTTTTAGTATAAATAGCCCTACTCTTTTGAAAAGCAGGGAATGAGTAGTTTTTAAATTATGATTTTGAGAATAAATTTTATCCTTTAATAGAATTTCATAAATAACTTTAAAATTATTATCTAAACCCAAAATTATCTTTATTCAAATTAAAAAAAATCAATATTTTAATAAATTTTTATTATAATTCATCAAAATAAATTTATTAATATTAATTTGTTGGTCAAATTATTATTAAATTTATTTCACTATATTATAAATTTAATTATCAATTGTTTTAAGATAAAAAAATAAAAAAATAAAATCAATATATTATAAACTTTATTTTTAGTTAAAATTATTATAATGCACAATTAAAAATATTGTATGTACATGTTTTTATATGTATAAGTAAATTTTATCCTATATTATATACATTTTAGTCATTTATTTTCTCTCAATAATTTAACAGTAAAGTTTACCAAATGTCTATACCTGTTTTCAAACTTCACAGTACTTCTAAAAAATAAAATTTACCAAACACTTAACTGTTTTTCTTCATAGTTGATTATTTCTACAGCACAGCCAACAATAATTATTTTAAAAGCTACAGCATTCCCAAACTGACCCTAAGATTTGTATTCAATGTTAAATTGAGTTAAGTGCAGAGTTTTTATTTTTTTTATATATATAATATGGTAATTGGTAGTTATTGAATAAAAAATAATACATAATTAATATTAACGTTACATACTTATGGCATAAGATCTTAAAAAAATAAACAGAACTAAGCATTAGATCTAAATTTTTGTTTCTCTCTCTCTTTTAAATATAATATATATATATATATAATAATTTTTTAAATGCATTAGAAGCATTCATATATATTCTATTAAATTTTTAAAATTATTTTAAGCTTTTAACCCAAAAAAAAAGACATTGTACAATTATGAAAAGTGTAATTAATGACGCATCCATAAAAAGAAAGGATCCTTTATATACAGTATTGGTAAAAAATACTGTCAAACTTAATGGGAGGATGCACGAGAAGCATTATGTTAGGCCTAGGGCTAATCTCATGTGCAAACGTTTGCATGCAAACTTGTAAATAACTTAAATAGTTTAATATTGTTTTGATAGTAATTCAATATTATATTCTTAAAAATAATTGATTAGGTGGATTGCAGAAGATCAATAGATGTGAATTTGGTTCATATCTTAAGTAAAATATTTAAATTAAAATATGTCTATCTTTTATGTATAGTTAATAAATAAATATAGAGAAAAAAAAAGTGTTTGGTATGTCTAATTAAATATAATTATACAAATTATATATGACATAATTTTATTAGATGGGACAAGAGCGTATCAAAACTCTCGCACACACGGGATAGTTGGTTTGCTTTTATAGAATAATTTAATGTATAATCAAATAAATAAACCCAATTTATTCCGAACTAAGATATGTTAGAGACTTAAAAGTACAAAGGAGTTTTGACAAGAAGAAATATACAGTCCACTTAGAACACTTGGACCAAAAAAGCCTTGTATTGCAAAAGAACAAAAACAAAGATTCTTAAAAAACTAGAAAAGGAAAAGAGAAAAGAAAAATGAAAAAGAAAAAGTGAAAGTGTAAGAAAAAGCTATGGTTAAGAGTGTAATAGAAAAAAAAATGATAACAAAACTAAGGAAGAAAGAAAATAAAATTAAAAAAAAAATGTCATGGCTAAAAAGAGTGGGGGAAGGTTACATGCATCATTAAAATAATCACGATAAAAGGAAAACAAGTGGGCAGGAAGAAAACTCATTGGATATTTCAAGGAATATCGAATTGGTTAGGACTCTATCACAATTGCGGCCATCCAAATAACTGTTCGTTTATAATCTTTGTTTGATTTTTTTTTTTTTTTATCTTCATTATTGTTTTTTCTCTACTTCACTTTCTGCCAAGAAAATATATGCCACTAGCTCTTTTAGGCATCACATCCACTTAAAAATTTGACTCTTGTGATATTTGTATATTTGTTTTCTCATCATTTAATTTGGTGTTGTTTTTATGCGATCGTGTGGGTCCCATTGAGGATGGGTGCCAAGTGGAGCAATCATGCATTATGCTCTCAGTCAATTTCTATTGATTGGCTCGATGGCATGGTTGGAATTGTCATGTTACCATGCATGATCGATGCACCCCACTCAAATTAAGGTCGTGTTTATTTATTTATTTTTCTTAAATTTAAATAGATTAGAATTAATTTAAATTTTAAATAGAATTGAATGTTTAAATTCAAATGACATATTTATTTTTTTATTAGAATTTTTAAAAATAATTATTAAGTTATTTTTTTCAACTTAAATAGTTTGAAACTCTTATAAAATTTTAATGTTAAAGAAATAATAAACATCTCAAAGAATATCAATAAGATAGTATTTATCATAAAATAAATCATGCTCTAGTTAATGCAATGCCTTTAATTTTTTAAATTAGAATACGTTAATCAATTTTATTGTAGTTTATAATGTTTTACATGAAAAATATTTATAAAAAATTATAAAGATAAATAATACAAATTTGAAGAAAACATAAAGATAAAAATAATTATAATCTACTACTATATTATCACAAATTTTAGAGATGGATAATAATACTAATTAGTAAGTTTCATTTTGGTAATGATGAAAATAAATTAATTAGACAGGGGTATTTTGAAGATTGTATTTTAATAATTTCTTTTAGAATTTTTCAATTAAGCAAAAAGTTAAAAAAATTGGTTTAATAACTTAAAGCAAAAAAATATCTACATCCCCAAGACTTAGGAAAATGATTACTAACATCTCCAAATTTTCAAAAAGGGATAAGAAGACTCTCTTTTGACTATTATGCCATTTACCTCTATTATCCCCAAAAAAATGATTTTAAAATTTTTAATAAATACAAATATTATATAAATAATGTAATATATGCAGTAGACTAATAATATTAAAATATTTTAATATTTTAATAATATGTAAATTGTTTTATTTATTTTGATAATATATTTTTATTTATTGTAGAGATTCTAAATAAATATCTACATTAAGTACATTTTACAATTAAAAAAATCTCATGTACAAATAATGTTAAAATTATTATTTTACATACTATTCAAAATAATTTAAATTTTAAAACATTTATTTTAATATTATGATTCCATTTATTATCGAATTTACTTTTATTTAATAAAATATATCTAATAGATTGTAAAATATTAAAATATTTTTTAAATATTGGAATTATTTTAAAATGTATATATTATTATATTATTTTAATGTTAAATTTCTATTTATTATAAAACACTAGAGTCAATTATTTTCGGATAATACATGTAAAGGTATTATGGTCAAAAGAGAGTTTTCGTGTCTCTTTTTGAAAATTTGAGAGTGTTGGGGATTATTTTTCCAAACTTTGGGATGTAGATGTCTTTTTCCTCTAACTTGATGACTAAAAATTTTTATTAAATTAAAAAAGCAAACAAATTTAATGAATTAACTGATTGAAAATAAGTTAATTAAGTAATTAAGTCAGAGTTTATGTTCTGAAAATTAAGTTGGTATGAGGAGGTCAATGTCAAATTTTTGGCCCTCAAGAGTGTGCCCAAATATTTTTTAAATAATTTTATTTAATTAGTCATCTAAATTTAAATATTGAAAATATAAGAGTCAATAAATTGATTTTAACTTTATCCATCTCAGTACCTTTGTAAAAAATTATAAAAAAAAAAAGGTTGGTTACGAGGAGAATTGAATTGCTTTAACTGCAAGAGTCCCTCAAAAAATGAAATATATTTACAGTAAAATTGTTTTGGGAACTGATTTATGTTATAATAATAAAAATTAATTAATATGTTTGTATATGTATATTTATTTATTTTTTTTAGTGAAACGAAGGGGGGTTTTTGGTTGGAATTACTCTCAAGCTCATTTTTGAGGAGGAATATTGTATAGCTTGATATATTTCCACCCCAAAATTTTTGTATATCTACCCCGCTTATAAAAATAATTATAGAAAGTTCACACTATTCTTAAAAAATTTACCTTAACTTCAACATTTTTTTTTTAATTTTACAGAAAATTTACTGTTTCTAAGTGATATGTCAACACTACTTTATTAATATGATTTTAATCTTTAATTAAACTAATATAATATCTTTTGATGCATTACTCATGTAAATCATCGGTCAGTCAAATTTATGTCATATGCATCTAAGATATTGAAAATTATTAAAATTTATTTAAAAAAGTTAGACTATAAATGACAAAAATAAAAACATAAAATACTATGTACAAAACACATATTTATCGGCGCATTTAAGTTATTTTATGTCATAAGAGTAAAATAGTTAAGTAAAACTTAACGGTGAAAGATGGTTAAAGAAATCTAAGTAAAAAAAAATTATAAGAAGGATTAATTGATTAATTACAAATTTTTTTATTTATATTTATTAGAAATAATGTGAACTTGTTGTAAATATTTTTTAGAAGTGGTGTAGGTTTGCAAAAATAGTATGGTAGAAATATCCCAACCCTATTTTATAAAAACAGTAAATATCTTTCTAAAATTTAATCCTTAAAGTTGGGATTAAATTATCAGTTAGTCAATATTTTTAAATATTATCTAAAATTTCCCTTACTTTTATGGTAATAAAATATGATTTTTTTAATGACAAATAGAATTTTTGTTCGATATAAATTAGAATTCAAAGAATTTGATCTGAAACAAATGAAAAATAGAGAAGAATTAACTATTAAGCATATTTTAATAGAAACAAATATATGCTAAGGATGTTTTGGATGATTAAAAAAAATTAGACACAAATTAAATAATTAGCTCACATTGTTTACCCAAAAACAATTTACAAGAAAAAATTTTTAGCTTGCGTTGACTTTCCTTTTCGATTGAAGCCTAGCCCACAACATTAAACTGGTAAATATTCCACCAAGTGATCTAACAGATTATGTAAAACCCAATGGCATCCCTCAGTGGCAGCATTGAACGGGAATAGATTCCAATTAAAATCGATGCGGTTATTGCTGAGTTTATTCAAGAATTTTTCTTTTTCTTTTTCTTTTTCTTTTTTTTTTTTTAAAGACCTCAGCTTCATCTTTATTGAAACTCCAAAGTTTATTATCAAAATATATTGGAGAGTGCGTATTAAAAGCCTGACCAAAAAAATATGCTTTATGCTCATGAGATGTGAAGGTTCCGAACTACATGCAAAGTTCTTTGAAGTTGTTGTGACACTTGTAAATGTGAAAATATGCCTCCTACCGACTAACATTATTCGTTCTACATAGCCCAGTGACTTTCATATAGTTTTATTTAATCAGTCTAATATTTTTTTTTTTATATATATTATAATGAGAAAACTACCGATATTTACCGATATTTACAATTAGAAATTTGTTAAAATTAATATCTTATATAAAATTATTATTGACACAACTTAAATTTTAACGCTTATATCGAATGAATATATCTGCTCCATTATCCTAGATCAAGTTATTATTAATAGTCTAACTCAAATTTCTAAACTCACTAGTGTTGGAGAGATAAATCTACTCCACCTAACAAACGAGAGAGAAATGTCTATCTCCAGTCAGTTATAATCAGCGGAAGAATGGTAGAATCCTCTTTGTCCTCACTTTTAATGAGCCAAGTTACCTAAGTAGGGATGGAAATTTTGCCAGCAAACTTATATATCCGCAAAAACCATCATGGGAAAACCTATCCCTTGAGGGCAATTTTGCAAGTAATGGGTAGTTTTAGTAATACAAACCAAAACCCACCACGGACAGCTGGCGGGTTTGGTAAAGGAAAAAAATCCACTGGATACATGCATTAATATTTTTTTTATCTTTAATAATTTAAATTTTATGTTTATTTTAAAAAATATATATAAGGTAAGATTGAGACCTAACACTAAACTTAAAAGCAATATATAAGATAATTGTAGGAATTATATTGAATGGGTGCTATTGCCACCGATGGTGGTGAATTATAAAAAAGATCCTAATTCTTGAAGCTTAGAGCTTGGAGTTGAATGAGATTGATCATGGTTGCTACTCCTGGGTGCTAGTTCGTGGATTATGGTTTTTTGTTCTTTGTTTTTTCAAAATAAAAGTACTTGTGATGGACTTGTGAATTCGTACTTAAATTGAAAATTCTGTATTAGCTTGACACATTTTATGTATTTATTTTTAATTTTGAAATTTTTATGTTCTTATTCAGACTGCTAAAAATTAGAATTGAATATATTATGTGTATTGTTTAGGCTAATTTTTTTAAATCTATATTTTAATTATGTAATTTATATTTTTATATGTGAGAATCTACAAAAAAAAATTTTAGGTATCAATGTGGGTTTAATAATTGTTCAAACCTACAATGGGCGGCTTTTTGGAAGAAAAAATTAAACTTGCAGTGGACATGGTGGGGTTTAGTAATTTCGTTATTTAACAGGTGTGGTTGTGGTATTGGCAAAACCCGCATTGCCGTCCCCGTGCCTAAGTCACCTGGGCCAAAACTCGTAATCGTGGGTCCAACATCCACCGCTGCCGGCTGACCTCCCTTGCCTTTCAAAAACGAGAACCGTGCATGCCATCATGTCAATTTAGGGTAATTTTTAATTGAGTGCTTGTTGTTCGTATAAAGAAATTTAGATACCAAAAGCTTTTTGTGTAAGAGGGATAAATTATGTGTTTTTGGGAGGAAAAAAGTGTGATACAACTCCAAATTTTGTGGCTGTAAATTTATTGTAATTATTGAACATACAATTATATTTTTAATATGGTAAAAAAATGAATAAGCAAGGGTAAATGGTCCTTAAATCACAAATGGGAAATATAAATATATAATTATAGGATAAAGCTATTTGAATTCACTAAAATACTCACTAAGCTCACTTTTAAATTAAAAAAAATTTTATTACTAAAATGTCTCATATATAAATTACAATTTTAGACAAGATAATATAATTAAACTAAATTTAAAAGGGTTATTCCTCCCAATCTTCTATATTGCTCTGTTTTGCATTGTTCTCTTGGTTCATTCAAAATGCTTTTTTTTTTTTAAGATAAGGGGGTGGGTTAAGTTCAAATAATTTTTATTTTTTTTTATCTCCCCCAAGGTTCGAACTTGGATGGTCAACTGCTACAAAAATTTTATGTTGTTACCAACCTGATCACGCCGTTGGAGGCCATTTAATGGGCATTCAAAATTAGGATATAAATTCAGCAACTTAGGGGATTTCCTTTGACAAGGAAAGTTCTGGCTAAAAAGTTCTTAGCCTAGAATCTTGGAATATGGGTAGTGAATTCTCTCTTCTTAATTAAGATTTCCACGTATTGAAAGAAAATGGTCCGGTGAGAATTTGTCCTTGTTCAATGGTGTGAGAGAATTTGTGCCTATTCAATGTGATTTTCATAATCTTGGGTTTATGACAACGCATTCAAAATGTAATGGACAAAAAAAAAAAAAAAGACTACAGAGGGGAAGGGAAAAATGCAAATAGTGAACTTTATACATATATATATATATATATATATATATATATATATATATATATATATATATATATATATATATCCACACACACGTGGGGTTGAAGAAGCCGTGAAAAGAAAAATAATAGCACAAATTACGATAATCTAGTTTAATAAAGGGTATAATAGGCATTAAGATGGTTTTGAATAGTAAAATCTAAAATTTTAAATTTAAGGATTGATTTATTAAATAAATGGTTCTAATGATTATTTTAATAAATTTAAATAACCTCACAAATAATTATATATTTTTTAAAAATTGATGTTAACGTTTTTACTAATTCTTTTGGTGGTGAAAGTGAATCCTCAAGTATTTGAATGAAATTTAAATTTCGGGAGTGATGCATTCTAAAAAACTTTTGGTCTTCGAGTTTCCTTCTAGAAAGAAGGACTTAAGTAAAACATATACTCGACCAATTTATTTTGCATATTGTCTATTTGTGAAATTTTTGTTACTATTTGTTTCCTAGAAATACGACTGAAATTTGGATAATAGAAAAGCTGGTTATATTCCTGAAAATGGTAACCCCAATGTTTGTTTAATTAATTAGTTGCTGAGGTTGAAATAATTAGTGGGTGATCAACAACCTTTTTAGAAGAGAAATAATGCATCTCAATTTTCTAATCAAAATGAGTGAGAACTGACAAATCAACTACTTGCATGTATGGTTGTGCAAGCTAGAGAGTTATAAAGAAATTTAATTTAGAAAAATAAAAATTAATATAGAATTATTAAGGGGCATCTCTCCAGATTCATCCAAAATATTTTTTTATCTAGAATTTGCTAATTTGTGAATCCATGCAAGCTACCGAGCTAGACAACTTCCAACTTTCTTTAAAGTCAAAAGATTATCATCACCACAACCAACTACTTGTTAATTGTTTATAAAAACGCTTTGATCATGGTCAAGAGATCATGGTCAAGAGCAGCATTTTAAAGCATTTGATTGAGCATAATGGACTACGTATAGTACAATCACACACCCATTCATTCGTGATGCCTAAACATTAGCATAAACTCAATCTCATTTCACAAATTATTGAAAAAAAAATATATATTGTTATGACAAAATAATGGCAAAAGAAATTGGCGGTCCGCGGCCAATCGTATGACTTCCCTGGACATAATTTCTACGGTCGAGAATAATATTCTCAAAGGTAGCTACTCTAAATAAAGAAAAAAATTAATTTATAAATTTTTCTATACTCATATGAGTGAGGTTGGAACTTTAGTATCTTAATTATTTTATATATTAAAAATTTTTAGTAACTGAATTAATTGACGGCAAAACAACTACAATAATAACTTAATTATTGATAGTCCCTTTCATCTGCTTTAGTATGAAATCCTCAATCTCCTTAACAAACAAATTATACTCAGGAAACTCCTTAAACATAAATGAACAATGAAATGCTTTCGGATCCTCCACCAAATAAACTTCTTTCCCTGCTTTCTTCAACCCCTCGTAGTATTTCATTTGCCAGTCTTTCAACAAGTCCAGCCCTCCAACGAAAAGCAACGTCGCCGGAAACATGTCCGGAATCACATCGGCAGACGATTTGGGTCCGAATACGTTTGCTGCCGGGTGGTCTCTGTCCGACCCGTCTGGCAAAAAGACCTTCCAATACCAATCTGTAAAGTCTAATGACAAAAGTGGGTTCCCATCATTTTTTATTTCCGATTCTGTTCTTTCTTCTCCTCCGAAAAATGGTTGTAAGGCTATGAGTCCGAGCATTTTCAAGTTGCTGAAATTATACTCTCCCGCTTTCACTGCCACGTGGTGTGCCAAGTTCCCGCCGGCGCTGTCTCCTGCGAGAAAACACCATTTCGGATTGACATTGACCGGCAGTTCATGAAGATTATTGTCCAGGAATTTTAAGGCATCCATGCCATCTTCGTATTGGCATGGAAACTGATGCTCCGGCGCAAGACGGTAGTTGATCGAAACGACGACGGCTTGTAGTTCTCTGGCAAGCCGGCGACACCACTCATCGTAGGCAATTGAACCGGGGGAAAGGAATGCAAATCCGCCTCCATGGAAGTAAATGATGATCGGCAGGCTGCCGAGCTCATCGCCACCTAACCAAGGTGAAACGCAAAGAATAAATCCACATAATTAAGAAGACTATCAAAATTTAAAATTATCATTTTTAAATGTCAACAATAAATCCTCATGACATAAAGCTTTTTAAAAGTAAAAAATTATTGATTTCAGAATATTGACAATAAATCGGCACCAGTTATTGTTATTTTTGTCATTTCTTTTATCACTTTAATTAACATTTTCTTTATATAAATTCAGTAATCAGCAGTAGTGATATGGACTCTTTTGATTTAACCTTGTTTGAGGGACAGAGTCATTGACAAGATTTGGTTTAATAGGAGTCACAATAGCGAAATTATAAACTTAGGGCTATTAACATAAAAAATTTTAAAATTGAGGCGCCAAAAGCAGGGGGCTATATTAAGAGACAATACATTTTATAGATTTTATCAAATAGATGTAAGTTTGGGAGGCCGAACATAAAACTATACATAGAAATAGGAAAATTCTAAAAATTTTAGAAATAAACACAAAACTAATGCATCTCCATGGGAGCTCTAGAAAAACAAATTGCAATAATGCATGCAAGAAAATACAACAAAAGGCTAACAAAATAAACAACTTGAAAAACCATTAGCATTTTGGGACTTGAAACTAGAAATCTTAAGAGGCTTGCACACTTTTAGGGTTCCTTTATACGACAGTTTTAAAAGAGTGATGCACTCTTAAATTTATTGAAGGCAGAACAATAAACTCATAAAATAATTAATCACTACCAAATTTTCAAACAAATTATAAATATAACTTAAATAAGATTCTAAATGCAAATCTTAATTAGAAAATTAAACGAGATTCTATAAATAGATATACCTTTGGGGATTGTGGTGGGTGTGAAGAGGCGGAACCAGAGATTGCGGGAGTTGTCGACGGCAATATCAGAGGTGACGACGCCGTTTTGCGGGGTCTTTGAGATTAAGGCTATCCGATCGAAGAAGTTACAGAGAGGGCGATTCACGGTGCCGTTTGAGCGACGGCAGGCTTTTACGATGAATTCAAATAGTGTTATTTTGAGACTGAAAGTCCATGGGAGTTTGATTGATGACATTTTTAATTGGATCAAAGAGTGAGAGAACAAAGAATTAGAGGAAGCCTTAATCACCCTCACAAAATTCATAAGACTGAACCACAGTTGATTCTTTTATAATTTAACTATGATTGAGTGTCTTGGCCGGCAGAGACTATTATATTTCCATCTTTTGACAATGCATGCAAGTTGCTTGCAAAGCTTATAATTATTGGTTGGTACTTGGTATTAGGTTTTGTCATAAAATATTGGTAAATTTCATTAGGTGATGTTTTACGAATATTTAATTTATGATTAAAAGAAAAAAAAATTAGAGAGGCCGTATCCTTACATGCAGTGTGTATATACAAGTATTTGTTTGTTTTTCAATCCATTTGGCGATGGCGATTTTTAAAATAATAATTAGGAGAGTTGTTGGCTTATGCAAGACTTTCAATATCCTTTGTTAAAATAAATTTTAGTATGATCGTATATGTTTAAATTAAAGTCTACATCTCTGACGTTAGCCTCTTGCCCTCCTCTACTGTACAAAATTTCAGCATCGAGATTAGTGTTCTTGAAATAAGAAGACCTTTGAAGCCCCGCTTACTTGAAATTTGAAGAGTTGGGTATCTATGTTTAATTAGAGAGGAAATATATAAATGAAGCTTCTTTTAGATTGAGAAGAAAATAATGAATTATCTTATAACAATACAAGGTTGCATAGTACTCTTTATGAAAGAAGATTGTTATGGTAAAAAATTTGAAAATAAACGTTTTATCAACTTAATCAGTGAAATTTTATTAAAGAAGGGCCTTCATTTGTAGATATTAGAGACTTATACAAAGATTTAAGTTAGGGTTGGCAAAATCTGGCTGCTTCCGGATTCGGATCCGCATTCACATTTCTCTATTAGGATCCGTATCCAGATCTACAAAAAAAAAAAATGCGGATTTGGATACGGGTAATATCCACAGCAGATGCGGGTGGATATTCCAGATATCCGGAGATGCAAAAATTAAAATTTAATAATTTAATATATAATTCAAAAATTCAATAATTACCTAATAATATCAAATAAAATTCAAACATAATTTAATAATTAATAAATTAACATGGATAACATACAACAACATAATAAATTCACAAATAAATTTTAATTTTCAATTTTAATTTACTTTTTAATTTAAGTTAAAATTATCAAATAAAATTCAATCATAATTCAACATGAATAACATACAACATCATCATAAATCCATAAATAAAATTTAATTTTTTTAATTTATTTTTAATATATTTTTTTAATTTAAGTTAAAATTTAATAATTTTCCTAATAATATCAAATAAAATTCAATCATGATTCAACAATTAATAATTCAACATGAATAACATACAACATCATCATAAATTCATAAATAAAATTTAATTTTAATTTATTTTTAATATATATTTTTAATTTAATTATTTATTTAAAATAGAATTTAACTGGATCCGGATATCTGGTTTTCCAGATGCAAGCTTGCGGATCTCGGTTTCGCACAATCCGGATTTTAATGACATCCCTAATTTAAGCATTTTTTAGGGATTTAGACGAGAATTGAGGCCTGTTTGAGGGCCTTAATGAAAATGAGTGTGCTAAGTAACTAGGCAAGAAGCCGGCCATTGCCCGGCCTGCCAAGCACTTTTTGCACTTCCATTATTTTGTCACTGCATACTTTGCTAGCGAGAGAGTATGATTGCTAGTTGATGTTAGGCTTTGTCATAATATGCTGTATCGTGACATGCATTATGATTTTATATCAAACACGTGGGTACTACAAATTGGCTAGACAGATAAGAGATAAAAATTTGATTTCGAATGTGCTTACCACTCTTATTTTTGAAAAAAAATGTTAAGTTGTAGGACAGAAGCAGTTAAAATGTTAAATAACACCCCTTGGGCGTACGATATATTCATATATATTTGTTGCTCTTTTAATCTATTCGATGGCTTCAGTTAATCAAAATCAATTAACTCTGTAATTCATATAAAATATGCTAAAATTTATAGGTGTAAAATATGAATATATATGAATAAAATAAAAAATAAGATTTATTGCGCTCACATGAACTTCTTTTAATATTATGTCATATTAATTGAAATCTATTTTTCTTATTCATAATATTAAAAACTATGAAATAGTAGATTTGAAAAAAGAGTGATACTAAGTAGAGAGAAAGTTGAAAAAAATTAGCTCTCTCTTTCTCTATCCACCCACTCTCTCTAACTGTTTTTTTTTTATTATTTCTCTTAATTTTCTCTCAACTTTCTCTCTACTTAACATTTTTCTTGAAAAAATAAAAAAAATTACTTTTTTTGGGGAAAAAAATTACTTTTTTTGGGGTCAAAAATTAAAAATAAGCTACATATAGTTCCATTCTCCCAATAATTGTGGGATTAACATTAAAAATTATAAAGTAAGCGACATGTGGGTTCCACTTTTCCAATAATTGTGAAATTACATGTGGGTTCCACTTTTCCAATAATTGTGAAATTAATATTAAAAATTAAGCTTTTTAAATAATTTTTAACAATAAAACTATTCAACAACGTTTTATTTGATTCTTTAATAATTCTATCAAATCTATATCATAAATTTTACCTAATAGCTAACTTTATAATAACTTTTCTTTATTATTATTATATAACCCAACAATAGTTCAATCTCTTCATTACTTTTTTATTTATACTATTTAAAATAATGACAACTCAATCTCTTCTCCACTTATCTTAACAAAGTTCAAACTTGGACCTCTTATTTTCAAAACAAAAAAATTAATAATATTTATTTACTAACTCAATGAGAGACCCAAGAATCACAACCCAATTTAATTACGAAGATTTTTAAGTTTAGTGTCATACAATTAGAATTAGAGAGTGTGAAGAAAAAAATGCCTAATAACAAACCATCAACATGCGCAGAGTTTGCGAAGACATGGAAAATGAAGCTTACCGTTTTCATTACCAAGTTAGTCATGAAATTCTGTTGCCGCTCCGACGGCACCGTCAACCGCCGTCTAGTGAACTTCCTCGATTTCAAAGTTCCTCCATCCGTTAAACCCCTTAACGGCGTTAAAACCTCTGATGTCATCGTTGACTCCTCTCGCAACCTGTGGTTCCGCCTCTTCGTCCCCGTCCTCGGCGCCGCCGCTGCTTCCGGCTTGCCAGTTATCATATTCTTTCACGGCGGCGGATTTGCGTTGATGGGTGCTAATTCATTGCCCTATGATACCCTCTGCAGGAGATTAGTTAAAGAACTAAGTGCTGTTGTGATCTCAGTGAACTATCGGCTATCGCCTGAGTTCAAGTGTCCATGTCAGTACGAAGATGGCTTCGATGTGCTTACGTTTATCGAAAGTAACCCTAGTTTTGAAGGCTTTCCGACAAACGCCAATCTGATGAACTGTTTCATCGGCGGCGACAGCGCAGGAGGCAACATAGCTCATCACGTAGCAGTCAAGGCTGGTGATAAAGAGTTTACAAATTTGAAGATCAAAGGAGTGATAGCAATACAGCCAGGTTTTTTCGGACAAGAAAAGACTGAATCTGAAATCATGCTTGTCAGAGCTCCATTTCTTGACGCCAGAATTTTGGATTGTTTTGTGAAGGCGTTCTTGCCGGAAGGGTCTGACAGAGACCATCCGGCAGCTAACGTTTTTGGGCCGAAATCTGTTGACATTTCGGTGCTGAAGTTTCCGGCGACGATTGTGATTGTCGGGGGAATTGATCCTTTGAAAGATTGGCAAAGGAGATACTATGAGGGGTTGAAGAAGTGTGGAAAAGAAGCGTATTTGATTGAGTATCCGGATGCCTTTCACTCTTTTTATACTTTTCCGGAAGTGCTGGAATCCTCCTTGATGATCAACGAAGTGAAGGATTTCATGCAAAAACAATCCACCAAATAGAAGAAGAAGAAGGAGAAGAAGAAGAATCATCTTGTAAATTTTTTTATCCATCTTATACATATGTGCTAAAAAAGTTACTTTTATTGTTTTTTTTTTTAATTCGGAAGTCTTATTCTCTCTATTTTAATGCTGATGCAATCTGCGCTGCCATTGACTAGCAATTCTTTTTTTTTTTTCCGGAACTGTTTTAGGTCATTTTTTGTCAGGTGAAAAACGAACTAAAAGATTTAGGAATCTACCTTCTGTGATGATGAAAAGAGATGAACTTGAGAGATTTTCTAAGCCATGTTACTGAAAAGATATAAACTAGAGAACTTTATAGTGGTAGCCATCATATTACCTCGGCGTTAAGCTTTCAAAGGTGTCGCAGTTGAGAAAGATCTAGAGAACAAAGAAAAGGCTTGTTAGAAGGCCGGGCTGGCGCCTGGCGGTGGTTGGTGACAATACTGCCATTAAATGCAATGACTGTTGGATGCAAAGGGATGCTAAGGGATTTTAGGGAAACCTTAGCTTTAGGAAAAACCGAAAAAGATAAGTTGAGAGACAGAGAGAGTGAGGCTTGTTTCATCATTACTGTGTTTGACGGTTTAACCTGACCTTTCTTATACCAGAGCGCCATGAGTGTTTTAGATCTTTCTGACATAAGCTTTAAATAGTTCTTTGGCAACAGTCTTAAGTTTCAACGGTCTAAAATCACCTAATACCACATCATTTACTAAAATAGTGATCTCATTATTACCACCCGGCAGCAAACGTTTTCGGGCCAAAATGTTTTGACATTTCGGGGCTGAAGTTTCCGGCGACTATCCTTTAAAAGATTGGCTAAAGAATTGTGGGAATTGTGGGAAAGAAGCGTGTTTGATTGAGTATCCGAACGCCTTTCACTCTTTTTTATACTTTTCTGGAAGTGCTGGAGTCCTCTTTGATGATCAACTAAGTGAGGGATTTCATGCAAAAACAATCTTACCAAATAGAATAATTATCTTGTATTTGTTAATATTCGAGATTGCTTACCTGCAAAAATGTGTACTTGGAGTTCTTATAAACCAGTATTGAGCTGACTACCCCGCTCAATTATGCCCACTAGATATGTGCGAACACTAGTGGTTGTTAAATATGTAAATGTTATTAAGGAGCAATGATAAAGTCATAAATTTTTTTTTAAAAAAATTTAATGTCCCTAAATATTAACTTTTTATCTATTCATAACTTTGACTATTTATGAAAAAGTTATGATGCATAATCCATTTATTTGATTATCCACTTACTACAATTTATGATTATGAGACTATAAAAACAAAGTTTGCCTTTTTTTATTTTTATTTTTATTTTTTTCACTTTTCAAGTTTAAATTACTTTCTTGCTTGTAAACACTAAAGAGAGCCTTGGTTTATTGGATGGAAAGTATTTTTTGTTCTTTCTATATTTCTTGTTAAAATATTGTGTTCTACATATATTGATTAATTTATAATACCATATTTATCATTGGAATTTTTTGTTATGGAGTCTAGAGCTCGCTATAAACAAGCATAGATAATCTATTGAACGAAGGTCATGTTTGGTACCCCTCATTGTGAGGTATTAGGACCCCCCATAGTATTGGGTATTATAATACTATGTTTGGTAAATACACCACATAGTATTGTAATGTGGTTACAGTAAAATGTTAATGCGATTAAACCCACATTTACTAAACCTGTGGAGGGGGGTGTCGGGTTTATACAGGTTTGAAGCTATTTGGAGAGAAAAATAAAATTTCTATTTTGTTCTCATCACTGCCATTCTCATATCAGCCCTTCCTGTCATTCTTTGTGCTCAACAGACCCCAACTCCACCAAGCCCCGCCACCACACCATCTGCCTTCACCCCACGACACTAACTCCGCCGTCACCTTATCGTGCGACACCCACCTACCGCGTGATGCCAACTGCACCGCCTAAGGTTTGATTTTTAATTTGGGTTTAATTTTTGAGTTTATGTTTGATTTTTAAACTAGAGTTTGATTTTATTTGTCTTGTCTATTTTTTCCATCCATAAATATTTGTATTAGGAGAAGTAGAGAGAGAGAGAGAGAGAGAAGAGTTATAGGCAGCGAAAGAGAGAAAAAGGAAGAGAAGAATTATGTAGAAGTCAGTTGGTTGATTTGATGCTATTTATGAAAGTGATTCGAAGAGTAACATGTTAAAGGGTCTTCATCAATAATGGCATATGAAAATTGATCAATTATTTTTAAATAGTGATTAATTTATGAAATGGATGCCTATTCAGGTTTTACACCAGTTCAATGATTTGTGTTGGAATTTGTGTCTTTGGTCAATAGGCAAAGATGAGTTAGGTTATCTTCAGTTTCCATTTACAAATGTTTTTCATAGTAGTTTTCAGCATATTGTAGCCAGTAATTGATTTTTTTTTTCAAAATTTTTATTGTTCTTTCCCCAATATATGTGAGTATGGTTAATTTTTTTTTGCACCATCTTACCTTCTGAGTTTGATGGTTGAAATGTTTTTTCAGGATGCATAAAGAGCTCAACAACCATCTAAGATATGCTGCTCTGTATCAGCTTTCAGGATTTATGTATCATGTTCAATTTTTAAGTAGATATGATCAAATTACAAAATAAAGCAGCCAGGCAATTTGAGTAAATGGCAATTATTGAAAAGCCCTCTCAGTGCAATACTTTTGTATTGGCAATTTTTATTTTAATTAACCTAGTAATTGAATTATCTGAATCATTCATTTGAAAAACTCCTTGTGTTCTTTCTTTTTCCCCATCCATCTTTTCTCCTTTCCCTCCCGTATGTCTCATTATTGACATAAATTTTATTAACAGACAAGACAATCACAGAGTAAACAATTCTTGTTCATCTTGTTCATTACCTATTTTTATTAACATGAATCCCAGAAGTGCGGTAGCTGATAGCTTCCATAACTTTTCCTAACACTATAATCATTGACTGCAGGCCACATAAGATATCAAAGACGTCACAAGCGCACTAATACAAAAAGAGCTCTAAAATACCTTTTCTTTAGAAGTGGACCTTCAAAATTCTCATTTCAGGTAAACCCGTCTGTTGCACCCTTTCAGGCAAGTAACTATTGTTCTATTTATATATATTTTAATTAATAATATATTGGATTTTGATATATTTGTCCAACATTTAATTAAAAATATAATGGAGAAATTTGAATTACAACAGTAGGCTGCTGGTATATCTACTTTTGTTGCAATTTGATAATTACAACAGTAGATATTAAGAACATCTAAGCCAGGGCAATTTTGTTCTAACTGTTTGGCTTGTTGTTAGATATATTTGTCTTCAGGTGTAAAGTTCAATCCCATTTTAGGCTTGTAGACATTGATTGTCTTTGGTCATGAATATATTGTGCAGCCTGCCGCGAAGAAAAAAAGGCTCCTAGGAAGCCAACAACCCTTTGTGGCTTCCCGGATGCTATTTCAATCTAGGATTCCCGAATTGCAACAACACTAGGGTCCATAATATATGTGTATACACACATGCAGACATACTATAGTGTGTATGTATATATGTATCATATGCATACTTCAATTTTCTTCTTCGTGAAAATAGCAAAAAGAAGTGCGGTAGCATGCTACAAGAAAAATAGTCATTTTCAACCAACATTACTAATTGCAGGAAAAAGTTAGTCGAAAATATGATTATTTTCGATTGCAAAATTAGTTCATCGCTAAAAGAATAAAGTAATGTCCCATATTTTCGATGGGGAAAAATGGTAAAAAATAACTTCATAACTAATCGCTAATACTTATTTTTTTTAGGAAAATCAATAGCACCAACATCTTTTTCAATGACAGGAAGTTCCTATCGAAAATGTAATAATATTTTCAATAGCTTTATTAAATTTGTTAGAAATAAATTATTATTTATGACCACACTATTTCACAATTGATAATACAAGTTTAATTTTGACCAAATATAAAACTGGTTGAAAATAAGTAGTGAAATTTTGAAATGTTGGACAGTAGGCATTGATGCCACTATTATTTACAATGGCAAGATTTTGGTAATAAAAAATACAGTATCTTTTTTATCAAATAGTTTTTCTTGTAGGCGCATTTCATTTTGTGGACATTTAAGAATGATCTGTTAGCTAATTTTCTTTTCTCGATTTATTTTACTTGTTGTTTTAGGCAAGGACATGAGAAAAAAAAAATTTTTCATCATGTGGCAAATGAAATTGAGGTTCATGTTCATTGTGACATTTTTTTTGTTAATGATGTTGATCCGAAGGGAAAATTGATTTGTAATCATACATTCCAAAACCATGCCAATTGATTACATTACTTAGATAGCATTATAAGCAATAGTGACATACAATGTGTGAATCAATAAAGAATGGATAAAAGGACATTCAGCCTACTATGTGAGCTACTTCGAGTAAATGGGGGATTAAGGCTAATGGTTCAGTGACGATTGAAGAGCAAGTTTGCATGTTCCTTCACACTTTGTCTCACCATGTCAAGAATCGCACAATTAGCAGTAGATTTTTCAAATCTGGCGAGATCGTTAGTAGATACTTCAACTCAGTGTTAAATGGAGTGCTACGACTACATAATACTTTACTAAGGGCACCGGAACTTATACTAGAGAATTGCACTGATGAGAGATGGAAGTGGTTTAAGGTATATTATCAATTACTTTTATTTGATTATGGTTGGTGATAGTTTAATGTTAATATTTTTTTCATTTGTTTTATGTAAGTAGAACTGCTTGGGGGCATTTAATGGAACTTATATTAAAGTCCGTGTGCTAGAAAATGATAAGCCAAGATATTGAACAAGAAAGGGTGAGATTGCTACCAAGTTTTTGGGGGAATGTTCACGAGATATGAAATTCATCTTCATGATGCCTGGATGGGAAGGCTCTACATCAGACTCAAGAATACGTCGCGATGCATTAAACAAGCCGACTGGTTTAAAAGTTCCAACGAGTATTATTTATTCCAAAAATTTAATTTAATCAAGTTACATATTCAAACTAAAAATTGTGCTAATTCTTGTGAATGCCAGATACACAAATGCTGAAGGATTTCTTGCACCATACAGGAGAATAGAATATCACTTATTAGAATGGAGAGATGGGTGTGCTCCTCAAAATAAAGAAGAGTTCTTTAACATATAACACTCCTCAGCAAGAAATGTAATTGAACGGTGTTTTGAATTGCTCAAAATACGATGGGCCATTCTTCGAACTCCTTCACTTTATCCAATTAAAACCCAATGTCGCATTATTACTGCGTGTTGTTTATTGCATAATCTGACTAGGAGAGAAATGTATGTGGATCCGATAGAGCATGAATTACTTGACATATCTAATAATGAAGTAGAAGATAGTGATAACATAAGTAGCCTTGAAGCTTCTAACCAATGAACGAGTCAGAAGAATGATTTAGCTACTGCTATGTATAATAATTGGTTGGGCAATTAGGTTTTATTTATGGCTGTACTTTTGTTATTGTAAATATATGTGTGTGTGTATATGTATATACATATACATAAGTACACACACACACACACACACACATATATATTATAAGGATATGATTTTGTTAATATATAGATGTTATTAGGAAAGTATCTAAGGCTGTACTTTTGCTAATATATCAATATCCTTAGGAAGGTATAGAAAGCTATACTTTTGCTAACATATTAAAATAGTTAGAAATTTTTTGAGTGTTACTTATGTGAACTTAACTTGGTGTTATACTTCAATTACTTGTTTAAAAAATTATTATGTTATTTATTTTGTAGGCATGGAGAGTGGAGGCTCAAGTCATACTACTGGAAGTAAGACAGGCTCAAGACAAGCATGGACAAAGTATGAAGAAGAAGCAATGTTGAACATTTTAGATGCACTAGTTGCAAATGGTAGTTGAGCTGATAATGGTACCTTCAAATCTGAAAGTTACAAATATATTGAAAATGAATTAGAAAAACTGTTACCAGGTTGTGGTTTGAAGGCTTACCCACATATTGACTCTAAGATAAGGATATGGAAGAAAAGTTATGGGGTAGTGTTTGATATATTGAACACTAGTGGTTTTGGATGGAATGATGCAAGAAAATGTGTGGAGGTTGATAGTGAAGAAGTAGGTTAGTATTTTGAATTTATAGTTAGGAAAATAATTTTTTTTATGTCATTGCTTATATTTGCGTGGTTGTATGGTTTATTCTTACGAAAATAATAGAGTTTATTTAACTATCGTGTTTTTATTTTGTAGCCCATAAAGAAGCAAGCAATTGGAGAAACAAGCCATTTCCATATTATGAGAGGCTAGCAAATATATTTGGAAAAGATCACGCAACTGGAAGGTCGGCATCGACTTCAATTGATATGGCTAATGCAGTACTTCAAGAAGAAATTCATAATGATGAAGGTTCTTCGATGTTTGCAACCCCTTTTGCAAATTCTCAAGACACTACTTGATCATGTACACAATCATCACACAAGAAGAGGTTGAAATCAAATGAGTATATTATTGTGGGTATTGAGAAATTGGTTTTAACATTTCACCAAGCCAACATTGACACATCTCAGAATATGTATGGCAGTAGTGAAGATCATGATTACATTGTGAACAGCTTGCTTTGATGGAACTTTCTATAGATGATGAGCTTATGACCTTAAATTTAATGTAGAGAAACCTTCAAATATAAGGGCTTTCAAGGCATTACGGAATGATCGTGACCATAAGTTAGCATATGTTAAGATGCTTTTGCGCGAACATGAAAGGAGAGGTGGAGTTTGATAAAACATTATGCATTTCTAACTCAACCATGATATTATGCAGTAGTATTTTGGGCTATGGATATGTGTACTTGGATCATTTAACACAATTCACTTTGTCATAACTATTGTATCTCTTTAATATTTTGTGATTATCTTATATTATGTGTAAACTTTTATTCTATCATTTTAAAATGGTTTTTGGCCTAATCTTGTATACTTTAATTATTTATTTATGTTGTGATATTACTTAAAGGTTTTTTGATTGAATTATTTGTTTCAATCTTTATTTCACAGGCTATATATTTGGCAAATGCTAAAAAAAAAAAAAGTTACACTCCCAAATTTTAAGACAACAAGCTTTGATCTTGAAGAATTATGATTCTTTTTAATATTTATACTAAAAAATGTTAAATTTCAAAAATTTAAAAATTCTATATTTTGTGTTTTTCTAAATACTAAGGGCCTATTCAGAATTGTTTCTGAAATTGTGTTTTCTGAAAAAAAAAATGAGAATGAAAATGGTGTTTTACAGTTGCTATATTTCGAGTTTAAGTATGCGTCTGGTATCATTTTTTGTATCCTGTATTTTAAAACTAAAAATAGTAATATGCGTTCAGTAGACACAATTGAAAATGATAAAAGCAACGAACATATGTTCGGTAGTACTATTTTTAAAAATAATTTTTACTGAATATTTAAGTCATACTCATAGTTACAAAATAATTATTTAACTAATAATATTAACAATAAAATATGATTTAATTAAAAAAAGGGCTAAAGATATTATATATATATAAAATCTCGCAATATTCTTACCTTCCTCTAGACGTGGAAACTTTGATTCTGGTCTATTTACTGTATCCATAAATATCCTTGAGTCATTAGTAATACTTTCCCAACTTGTATATACAAATGTGAACATTATGTCAAAAGAACATGCACACATAATATTTTGAGTCACTTGAGCTTTTCTATCTCGATACGATGTCTGTTTATGTGCTGGTGGTCATGCAGCAATGTGGGTTCCATCAATTGCACCAGTACACTTTTGTAAAAATATGTAACAATTATTAATTTATTAACCAAATGTTAATGTCACATAAACATTGAAGTAACATGTATTAAATTTCTTACCTCAAAATATGGAAAAAAAAATAAATTTGGATTGTTTCTAATCTCTGGTGATGTCCCCCCTTGAGATTTTGCTTTTATAATGTGTTTTGTTAAGCGACAAAATACTTTTAACACACGCTTAAAGTGATACAACCCGCACAACGGCGCCATGAGACAATATATATAAGCATATTACTATAGCCTCCTTGATACAAACATGTTTATCATGCCCTAACAAATGTAAATGTTCAAGTGTGTAACATAATCGAATGAAAACTTCTTTATCCATACGAAACATATTATACATTATGTCAGGATGACCATTTGGCAGCTCTTGAACAAATTCAATACCGGACAATTGTCCTGTTTAGCATTGCATTTTAATAGCATGTTGTTGTTTTTCATATATTTTTATAGCAATGGCTACCTCTAAAATCTCTTTTTCAATATCTGATAAACTTTCAATATCATCATCTTCATTGTTGTTGTTCATTTTTCTCCTAATATTAAAAAAAGAATTCACAAATTATATCTCAAGTATATCATAATTGATAAAAAAATGAATATATAAATATAAATTCATACACCATCTACAACTATTGTACCAAATAAATAAATAAATAACATCATTACAAAGTTCAACTCATAAAAATAAAATAAAGTTCAACAAATAAATTTCAACTCATAAAAATAAAATAAAGTTCAATACATAAATTTTAACTCATAAAAATAAAATAAAGTACTACAAAGTTCAACCATAAAATGAACAGGTGCATAGTTCACAACCAATAATATCCTAGTTAAACAAATTACGTCTTAAAGAACATACTATAAACTAGCTAACCAATGTCTTTTCCTATTTTCAGGCATGCTGAGAAAAGCTTTTCTCCATTCAATACTAGGCACTAGCCTATCCATTAATTTGTTGTATGTATCTCCATCAACATCTCCTAATTTCTCCACAGCTTCAATACACTCTTCAATAGACCATTTTTCGACACATTGAGAAGTTGACTCTACACTTTTACATTTAACCATCTCCAATCTAGCATTCATTACTGGACTAGTCATTTTAAAGTAATTGTCAAACTCACTCTTATTTTTTTTACCACGCTCATTTGAACTTATAATTGGCCAATAGGGCCTTTTTCATGTCCTACTCTCAGAAAGAGGTTCCATTGAATCAACATCATCCTCCATATCAACATGAACTCCATGACTAAGAAAATTCTGTTCCAATTCACGATCCTTATCCAAGGACAATAGAGCTTGGTTAGAGGAAAAACATAAATGGCCAAAAACTGTAGTGGTGTTGAATATCTCCCCTAAAGTTTGATAGTGCTCTAACCTTGTTTACGATATGGCTTTACTCCAGGCACTCTCTGTGAAAAAAAAAAGTACATAAAACAAAAAAAAAGTATTTTTTATTTTCATATGAAACTATATAATATATTGCGAATATAGATTGTATCTTAATATATTCAGCCCAAATAGCTTCCGATGCTGTGACCATATTTGTAATAGGATCCCAACCAAACCCAGTATTAGCTATTAAGTCAGAAATCTCTCGGTGTTTTTTTGCACAATCTATTAAACTTGGACATAAGTTGCCCTATGTTGAATCTTTTTTGGGTTTGTTCAAATAACTCATCACTTATAGTGGTTCAAATTTTCTTAGTGAAAGTTAATGTTTGTAAATCACCCTTTTAACATAGTCATGCACGATACGAATAAACGTCGATTCAGTTTTTCTAGACCAATCAGCCTTATCCTCACCATCAACATCATGTGGATCCATATCTTGTTACAAAAAAGAAAAAGAAAAAAATAACATATATCAAATATTAATCAAATTAAAAAGAATTGCTCCTCAATATACTTAGCTTAAACAAACTAACATACATCATATGCACAAACAGAAGATAAAGAAAAAAACATAAACAAAAAAAAATGTAAGAAGAAGGCTGCAATTGAAACCAATCCTTTTTTTTTTTTTGAGGGGAAAGTAAAGCTTTCCATTAGATAAACTTAGAGAATAACATCATAACAAAGTCTGGGAAACTATCCAGCCATATAACATTTTCAGCACTTAAAGCAGTTTTGGCTAATGAGTGGGCTATGACATTACAACCTCTTGGGACATATCGAATTGATGAGGGATTTTGGCTCTTTAAGCTCTCCTGAATTTCTGCAATTATCCAGCAAATCTCACTCAAACATCTCTTTCTGTTCAAAGAGAGATCCACCACCTCTGAGCAATCTGATTCTATTATCATTGGCACACAATTTACTTGAATAGCATTTTGATACCAAACAAAGCAGCTTCAGCTTCCATGCATGCCACACTTCCTTGGTAACAAACTCTCTTAACTGCTGCCGCTGCAATTTTACCCCTAGAATCCCTGATCACAACTTCTAAACCTGCCTGCTGATCTGAACTTTTGATAGCAGCATCTACATTCACCTTGAACCAACCTTCTAGGGGAGGAGACCAACTCTGGTGGTTGCCTTAATGGTTCGTTGAAATAACTTGATCTTTTGGGCACTTAATTCTCTTATAAGATTCCATAATGGCTGCTGCCCTTGCAATTGATAATTGAGGATTTTCTTGCTTGCCTTAAAAAATGAGGAGATTTCTTGAATGCCAAATCGCCCAACATATTGCAACTATCAGCTCTAATTCTGCCTTTTTTCTCTTCATTGCTACTTCTTGGAGCACACTTAACATGTCTTGATGGGCTATTGATTTCACTTCCTCATAAAACTCTGTCAACTTCCACACCCTTCGAGCAGCCTTGCATTCCATCAATGCATGGAACACATCCTCTGTGTTGCCTTTACATCTTTGACAGCTAGACTCTCCTATAATTTTCCTCTTCCACAGATTGCTTGCTGTTGGCAAAAGGTTTTGGGCAGCTCTCCACATAAATATTTTCAACTTTTCTGGGATCTCATTTGACCAAATAACTTTCCACTGTGATCTGGTGTTGTCTGAACAGCTTGGATTATCAATGAATTTAGCCCTTACAGCTACTTGGTAGCCACTCTTAACCGAATATATGTCGTGCTTCTCGAAACACCAGACTATGATATCTTGCTGAGGGGCCCTCGGTAGAGGGGTTCTTAAAATTTTTTCTAAATCATCCTTTGAGAAATGTTGAACAATTATGTTTTCTTTCCACTGATGATTATCATTAATAAGATCAGCAACAACTGCCTCAACCGGCAAGTTTTGACAAAGAGCAGGCCTGAAAGACTCCTTGTTCAGTATCCAATTGTTGTTGTGAACTGATATTTGTCTCCTATCACCAATTCTCCACCGTAAACCATCATGCAGAATCTTCCTTCCCCATAACATACTTCTCCAAATAAATGAAGGATTTGACCCCATCTTTGCCTCCATAAAACTAGTGTTCTTGAAATATCTTGCTTTCAAAGTTTTTGCCATCAAAGATTCA
The DNA here is from genome assembly GCA_030449075.1 of Murraya paniculata. Lineage (NCBI taxonomy): Eukaryota > Viridiplantae > Streptophyta > Magnoliopsida > Sapindales > Rutaceae > Murraya > Murraya paniculata. Next base: position 859,300 of record JAEVFN010000069.1, read on the forward strand.
GGGTTTTGCAGAATTCTCCACCCTTGCTTCGCAATAAGAGCTTGACTAAAACAGGAAAAGTCCCTGAAATCTAACCCTCCTCTTTTCTTGGCATAGCACAACTTATCCCATCTTGACCAATGAATGCTCCTTTTAGTTCCAGCAGAGCCCCACCAAAAGGATGCTATGGCCGTTTCAATATCATCCGACAGATTTTGAGGGATTTTGAACACACTCATTGCATATGCAGGCACTGCTTGTGCAACTGCTTTGATAAGAACTTCCTTCCCTCCACTAGAAAACCATTTATTTTTCCAATTAGACAGTTTTTGCAACACTCTCAGCTTTATGTCGTTGAAGAAGCTTGTTTTTTTCCTACCCACCATGGACGGTAATCCTAGGTATTTCTCATGTTTGGACACCACATTCAAGTCAAAAATGCTCTTTATTTCCTCCCTCTAGCTCGGGCTTGTGCTCGTACTAAAAAACATGGAAGATTTCTCGTAGTTGAAAACCTGCCCTGAGGCTGCAGTGTAGCAATCAAAGATCCTCTTCAACTCGTTGCAATCCGATCTAGATGCTCTTGTAAGGCTCTCATCTGCAAACAGGAGATGATTGATTGAGATCTCTTTGCTGAACCTCAAGCCGTGGATGTGGTTCTGATATTCTGCTTTCACCAGCAAATTTGAAAAGACTTCGGCACACATAATTAAGAGATATAGGGACAGAGGGCATCCTTGTCTTAACCATCGTTGAGGATGAATGAGCCATTAATGAGGGAAAATGTTTTCAAGATTTAAATAATGTCCTTAAAAGTAGCTCTACAAATGAAGCTAATAATCATGTGGAAGTATCCTGTGAAACTAATAGCACAATTGTTAACAATAATTATGTTCCCAACCAACACCAGCATGAAATTAATTTGCAAAGTCTACTGAAGTTAAATCAAAACTGAGGGGATGGAGGAGAAGCTCAGCTTCACGCTAAAAGAAAGTTGCCAAAAGTTTTTGGAATATGAACTTGCCACTACCAATGGAGCCACCAATTACATGGAGCCACTACCAATCTTCCTTCCCAACTTAAACTTGCCACCAATTACATGGTGCATTCTCAATTTCCCGTTAGCAAACATAGAAACAACTAGCTCAATCTAGCTTTATTTAACCCAGATTTATGCTCAATTTGACAATGGTCGTAAAAAATCCCAATAGCCACCAACCAGTTGCATCTAAAAAATTAGAAAAAATAAAAATGAAATAGCAGATTTTTCAAATTAACACATTCGCAAGTCAAATTAAAAAAAATAAAACAAAATCTCCCCTTTCTTTTTTTCCTTTTCTGTTGATTATCCACCAATGGAATCATTAATGCATTCTCAAACCAAGCAATACCAAATCGTTCTCTTTTCTAACAAATCTAAAAGAACACACAAATGCAGAACTCAAAATACAAACATCCAATCTGCCTAAAAACCTAACGAACGTGATATGGGTCTAAACTAAACAAAAAGAGTCACACTAGAAAATTACCCAAATAGAAAAAGTGAAGAATAATACCAGCGAGAGATAGAGCAAAGACGAAGTAGAGAGAGCAGCTGCAGTAGTCGAGATCGAGCAGAGAAGCAGCTGCAGTAGTCAAGATCGAGCATAGATGGAGCAGAGAAGCGGCTGTAGTAGTCAAGTTCTAGCAAAGATGGAGCAGCAATAGTAATAGACACAGAGCAGCAACCAATTTTGGGCACGGAGAGAGACAAAGTTGTGCCGGTGATGTTAGATAAAATTGGAGAGAGTGTGATGGAGATCTAGATAAAGAGGAAGAAGAGAGAGCGTTGTGCACAGTTTAGGGGTTGTGGTTGAATGAGTAATAGCCATAGAGAAGAGAGAGTTGTCAACAGAGATAACGAGAGGAGAGAGTTAGATCGGGATAAGATTTTGGGAGATGTTGATGGAGATAACAAGAGAGATGTTGAGATTTGTTCTAGAATTTATTTTTTAGTTTAATTTGTAATTCATTGGAGAACACCTTTAACATGTTTTCAATTTTATTATGGGTTAAGTGAATCTGAATTCTTTGTATTATAATTTATTTTTTGAGTTGAGCCCATCGAACATGTGTTGTACTTGTATTCCTGAAACGAAAACGAAAACGAAAACAAAGTTTTGAAAAGGGTATCGAACATGCCCTAATAAGTGTCATTTTTTAAATATATAATTTAAATTACTTATTAAAAAAATTAATACAGTACAGTGCAGTACCAAACATAGTATAATTAAAAATTAATACAGTACGGTGTAGCATTAAATATTATACAGCATTATTATAATACAATGTTAATGTAATATAATATAATATAATATATCTGTATTAAAATAATAAAATACAGTATAATACAATATAATGTGTTAAACGCACTCGAAGAGTTTGAGTGACTAAGGTGAAGCTATTGTGTGGTGCAATTACTGCATTTTTTATTATTACTAATTTTCGTTATTGGCAATAACATTCATTAGGTACAACTTATGTATTTGCACAACTGAATGTATATAACAAAACACTTACTGCATCTAAGTAACTATAATATTGCTACTTATAATGAACTGTTTATCACAAACAACAAAGCACTTGTGAGTTGTGATAGCTGCATCTTACAACTGATAGACATTGGATGCTGCGCAGCGGTTGGACTCTTTATTTAAATGTCAATGCTATTTGCCCCTGAAAGGACAAGAGGACCACAGAAATGGTAGAAACGCACCCCTAATGGCCCGCTTCTTTAACTTTTTTCCCACACAACATGAGCCACAAAAACGTGTCGGCAAAATATCATTTTAGAAAATCAAAATGGTTCACAAAATGCAAGACCAGGTATTTATGGAATTGGGCTCTAAAACGACATTGGCAAAATATCATTTTAGAAAATCAAAGTCGCTCACACTTCACACAATTAAGGCCAGGTATTTATGGAAATGGGCTCTATTTTTAGAGAATATAAAATAGAGTAGAGGTATTATGTTAATTATATAATAAATAAATAATAATATGATATATGTATATTTATTTTAAAAATAATTAAGTGATAATTATATTAAATTTAATTATATATATCATAAATAAATTAGTTGGTTGTATTATCTTAATAAAATTCCTCCAATTTCACTTCATTATTTTTTTGATCCGAAAGCCCAAAACTACAACAATTTTGAATCCGGCATTTCGTTGGCTGTTTATTGTTTAATTTCATGTCTTTGTACCTCAAACAATTTGAGAAAGAGTTAACTCATTCACTTCCCTTTTTTTTTAAAAAAAAATGAAAATGGTAATGAACATACATATTACAGGCATTGAAACTTAATTAATTTCTTGCTAAGAAAGCATGAAAATTTTACAAAAATTAGAAATGAAAAAGAGTACACACGTGAATACAATTTGAATTCTAATTACTTAATTAACCAAAGAGTGTGAGGGTGCTTAATTTTCCTTCATTCATGATTTAGCAGATTGATCTTGTATAAAATTCCTGACGTCATCAATGAAAGATCCCTCGTGTAGCTCTGGGAAAAGACAGAATCCATGAACCGCATTCGGATACTCAATCAAATAAGCTTCTTTGCCATGTCTTTTCAATCCCTCATAGTGCCGCTTCTGCCAAACTTTTAAAGGATCAAACCCACCAACAATTACAATCGTTGCCGGAATTTCCACGCCGGAAATATCAACGGCATTTTTCCCAAAGGTATTCGCCGCCGGATGGTCACGATCAGCCCCTTCCGGCAAAAAAGCTTTCCACATCCAGTCAGTCAGCTTCAATGAAACCAATGGAGTTATATCATTAAGATCTTCCTCCGATTGAGTCCTCTCTTCTCCTCCGAAAAATGGCTGAATCGCTATCACTCCAATGAGCTTCAGCTTGGAAAATTTACACTCATTAGCTCGCACTGCCACGTTATGCGCCAAGTTCCCGCCGGCACTATCTCCGGCGACAAAACAACGTTTGAGATCAGCACAAGCTGGGAAATCTTCGACTGTTGAGATTTTACTGTCGATGAATCTTAACACATCAATCCCATCGTCATATTGACTCGGGTACCGATTCTCCGGAGCAAGACGGTAGTTGACGGAGATGACGACGGCCGGGATCTCCTTGGCGAGCCTTCGACAGTGATCATCGAAGCCTTTTGAATTTGCAGCCAGGAGAATGAAGCCTCCGCCATGGAAGTAGACAACGACCGGCAAGCTGCTTGTGGTGGTTGTTTCAGTAACATCGGTGGGTGTGTAGAGCCGGAACCAGAGATTGCGGTCGCGGTCGATGACGATATCGGAGGATTTGACGCCATTTTTGGGTTGACTTGAAGCAGAGCATTTTAGGTCAACGAGGTTGACGAGGCGACGGTTGAAGGTCATGTCACGGCGGCGAGATACGTCGATGGCGAAGGCCACAGCCGACATAAAGAGCCTTGTCGTCCATGGGAGGTTTGGTGAGGGTTTAGCTTGAGGGTTTCCTGAATCTGGCATGTTGATATTATTAGATTCTAATTTTCTATCAATAACTAATGAGTGATCACTATATCTAGGTCTCTGATTTTATTGTAACAAAGTAATAATAATCAAGTTGAAAGATTTTTTCTGAGCTTTCAATTATTGCAGGTATTAGATCGATATAGCTAGTCAAAATGAGCTTGCTCAACGCGAGAATAACCGAAGTGAGCCATATTTATTTTCGTCTGAGGTGGTGCGTTGTTTAATAATGATTTGTTATTTGGTAAGTTTGATGGATTCTAGTGAGATTCATATTTTTCTTTTTTAATTTTAAATTATGTTGATCTTATTCGCATTAAAAATGGGAAATTTACAAATATAGCTAAAAAATTTTACCAAATTTCGAAAATAACCACGGCAATAAAATCATATCATAGCTAGCCAAAATTTTCATTTTCATCCCAAACTACCCTCAACATTTCTCCCCCTTAAACTCACGTTACTCCACCGAACGTTATCATCTTCAACGGCGAACGGCATCCGGTAGCCGGCGATGGCAACAGCAACACCAACGGCGACAACGAAGGCTCGGTGACTTTATATCGAACCGGATCCACCATAATCTAGCGGAACCGAAAACGAATCCAAGATTTTCAAAAGAGTTCAAACCCTAGGTAACAAAATTCAACCTTTTATAATGATTAGCGTGAAATTGATTCGTGCTGTGATAGATCTATAGGTTGTTGGAGTGTTATGATGAAGAAAATTTAATTAGAATGATGAGTTATAAGTTGTGCATATCAAGTGTTTGATAAAATTTCTCTTAGACAATTTATGTTTAGTTTTAATAAAATCAATGTTTGATGAGGGGATTGTTGAGTTGTATGTGTTGTTTTGAGTATATGAAGTGCATTAAGTGATAGATAAAACAATGCAAGGCTAGGTATTGCACGGGTCGACAGGCACAATGTGGCACGCACCGTGCCACACGGCCTGTCGGCCGCGTACGCGCGCGCGGGCTCGAGCTGCGCTCATGCGTGCGCGAGCGCTGTGCGTGCGACAGGCCCCGTCCCACTCCCAGTACGTGCGCGGGCGCGCCCTCCTCGCGCGCTCACGGTGCGTACGACGGGCCCCTGTCGCTCCCGCGCGCGCGCGAGGCAAGCGTAGCCCGCGCGCGGAAGGTATGCGAGGCCCGTCGCCCCTGCGGTGCCCCGTCGCACCTAGAGCCAATGGCTCTTGGTGCGACAGGGGCCCTGTCGCACCCTGGAGCAGGATTTTTTTTTTTTTAAATGTTGAGGGTTTTTCATACTTGTAATTATGTCATATAACACATTTATTTTGTAACTTGTTTCAGATAAATGGAGAAATTGAAAATTAAGAAGCATAATCCGCCCGGACCAATGAAAGAACCGGGAATTCTGAAGGTACCTTATGCCGATCACTTTCCCGGCCGTATCACAAGCATGTGTGAATTAGATACAGTGGTCAACGCCATCCGAGATAAATGTACAAAACGACAATTGAAACTATTCAAGGACGACATATTTGGGCACTTCCTTGACTGCCGAAGCTTTCCATTCAGCGGCGTAATTGTCCATAATGTGTTGCTTAGGCAAGTGGCACATGGAGAAAGTAAGAACAATGATCAGTTATGGTTTCAGATTGGTGACGAATTGATACGGTTAGCTATTGGAGAGTGGTGCCTAGTTACGGGACTTTGCTATGGTCAATATGTCGTGCTGAGGGAGCATAAAACAACGCACAGGTTACTAAACAAGTATTTTGATGGTTTGTTTTGCAAAATCAATCTAGCCGAGTTCGAGTCAATGTTCATGGAGTTAGACTTCAAAGCTATGGATGACAATGATGCGCTAAAGATCGCGTTGTTTTACTTTACGGACAAAGTATTGAATGGAAGAAAGGATCATTGTCAAATCAATTTCTCGTTGCTTAACGATGTAGATGACATAGATCACTTTCGAAGTCGTCCGTGGGGCCTTTTGTCATGGGAAACGATATATGAAAGTCTTGACAATGCATTGAACGGGAAAGCCAAGAAATTTAAGGACGCTTGCGCCGAAAAACCCAAGCATAAGATTGAAAAATACAATATTTACGGCTTTACATCTGGAGTGCAGGTGTGTGGATATTCTCGTCCATTATTTTAAATTTAAAATAATGAATATTTAATGATACGTTTTATGAGTTTATATATTTCGTTGTTGCAGGCATGGATCTTTGAAGCAATTGGCGGACTGCCATCCGAGTGGGTCGTGAAAACTAAATGGAAGATTCCTCGGATTGTACAGTGGAAACCTATCGCTTCTTCTAAGATCAACTTTGCTGAAGTGTATTCATATCTGAATGACAACTCTCATCTTGTAAGTAATATATGCGTACCTATGTATATAGCCACTTTTTTATTTACTAAATACTACACAGCGCTCACAGTAATTTAAACTTTAGTATTAATTACAACAGGGAAATATTTTACAAACAATCAAACCGGAGGGAAAGGAGAAAGCCTCCAAATATTGGATGAGTGTGGCGGGTTACGTGCCATATATTCCAAGTTGGGTCGTAAATGTGGGTATCGTTTACTGATTTTTTACTCACTTTGCGCAGTAATGTGGGTCTCGATTACTCAAATTGAATGTAACTTTGTGCAGCATCAACCTTCAATTAACGCGCCACTCGTTACAAGGCCAGAAGAGGAGGATCACGACTTCACCACCCGAACACAGGTGGAGCACACTCCCGTTGAGGATGAGGTTGGCGGTGATGACCGTCATGAATCGGCACATGATTTTGACGACGCACATGCCTCAGAGGTGACTTATGATTTTATATTTCATTGTCATAGTAGTCATACAACTTGTATGTGAACAATCTCTCATTTATGTCTTTGTTTGGTGCCAATAGCCGAGGACAAAGTCCCGTCATGATACACTCATCCAACGGATGGACAACATTGAGCAGTCCATTTCTGAACTAAGGGCCGATTTTCAGGTAGAGTGCAGAGAACAACAACAGTATAGAAAAGTAGTAATGAGATTTATGGCCTCATTCAGTGATAGTTCTTCGAAGCGCTTATATGGTGACTCTCCAATTGGACGCTTGTATACGGTGAGCATATTTAAATCCAACTGTTGCGTTCTTTTTGTTTTAAATGATATATAAGTTTAATCCGTTCATCTTGCCGAATTGCTAGGCCCCGGATGATTATGGAATTCACACAGAGACGTCAGTGGAGACAGTGTGCAGATCATCACAGAGGTGCCTCCTGGCGTAAGTAAGTTCGGACGTCAATACAGACCGTCATATTTGTTTAGCAGTCCTTACTTAATTCCTCCTTTCAAGAGAGGAAGGAATGTCAGGCCTCTACCCACATTCCAAATCACGGAGGCCGACATTGATGAAAGAACGAGTGTCGATATAAATCCGCTTAGGGGCCTCGAAGATTCACGGCTATTTCAAGAGTTTGATCAGTGGTTCGCTGGCAGAATCACCGTAGATGCCCCAGTCCAACAATCGCAAAAATTCTTCGACATACTCTTGGGCAACTCTTCAATGGGATGGCTTAGTGACGAAGTGAGTATTCTTAAAACCACACATTCAATTCTTGTACTGCTGTTCAATTTTCTTCTATATTATGTTATGTTATCAATTGACATGTTTCTATTTCTCTGCTTTTTGCAGCATATTCACGCTTATTTTCACTTGATCAGTAAAAAACAACGGCAGTATCCGAATGCCTTACCTCAGCGCGTCACCCACACGGATACTTATTTTTGGGTAACGAATTTTGAAGACTTAATATTTATTCATTTTCTTATCTCCTTATTCAATGACGACATTACAGTTAATAATTTAACTCTCGTGCAATATACCGATTAGGTGTTCCTGAAGCAATTATGGAACAACGGTCACAATGTGATGTCCATTCATTACAATATGGAGGTAACCTTAATAGCTATGTTGATGGACGAGAAGATATTATGTCGAAACCGTTCACGGAAGTCGATGTGGTGCGTATTGCTGCTCAATGTTTATGTTGTTTAAATTTTCTACATTACGAAGACTATAAATTTATGTTCATGCTGTATATGCAGATATTTATCTCTGTAAATTTGGGCAGTGATCATTGGGCACTGGCTCGAGCAGACCTTCGGGCGAAGAGGGTGCGGATTTATGACTCGTTATTGTCATTTGCCGACTATAAAACGTACTTACATCAATTCAAACCATTTACAGTCATATTCCCTCAATGGCTTGAGGCTGTTGGAATCTACAACATCTGTCCTGACCTGCAGAGTGCGAACTCTTGGAAAGTTAGAGTAGTCAAGGACGTGCCACAACAAGAACTTGGAAGTGGCGATTGTAGCGTTTTTTTGTTAATGTTTACGATGTATTTAATGTTTGGGCGCAAACTTAAATTTGATAGTAGCCATGGGCAGTACTTTAGGAAGAAGATCGCTGTTGATATATTTAATGGCGATATTGGACTGTAAGCCATTGTAGACATTCGAATTGTAATGTATGAATATAATACATTCGGACACACATATTCGGTGATCTATGTGAATAGTTGATAATGAATTTTACACAAAATTAAATACTAAAATTAGAATACAATTGCACAATACACCAAGGATGAAACTTCCAAAGTCAACTATCATAAACAATGATGCGACTAGTTTGGATTTGAAGCAATGAGATTTTTGCACCTCTTGCGGTTATGGCCCGGTTGCACCGCCCGCATCTCACAATCCTCCGGTTTGCATCCTCACCAATAGAAGGTATTCTGAGCTCTAGACGACGACCAGCTGGTGGTGCTTCGATTGGTGGGTTAACCTTCATGTCCCGAATGTCCGGAGGAATTTCCCAATCTTCCATGTCGCCAACAGGCTCCACAGGTTGCGCATATGCCATGACTAACGACTCTTTTAAGTAAAAGTTAAAACAAAGACTTATGTAATCCACTCGGACGGTGAGACAAGCAACAATTGCATGGGCACAGACAAGCTGATCAAGTTCGAATACTCTGCAAGAGCAAGTCTTGTTACATAGATCAACTATCCCTTCCTTAATACCACCACCCAGAACATGGAATCGATGCTGAGATATAGGACGAACCGTCATTCTTTTCGCCAAAATTCTCCTCTCAGCAACTATTTCGTCTGCCCATGTTGTTAGGCAAGTACTCATTGAATCAGCAACAATTTTTCTGTCATAAAACCATTGTTGCAATGTTTTTCTAAAGTAATCATCAAGATGAGTAACCGAAAATTTTCGCGGTTCCCTCATAAATGAATTCACACTCTTTGCGATGTTGGTGGTGAGGATGCTGTATCTCCTACCTTCAAACTCAGACCTTGCCCAATTACACGTACCCACATTATTTTCTAAGTAATCAGCCGCCCCCGAATGGAGCATCCACAACCCCTCTAGTTGTTTTTTAAAATCTTCGTGTCCATATGTTTTTGCTGCATTAATAAAGGCAGGCAACACCTCTCGAAAGGCAGGCAGACAAGTAATGCAGCAAAAACATATGTGTACATTATCGACTCTTCTCACTACCCAAGGAACATTCTGCTCATTCGAACCTCTCGTTGCTCGAATACGCCATTTGCATGATTCCGATGAACAATTGGCCTTAAAGCGTGACGTTGTGGAGCGTGCAATCTTAAAATCAAACTTATCCCTCAAGGCAGCTTTTCATAGTTCTAGTATTAACTCATTTTTTTCAGCAAACAGCGTACCCACGCTAATATTAGCAGAATTACAACTTCTAACTAAGTCTGGACCGACCAAGTTTGAAGGCAAAACTGGAGCAAGAGTCACAAGGGGATCAACTGTTGCCTTTCTCCTCGAACGGGCCATTGGAGGAATAGGTCGGCTGTCTCTGCTATTAGTGGGAATATCATGTTCATGCTCAGCCTCATCATTGCTAGGATTATCAGAATGACAGATGCTCCGATTATCAATAGGACTATTAGACACAGTGGGCCTCGCACTATTAAACGGTTCTGCAAAAACATAATCAACTTCTGTGTTGTTGGTGTCATCAACAGGATCATCATTGTTGCGGAAATCATTGTTGTGGAATGGAGAGTACCGTTGCTCTAACGATGTCGTTACTGGTAAAACCTCTTCTTCAACATTGATAAATGTATTACCGTTCTCATCAACGAAGTAATTGTTTTCATGGAGTGGAGAGTAATGTTGCTGCCCCAATATCGGCAGTGGTAACACCTCTTCTTCAATATCAGGGACAGAGTCGTTTGCTCTAAAAGAAGATTCAGTTTCTACAAATGGCTCAAGATTTTCGACCGGAACTCGAGGAGATGTGGTAACAAATACAGGGATACATCCATAGTTGACCACATCAGAGGCCATATGTAATACAACATTTACCATTTCATCATTAAATATGTCCATAGGTAGTGAACATGCACGATACATTGTGTTGCTAGACCTCAGAGTTGTCTTCATCGTCATAGTATATTCATTAAGATTTATTTGTAAAACTTCATACACTCTTGCCAAAAACTGATCAAACGTATAATCTTTCCGAACCAAAAAAGCAGTATTTTTAGCATTCACGTACTCCATACGGCCATCTGCCAACGTCTCCCACCAACCGTCGTAACACAATTGAAGCACAACCGAATCCATCATGCCTAAAACCATTAAAAAAACAAAAGAAATAAGATTACAACCTACAAAATATGATTAAGAGAATTACGGCACATTTTTTATATGTACTTGCCCATCGCAATTAAATTTACACAAATTCTTAGTCCAACCATTTCATACAATGCAATTCAAGATTTTAGATTTGATTCATCTCCACGCAAGCTTCGAAACGGTATATTATACGCTCTAAACAGACACATGTAGCCAAAATTATGACTTTAAAAAAATGTCTGAAATTTGGTGAGACAGGCACCTGTCCCACTGAAATACAGCAAACATAGTGCGACAGGAAGTGGGACAGGCGCCTGTCTCACTAAAAATGAACCCAGATTTAGTGAGACAGGCGTCTGTCCCACTGCCTGTCTCACTAAATCTGGGTTCATTTTTCTTCGAATTTCTGACTCTTTTTTTTTTCTCGATTTCTCTACTTAAACTAAGTTTCTCTACTCCAAATAAGCACTTTTACAAATTATATTGTTTTATGAATGAAAAATAACAACATTTACAATACAACCAAATCAATTTCGCATTTAGGTTTGTATTGTGCAAAAATAAAAACTAACCTCAAGAAGCTTCCCAATTATCAATTGATGATTATATACTCAGCTATACAACATTTGTTTGATGAGATTTGATGATTTGTAGAGAATATTTGTGGTGTTTTTTGGAGAGGGTTGAGAGTGTAGAGAGTGTAGAGAGTGTGTAGAGAGTGTGGAGAGTGTATGTGTGGCATTGGTTTGTAAATTTGTTTAAATTAGCGAGGATAATTTCGTCCAAAAAATTAGCAATTGGCTAGTTATGATAGAAAAAATTTTATGTGGTTAATTTTAAAATTTGTAAAAGTTTTTTGGCTATATTTATAAATTTCCCATTAAAAATTGATGGATAAGGCCACGTACTTATCAAAACTTAAATGCCGAAGACTATTATGCTAAGGCGTGCACAAATTTTTCTCGCTTTGCTAAGTGTTCGATTATAATAAGAGCATTAATATATGTATAAAATTTGGCTAAATTTTGACAAAAAAAAATTTATATATGTATATATATATATATATTTTAAGCGGTATCATTTTAAGTATATTTTTGCTAGGATTTAATCCGCATTTAGGTTCCAATCATTTTTCTTATAATAATAGTAATTGGGGGATAATGGAATATATGTGTGACTTTTTTATATTAATAAAATTTTAGAGCTATTCTAACTTTTTTAACTTCACACATGAATAGTGTTCGCAAATAAGAATAATAAAATTCTTCAAAACTTTAAAGTATAAATCAGAGGATTTTCTATGAAGAATAGGATGAGCTTTATAAGCTTCCGCTATTTGTTTTACTACTTGGAAAACTACAAATGATAAAAAATGGACCTATTTTGTGATGCTCGCTGACAGCTTAACGAAGATAATGTATGCATGTGGCTCATTAATCATGCTCATTAACTTCTAACATGTGCTGAAAACTTGTCAATTAAAGATTGCTTCACATATCCAAATGTCACTGCACTAAAATTTAAGAAGAATTTATGCGAGACCAACCTACCACTTCAATACGTTGAAAAGTAAGGGTGTTATAGATCGGATTTTGCGGATAAGACATCAATTTATATTCGATTCACGATTTTGTGGATTATCAATTTTTAATCTAATCTAATTTATGAATTAGTGATATTTAATTCAAATCCAATTCATATGTCTGTAGATTATATGCGGATTTGATGGAATCCATATTCGATCCACCATTTTATAGATTGGTTTGCGAATTAAAAATTTTTAATTTTGTCCAATCCATGAACTAATTAAATAAAAAAATCTAATATAAAAATAATTTTATTACCAATTAAATTCAAAATTGAATAAGATTTAAATAAATTAATTGTTTAGATAAAGCTAGAATAATACATTGAATGTTTCGAAACATAACATACCGAAAAGAAAAGATTATATTTGTTTAAATCAATACATGAAAATTAACTATTTAGGAAGCTATATTTGTTTATTTAAATAATTCATTGTTTAATTATTTTTATTTTATATTATTATTGAATAAGATATAATATGGTGTTAGTGTAACTATATTTTAACTTAATCATTCATTACTAAGTAGTAATGCCACCTTTACGAATTTTATTTTTTTAATTAAATAAATATAATTTTTAATTTTTTTTACAGATTCTTTAATTTTTGTAGATTTACAGAAATAAATTCATATCTAATCTACCGATTATAGATTTTTAAATTTTTAATTCAATATAATCCATTAAATACCAATCCATAAATTAAATTTATACGGATTGGAGTTTTGCAGGTCAGATGAACTGAATGGATTGGATTGAATTCTTAAGACTCAATCATTTGTTGAGTCCCCGAACAGTAAGCCAGTAAGTACAATGGGTTCATTAAATTTAATATTAAAACGAATATTAATTTTTTTAATTAATTTTATCTTCTTTTTCTGGAATGACAAATATTTGGGGTTGTTTCCATGTAAATTTCTCTTTCATTGTAGCCACTAATAAATGTAAGACTTCATATCAAGTTGATAAATCAATTCTTTTGAGTAGCAAGTGTTACGAGGTCTCAAATCGTATCCAGACGATCGAGCAACAAGAGAAATCATTTCATCGTAATCACTTTGGGTTTACGTATTGAACCATCAGTTTAATGATTTCTTTTTCTTCAGGACAATCAACTACTTGCTACTCCCATGTCCTGTCTTTTTCAATGATCTTTATCTCTTTCTACAAAACTTTGATCCATATTTTTTTTATTTGATGCAACTGCATATTTATCTGGCTCTAAATTTCCATTAGTGATATTTGGCACTTCAAAAATTTTCCACTTGGAGCAGCTCTTAAAAGCACTCGCTCTGATACCAATGAATTTAAAGTAGAGTTGACTATTGGCATCCATTCATTAATCTCATAAAATAAATTTCCATTAGTGATTTTGGCACTTCAAAAATTTTCCATTTGGAGCAGCTCTTAAAAGCACTCGCTCTATACCAATAAATTTAAAGTAGAGTTGACTATTGTCACCCATTCATTAATTTCATAAAATTCTTATCATGCGTTTATTTTTTTAATTGAAGAATTAAAATTGATGACGTTTATTTTATAAAATAGAGTTAAAAATTAAAATTAAAATCGTGAAGTTTATTTAAATTTGAAAATAAAAAATGAGAGATTGATTCTTAAGCGGGCAGTGGGAATTTTTAGTAAATTTATTACAATACAACTCATTTCAATTTTGATTTCAAGATAAATTAAACATATTAATGGTAATTTAACTAATTTCGATTCAAGATTTCTACAGTTTAAGTAAATAATTTATTTTGATTTCCATTCTCCATTTTCATTTTAGCTCATTCCCATTTCTATCAATTTTGATTCCAGCCAATTCCAATTTCAATTTAGTAAACACACCATTATTGTATTATAATTACATTTAAGGACAAGTACAAATAAAATTAACTCCACTTATCTTTTTTTTTTCCTTTTTCCTCTTTGATCTGTTTTAATCACCTTTGCATGACTTTTTATTTTAACTACAAAAATTAACTACAGTTTAAATAAATAACTTATTTTGATTTTCATTCTCTATTTTCATTTTAGCTCATTCCCATTTCTATCAGTTTTGATTCCAGCCAATTTCAATTTCAATTTAGTAAACACACTATTATTGTATTATAATTACATTTAAGGACAAGTACAAATAAAATTAACTCCACTTATCTTTTTTTTTTTGCCTTTTTCCTCTTTGATCTGTTTTAATTACCTTTGCATGACTTTTTATTTTAACTACAAGAATTATGATCTAGTGAGCAACATCGCAGGTGGTTAGCTATGATTGAATAGCTCTAGGTTGTAGGTCTCACAATCCCCCAATTATAATCTGCCACGTACACTAGATCAGGCCTGTTAACTACAAATCCAATCCTTTCTTTCTCAAGCAACTCATAGTCTAGGATTCTTTTATTTATTGGGAACCCCTAACATACAGCAGCTGTAAGTTATAGCTGCTGTATCAATAAATGAACAGTATCCACGTGTTGGTTACTGTTTACCCATTTATATATTAGGAAAATTCTTATTTATTTATTATTCTTTTGCAACCGAAGAAGAAATGGGAAAAGGAATAGGAAGCTTTGGTAATGTGTGCGAAAGGCGATCACGGGAGCTCCAAAGAAAAAGAATGTGGCTGCCGCCTCTTAAGCTTACGAGCGAAATGATACTCTGTTTTATTTTGTTATTTCTATGCTAGCAAATAAAAAATTTTTGTGCATTGTCAATTGAGTGTTACTTGTTATTATTCACAAGTTTTAAATATCGGAGTCATTATTTTTATTGAATTTATTCCAGTTTGGTTGTTAATTTAAAGAACATCCAATCTCTTTTTCTTTCTTCATATTGATTAATTATTTATATTTTAAGAAATTAGTGTTTCTAAGTCTTGTAGAGAGAAAAAATTTAAAGATTTACAAATGAAAATAGAGGTCTTAGAAAAAAAAAACTATTCTTAATATTAAGTAAAATATAATTGAAAAAGGGGTTTTAAGAGGATCTTGGAGGGTGCCATTAGTTCAACTCTTTAAAGAAATACAATTACTACACTTATTATCATTAACTTAATGTGGCCCATAGGCCCAATTTATAGAAGAGGAAATTGAATACCCTAAAAGGTAAATAATCAAATAGATTCGTTTAAGAGATTTTAACATATTCATTTTTTTTTTCATAGTAGACACAAATTTATACATGGTACATTTTATAATGATAATAATTTTTCCCCATATACGAATGTCACAATTGTTTTAATTTCGACCATAATTGCTTGATTGAGAATGATTTTCATCTCATTGCGATCATGATCTTCAAGATCAATGTTGACTTATACAATCGTCATTTAACTCCTACCATTTTTTATTTTGCATTCGTTCTCCCCTGAAGAGCAGATCAATCAAGAGAAAATAATAACAAGGGAGCTTCTACCAATTTGAAACTAACAAGCAACCTATTTTTTTCATTTTGTTTAAGGTACAAATTACAATTACAAAATAATAACGATCATAATCGTGCCTCTTTACGTACATTTCCAGCATTAAACTATCAAATAAGTGCATCAAAATTTTAGTAGTTTTATCAACTAAAGGGCGTCGTTTCAAAGAAGTATAAAAAAAGATGAAATGAAAAATACTAAATTTTAGTAATATGCTATTAATTTTCCAGACACTAGAATTTAAAGTTTATTATTTTACTCTACAAACCATGCCATACATACCCTTATCTAAATAAAATTTCGTGATTATATATATATTTTTTAATAAATCCAAAAGAAAAAATGAAGAAAGCCCATGCAATTTGGCATTTAATCGAGCATTATCTATTACTATTATGTCAACAAATAGCAGAACAATCGGTGTTAGAATGAGAAGGTGTTTGATGCAGTGAATCTCCTGCTCGACGAAATGCCACACTGAGGCAACTCAGCATCATTTACTGGTTTCTTCTTAAACAAAACTTTTAATCTTGCCAATAGCAACCTTTTACCAATTCATAACTCCGACGATCTACAAAGAAGTTATTATCCGTAATTCATCTATTTAATTTTATAGTTACTACAATTTATGATTATGATAATATAATTAAAGGGTTTGCATTTTTTTTTCTTTTTTTTTTTTTGGGAAGTTCAGTTACTTTCCTATTTGTACACACTTCAAATTAGTAAATAGGGGTGTTCGCGGATCGGATTTTACGGATTGGACATCAATCCATATCCGATCTATGATTTTACGGATTGTAAATTCTTAATCCAATCCAATCCACGGATTGACGAATTCAATCCAAATCCAATCCATATATCTGCGGATCGGATGCGGATTTGACTCAATCCATATCCAATCCACCATTTTGCGGATTGGTTTGCGGATTAAAAATTTTTAATTCTGTTTATTATACGAACTAATTAAATAAAAAAATCTAATATAAAAATAAATTAAGTGTCTAAATAACGTTCGAATAATACAGTCAAATTTTCAAAATATGATTTAATGAAAAAGAAAAGCTCAGGGTGCCGAGGTTGTCTGCGGTTCTGAACAACTCTAACCCAGCACTTCGCCTCCCATCGACTTCTGGCTTGTTAAAGTGAAAAAAATGACGAACTTGGGTGTTGATTCTTCAGTTAATCAGTCATTGAAGCTAATAGGGATGGCCAACCAATAGCTCCGGCATCAACATTTTGTGAAATTTGTTTTAGTGTTGGTAATTGCATTATTGTACTTAAGATTATCTGTTAAAATGAGTTATATACAAAGTGATTACTTTGTTCCCAAAAAAAAAAAAAAAATCTCATTTGTTTAAATCAATACATGAAAATCAACTAAAATTATAAAAATTAACTGTTTAGAAAGCTATATTTATTTATTTAATTATTCAATTAGTTAATTATATTTATTATATATTATTATTGGATAAAATAAGATATAGTGTTAATGTAACTACATTCTAACTTATTTATTTATTAGGAAATAATAATGCCACATTTACAAGTTTTATTTTTTTATTAAATAAATATATTTTATTTTTTTGCGGATTTGCGGATTTTGCGGATTTACAGAAGTAAATCCATATCCAATCCATCGACTGCGGATTTTCAAATTTTCAATCCAATCCAATCCACCAATCCACAGATCGGATTTTTACGGATCGGATTTTTACGGATCAGACGGATTGAACGGATCGGATTGGATTCTGAACACCCCTATTAGTAAACACTAAATAGAGACCTTAGCCTTGATTTATTGAATAAAATGATCAGTCTCTATTTCCCTCGTTAATACACTGTGTTGTATATGCATATATTGATAAAATGAGGTTAATACAATGTTTATAATTTTAATTATTCGTATCCGAGCTTGCAATAAAAAGCTCAGTTGACCAATTGAACGAAGGGTGTGACTAAAGTGCAGCAGCTGTGTGGTGCAACTCGTTGTATTTTCTGTTACATATTACTAGCAACTTTCGTTATTGACAACAACTATTTATGGGTGTGTTTAAATTATAATATTATAGGATATTAAAATACTGTTCACATTAATTTTTAATACCAAGACTCCAAGAGTAGCAGTGTGTTTAACAAAATTTTGGAGTTCAATGTGATGCATTAAAATGTACCACAATTTAGGTGCATTACACAAGCCCAAGGTTACAACCTCGGGTTTGTGTAATGCGTTAACTTTTGCCTCCCAATTGAGGCAAAAATTAATGCCTCAAATTGAGGCAAAACTTTTTTAATTATTTTTATTTTTATTATAATAATAAAATATGATAATAAATTATATTTATAATATTATTATATTAATAGTATTATATTTTATTATATTATCATATAATATTGTATTTATATATTAATAATTAATATAAAAATAATTTATTTTAGTAGTTAATTTAATATTAATATAAAATTAATACAATATAATATAACACCAAATATTATACAATATTATTATATTACATTAATAATGCAATTCAATATAATACAATACAACTCCACTAAATAATATAATAAAGTATAATACAAATATAATACGCTACACGCACCCTGTAGGTACAGCTCACGGATTCACACAGCTGTACAGAATACTTGCATCTTACGTGTATGTAACTGTGATATTTATTACAAATGGACAAATACTGGTGGCCGGTGGAACTCTTAAATGTCAATTATATTTGCCTATTAAAAGCAGATAAGCCGGCACCTTTTTTGCTACCTGTTTTTGGCCCATTTCTTTATAATAAAATAAATAATATTAATTTAATATTAATATAAAATTAATACAATATAATGTAACATCAAATGTTAATACAATATTATTATAATATAATATTAATACAATTCAACATAATATAATATAATTATATTAAATGATATAATAAAGTATAGTAAGAATATAATACGCCGCCGCACTGATACAGCTTGTGAATTCACCAGCTGTACAGAATACTTACATCTTACGCGTATGTAATTGTGATATTTATTATAAGGGAGCCTTTAAGTTACAGAAACTATAACTTACAACTGCTGCAATTTTGAGTAAACAATAACTTTACATGAGTACTATTTACTTAAAATTACAATAATTATAAATTATAAATGCTGTAATTTAATAAAATCTTTATTACAAATAGACAAATGCTTGTGGCCGGTGTAACTCTTAAATGTCAATTATATTTGCCTATTAAAAGCAGATAAGCCGGTACCTTTTTTGCTACCTGTTTTTGGCCCATTTCTTTATATGGTAGTGCTATTAATACTCCTTTATTATCCTGACAACACTCCTTTAATGATGCAATTGTACTTAAGGACACTCATCTACCATTTGCCTCACTTAAATAACTTTTTTAAATGGGAGGTCCGAATTAATTTAGAAATTAAAACGATTAGAGAAGGAAATCACGTATAAATCTTATTCTGTTGTTAGTATTACTGCCTAAGGTCGGCGTTGATAAGGAAATAAATATAGTGGTTGAGCCAAAAAAATCTTATTCTGTTTTCTCCATCAGCCACTACTTTATGATGATATAATAAACTGAACCATGTAAATTAATGTCTAGATTGATATTTTAGATTTGCAAGTAATTAAAATTTTTAATTTTGGAACGATTAAAGGTTTGGTGAGAATAGTGCGAGTTGCTTGGTATTTGGATTTATTTTATTTTATTTTTCTTAGTACGGTTGTAAGCTGAAAATAAAAACCTTTCATGGAAAGCAACCAGATGAAAGAGGCGTCAACAAGCTTTTCCTTACCAACAGCCTGCGTTTTGGCTCGAGGACTTTCATCCAACCTTTACTTCTTAGGTAAAAGGAATTTTCATTTTTATATGAAGTTGCCATTAAAAAAAAGAAAAAGAAAAAAGCTGAACCTTTTTATGATCATCTTTCTCCCTTGTATGATTATTTGGTTTCATTTAAAATTTTTAGAAAAAAAAATATGTGGTTAAAAATGGAAAAGAACATGGATGATGATACGTGGGTGTCAAAAGTTGTCAAGAAAATGAAAATGAAATAAAATAGAATTAGAATGTTCGCGGGTATATTGAGTTTTAAGAATGGATTTAAATTCAATGCGGAGCTTATCTTTTAACTAATTTTTTAAGAAGATATAATTAATAGTTATTGAATAGGAATATAGAGCTAATTAACAATTAATAGTTATAGAACAAGAATATAAAATTGATTAAATCTTATTTTTATATTACTATACAGACACATGTGATAGATATTGTAAAGACTTAAGTACAAGTTAACTCAGCACAAATTCAGTAAGTATAAAAAACTGTTTTTGTTTTGAATGTTGGTTTAATTAGATGTACATTTGTCGTTGGGTAGGGTCTATTTGTATTTTAAAAAATATTTTTAAACAATCTATAAATATGTACACTCATATATTAAATTTAAAAATTTGAGTTTTACTTCATATGCTTATTAAAATGTCAAAAATGTCATAACTTAAAACTATTTAAATTAATTGCCTGAAAACAACAAGAAAACTGTTATGAACAACAAAATTAAAAATTAAAAGTTTAGCATATACTTACAACAAATGAAATCAAGTAAAGTTATAGACAAATTCTTTAACACAATTTTAATTCTTATTTTTTCTCGTTTACTAAAGAACTCATTTAATATTGATTTTTATACTCATTTCTTTGTCTGCAATAACAATTTTGAAAAAAAAAAAAAAGAAAAGAAATGTCCAATCCATAGAAGACGTTAGAAGAAGTTAGGAGATGCCGCAGTTAATTTGGCTTCAATTTCCGCTTTCTCTCGCTCTTCTGATTTTTTTTTTTTTTAAATCAAAAGATAGATATCTGAACATCTTGATAATAATTTAATTTAATATTTTTAATATTTTTAATATTATTTTTTTTACGCAGAGAGAATTTACCTCAATATCCTCGTCCTCTCCCACGCCAAATTTTTTTTCTTTCTTTTTCTCCCGCCCACTGCAACTTTTTCAATTTCTTCATCAATTTCTTTTCTCGCCTGAGGAAGCGAGGACGGTGATGGATGATTTAGCAGAGGATTTTTCATTAGTTTCGCTAGAAATTCAATCCCAACCGAGTCAATCGAGTTCTTTTTTAAATATAAAATTTAAAAAATATTTTATTTTAAAAAGTAAACAACAAAATTACTTCAATCATGTAGACGCGACCGTGACACCCAAAAAAAAAAAATACCGCGTCAAATTTTTTTTTTTAAAGCTTTCAAATAATAAAAAAGAAAGAAAAGAAATTGATGAAAAATTGAATCCGGCATTTCTTAGACTGTTTATTGTTGAATTTCTTGGCTTAATTTGTACCTCAAAACAATATGAGAAAGAGTCTCACTCACTTTTTTTTTTTCTTTCTAAAAAAATCAGTAACGAACTATTTGAAAGGGGAATATTTCTCACTGTCACTAACAAGCATTGAAACTGAACTAATTTCTTGCTAAAAACATGAAAATGTTGATACAAATGGAAATGTAAGGAGTACAAACATACGAGTACATTTTGAACAAAGAGTGAGAGAGTGAATAATTTTCCTTCATTCATCATTTAGTAGATTGATTTTGTATAAAATCCTTGACGTCATTAATTAACAAAGATCCTTCGGGTAGCTCAGGAAAAAAATAGAAACCATGAACCGCATTAGGATACTCAATCAAATAAGCTTCTTTGCCGCATTTCTTCAATCCCTCGTAGTGCCTCTTCTGCCAATCTTGTAAAGGATCAAACCCACCTACAACTACAATCGTTGCCGGAATGTTCACCCCGGAAATATCAACGGCATTCGGCCCAAAAGCATTCGCCGCAGGATGGTCCCGATTAGACCCTTCTGGCAAAAAAGCTTTCCACATCCAGTCAGCACGATCCATTGAAACCACTGGAGCTCCAACGAGTCTTGTTTCTGATTCAGTCCTCTCTTCTCCTCCGAAAAATGGCTGAATCGCTATCACTCCAATGAGCTTCAGCTTGGAAAAATTACACTCATTAGCCAGCACTGCCACGTTATGCGCCAAGTTGCCGCCGGCACTATCTCCGGCGACGAAACAACGTTTGAGATCAGCACAAGCTGGGAAATCTTCGATCTTTGAGATTTCATTGTCGATGAATTTTAACACATCAATACCATCTTCATATTGACACGGGTACCGATGCTCCGGAGCCAGACGGTAGTTGACGGAGATGACGACAGCGGGGGTCTCCCCGGCAAGCCTTCGACAGTGATCATCGAAGCCTTTTGAATTTGCAGCCAGGAGAACGAAGCCTCCACCATGGAAGTAGACAATGACTGGCAAACTGATTGTGGTAGCTGTTTCAGTGACACTGGTGGGTGTGTACAGGCGGAACCAGAGATTGCGGCAGCCGTCGATGACCAAATCGGAGGATTTGACGCCGTTTTTTGGTTGACTTGAAGCGGAGCATTTTATGTCAAAGAAGTTGAAAAAGGGACGGTTGAAAGTGATGTTACGGCGGCAAGATACGTCGACGGCGAAGGCCAATGCTGACATTAAGAGCCTGGTCTTCCATGGGAGGTCTGGTGAAGCTCTAGCTCTAGGGTTTCCTGTATCAGACATGTTGATACTAGTTTGTATCGATGAGATCTGATCACTATGTCTAGGTTCTGACTTTACTGCAAAAATAAGCAATCAAATTGATAAGATTTTATGGGCTTTCAATTATTGCAGCAGGATTAGATCAATTTGTCTTGTGTGGACCAGCCAGTCAAAATTGGATTGATTAATGGAAGTGCTCGATTATGATATTAAATAATATTAAATAATAAAATCATCTTAACCATTTCAATTTCAATTAAAGTTTTATTGATGTGATATTTATTCATAAAATGATGATTAAATAATTTTATAAATTATTAAATTAATTATATATTTAATAAATAAATAATAATATTAAAAATTAAGTTAAAATTTAAATATTAAAATTTTTAATATTATTATATTAATAAATGTAAAATTATTTATTATTTAATTAATAAATTTTACGTAATTTAAGACTCAACATTAATTAAAAGACATAACGTTATATCTAATAAGTGTGATTTTAATATTAATTAAAAAAAGATTTTAAAACTACTGTAATCTTTTTTACTTCACCTTTTGGTATAAAATTGTAATCGACAAATAATAATGAAATTATGTAACGCATTAAAGTAGAAACAAAGGATTTTCTTAATGGAACGGCAGCTTATAAGCTTTTCTCTACTCTTCCCCACATTTGACAATTACAAATGATTAAATACCTAATTGATGATTCTCATTGACCGCTTATTGAAGATGTTGTTACATGTGGCTCAATAGCTTTCTAACATTTGCTACACACTTGTCGATTAAGGATGGCTTTACGTAACCAAATGTCATCGAATGATAGAGAAGAACTTGGGTGGGACTAGCTCGCTACCACAACAGTCAAAATATTGAGGTGGCGGGCCCGATTGGTAGTGTTCTACCACGTGGAAGAATAATGGATCCAAAGTGTGACCTGCAATAGGTCTATTTTAGACGAAGAGTAATCCTAAAGAAAGGGAAAGATGAGAGAAGGATAAGAAAATTTTACTCTCTCTCTACCTAGCTTATTTTCTCTTTCTCTTTTCAACATATTTTTTTTCATTCTTCACTCTCTTTAGTATTTTTCTTAGATGAAACATATGGATCCTTTTGTAGGACTTATTTCTCAACTATATGACAAAATACCATTGGAATATCCACTGCAGTGGTAAGTATGTCTCGCTCAAGTATTTCTTCTTTATTTAAAATGACTATTTTGATCGTATTTTGATAATAAAATTATTTATTTTTACATTTAAAGTTTTATTATAAGATATTTTCGTCTAAATAGAAAAAGTAAAATTTCATAACTATCATTTGAATTATCATATGTCCAAATGAAAATACTCTCATAAAATGTATTTACTTCCTATATTGTGGCAGTAGAAAATTAATCCCCTTCAATTTTTTTCTCTAACTATAATAATATTTTTTAATTAACTAGGACTTAATTTAAACAAAAATGAATGTAATTTAAATATCATACTAGAGTTTTTTCTGCTTTCCATTTTTACTTAGTCTAGTGAAGATTAAATACCTAACAAATGCTCAATTTTAGTTTTACGCAAATTCATTTATTATTAGATAACCATTTTTTATATATGATATTATGTTAGATTGTACAAAGTAATGTTATCAAAATTAATTTTTAATTATTTGTTTTTATTTATTTATCAAATGATTACCTTATAATTATTTACATTTACATAGTATATTAGATAAAATTGTAAATATATAAATGACTTCCAAGTATATATAACACTTTCAAGGATATAGTGTAAAAATACTAGATTTAAGATATTTTGAGTTTATAAAAATAAACAACCGACCAATTACAGTCAGATAATAAAAAGTAAAAATAAATATATCATGCAAACATATGCATCTAAATCCATTCATATTTTAGTAACATTTAAATACATTCAGATTTTAGATAAAAAAAATAAACGCTACCTACATGCATATGGGATTTGTTTTTGTTGACTATGTTGACATTCAAAATTAATATCATACTTAACACGTTCGATATTCAAAGTAATAATCACTCTCAAGTATTGATGCCCAACATTTTAAAATGCAGATTGAGATTTTATAACATTTTAAAGGCTTTTTCAATGTTGTAAATTGCTGAAAAATCAGTTTACAACATTGTAAAAGCTTCTTTTTGGTATATTAAATCATCTGGTGTCTAAAGACCACATTGGGCACCGACTAATTTAGATTCGAGCCATGTAAGAACACTAAGGTAGCAAAGCTCTTCCAATAAGTATTTAATGCAGCTGTATTTCCAAGCCTCTAATTGAGGACCTAAGTTAATCGGGAATAGTCCCATGCCAGCTGATGTACACGTTTGTTGATTAAAAGCTTTTTACAATGTTGTAAAATCCAAATTCTCATTTTAAAAAATACAGACATCCACACTAGAGAAAGACCTTTCAAATTAAATGTAATGTTTAATGATATTAACTCATTAATAATTGGATTACTTGAGATCAGTCCCTTACTCTTCTATTGTTACTCACTCTCATGTGATCAAGGGTATGTTATGACAAAAAACCTTTGGTGAAAATCATCACCTATAACCCAGGAATATTCATGTTGTATCATCAAGAACCAATAACAAATGATGCGAAAGAGTACATGAATCCATAATGCTGAATTTTTCTCTAGGATTGTGTGGCTGGCCTTCCAAATTAACACGTTCTCCTAAAGAATCTTTTAAGTTTCTCGTTGCTCTCTCTCTCTCTCTGATGATGAGATGTCAGTAAAGAATAGAAAGATACATGTGACTTGGGACCATGACCACTTATATAGAAAACCTTTTACTATTATCATTATGTATTCCTAATTCTTCCCATCATGGAATTAGAATACCATTCGGTCTCTACACATTAAAGACATACACCCTATTAGATATATTAAAGTCCATAATACCGAAAACTTAAATAGATCACTTTTAATTGGGCTTAACTTTATTTGACAGTTCGCAATACATAATCATTCATATATAAGTCTAATGTTGGATTAAAGATACGACAATATTGGATTAGAAAATCCAACAATCTCCCACTTAGGCTGCATGTGTAATCTTATAATTATACTTTACAAAAAATAACAATATGAGCTCAACCTTACTGTCATTGTCAAAATGTATCTATAACTAATCCGATCCATCAATCATACCAACATAGGAGCAAAGCGGCCTTCGTTACAACTATCGTAACCCAACCCATCAATGGTCACTATGCCAATACAACTGAATGACATGGATCATGATGTGGATGTGTTGCATGGAAATTTCATGTAATGTGATCTTAACATGCCTATTTCTAACTGGTCCTAACATGCCTATTTCCAAGTGGTCCACCTTAAACCTTAGTGAGATCAACCATACTAAAATCAAAGTGTGAATAAACCAAAAACTTTATTTTTGCAGAAAATAACCTTAAATATCCATAAACTGAAATAACTGAAAATTTCTAAAACATAAGAGCATTTAAAATCACAAACTCACACTAAAACTGAATATCCTTTAATGACATGACATCCATACGAGCAATATGCTCATGAAACGTTTTGGGTGGCAGTCCTTTAGTAATGAATCCGTAATTATGGAGTTTATACCCATGTGCTCTAGAGACAACTGTCCATTCTGAACTTTTTCTTTAACAACTAGAAACTTGATCTCTATATACTTTGACTTTTGTCGAGCTCATGTTGTTATTGGAATATAGCACTGCTGACTTGTCACAAAATAATATGAGTGGTCTATCAATACCATATACTATACGCAGTCTTGTGATAAAATTTCATAGCCATATTTCGTGATTGGATGCTTCATAACATGCTATGAACTCTACTGCCATAGTGGAAGGGCTATAAGAGACTGTTTAACACTCTTCTAGGAGACAACACCCGAACTAGCGGATAGATGTAACCCAAAGTGGATTTCATACTATTTTGGCATGTGAGCATGTAGTCTTTTGTTCTCTGTAAGTACTGCAAGACCTGTTTGGCTGCTTTCTACTGGTCTACTCATGGATTGCTTAAATATCTACCTAACATTCCAGCAACGTACGCAATATCCGGTTACATACAAACCTGAGTATACATCAGAATTCTTACAGCTGACGCATAAAGAATCTTTTACATTTTCTTTTTCTCAAAATCATTCTTAGGGCACTGATTGAGACTAAATTTGTCTCCCTTAGCCATATTAGTATCACCTAGTTTGCAATTTTGCATGCCATATCGCTTGAAAACTGTTTCGATATAACTCTTTTATGATAATCCAAGAATGCCCCAAGAGCAATCCCGGTGTATCTGTATGCATAATACAAAAGAGGCGTCACCAAGATCTTTCATCTTAAAATTCTTGACTAGAAATCTCTTAATGTCGTGCAATAGGCCTATATCACTACTGGCAAGCAAAATGTCATCGACATATAAAATCAGAAAAATATACTTGCTCCCACAGAACTTATGGTATATACAATCATTGACCAAATTCATCTCAAAACTAAATGAGATGATCACTTGATGAAACTTAAAATACCATTGTCGAGATGCTTGCTTGAGTCCATAGATGAATTTCTTAAGTTTGCAGACCATATTCTTTGGGTCTCCAAACATAAATTTTTCTGGTTGCACTACATATATCGTCTCATCAATGCCACCATTGAGAAATGTTGTCTTAACATCCATCTGATATAACTCAAGATCGAAATGCGCCACTAATGCCATTATAATCCTTAAAGAGTCTTTTGAAGAAACTGGAGAAAAAGTCTCTTTATAATCGATGCCTTTTTTCTGTATAAAGCCTTTTGCGATAATAGGTGCTTTGTACCGGTCTACATTACCTTTTGAATCACTTTTCATTTTAAATATCTATTTATAACCAATAGGTTTTGCACTTTTTGGTAATAGGGCAAGATCCCATACGTCATTGTCCTTCATAGACTTCATCTCTTTATTCATGGCATCAATCAACTTCTGAGAGCGAGAACTTTCCATAGTTTGATGGAAATTGATTGGATCATCTTCCATCATATCGATATCTACCTCATATTCTTGGAGAAATATAATGTATTCATCTACCACCACACTTCTCTTTTCTCTAGTGGATCTCCTTAATGACATAAGTTATTGAGGTGATAGAATTTGTTCTTTTGGAGCAACTTCTTGTATAGGGGATTCTCTAACATTATCTTGAATTATTATGCTTTGAACAAAGTCAGGAATGAGATCTTGATCAATGCCAATGACACCAATGGGAATATCAATATATTCCTCTTCAAAGATAAAGTCCCTAACTGTATCTCCCCCTGCAAACTCGACAACCTTAAAGAACCGAGCATTTCATAACTCAAAAAATCAACTTAGTCATGGGATCATAAAACTTGTACTCCTTGGATCATTCAGAGTATCCAATAAGATAGAAACTCACCATCCTTGAGTCCAGTTTCTTCTTATTAGGTCTATAAGGCCTTACCTCAGCTGGACATTCCCAAATATGGAGGTGCTTGAGACTAGACTTTTTGTCTGTCAAAAGCTCGTAAGGGATTTTGGTAGTCGCTTTAGTTAGAACCCTATTAAGGATATACACTGCAATCTTAAGTGCTTCTCCCCAGAGTGATTCTGGTAAGGTAGAATGACAAATCATCCTCCTCACCATGTCTTTAAGTGTCATGTTTCGTCTTTCAGCAACACCATTCATAATAGGCGAACCCGGCATAGTATACTGTGGGACGATACCGCACTCTTCTAAGAATTTAGCAAACGGTCTTGGACGTTGTTCACCTGAACCGTAATATCTACCATAGTACTCACCACCACGGTCAGATCTAACGCTTTTAATTCTTTTACCGAGTTGGTTCTCAAACTCAACCTTAAACTTTTTTAACATATTCAAGGACTATGACTTTTCATAGAGGAGATATATGTAGCCATATTTAGAAAATTCGTCTATGAACGCCATAAAATATTGTTGACCATTCCAAATAGCCACAGGAAATAGCCCACAAATGTCCGTATGCATAAGTTCGAAGACGTTCAAAGTCCTATTAGGTTCGAATATCTTTTTATTGGTTTGTTTCCCCTTGATACAGTTAACACAAATATCAAAATCTGTGAAATCTAAGGGGTCGAGAATTTCATCAGACACAAGTCTCTCTATTCTCCGTCTGGAGATTTGACCCAATCTCTTATGCCATAACACAGCCGAATTCTCATTGGTTAATTTTCTTTTTAAACCTCGTGTACTTATATATAGTGATTCATTAAATAAAGCAGTTGTATCAAGCATATAAAGATTATCATTGCCCTACAAATTACTTAAACCAACCAATTTTAAATCATGAAATAAACTGAATTTTTCATTCCCAAATGAACAAGAATAACCAAATTTGGCCAAAGCAAAAATAGAAATCAAATTCCGTTGAAAAGACGGAACAACAAATGTTTCATCAAGATCTAAATAAAATATGGTCTTTAATAATAATCTATATTTTCCAATTGCTTCAGCTTCAATTGTCTTGCCATCACCCACATAGATGTATCTTTCACCATCACTGGGTTTTCAGCAATTCAGGCAACTCTGCGTAGACACACTGATGTGAGTGGTTGCACCAGAATCTATCTATCATGTGTTTCTGCGTATCGAAGTTAAATTAATCTCAGAACAAACCAAACTAAAAATTATACCTTTCTTAGCATGCCATGCATGATAATTATTGCAATGCTTCTTTTTATGCCCTTCAGCCCCACAGAAGAAATAACCAGTATCTTCTTGATCACTAGATTTCTTTTGTTGTTTCTTTTGGGGTGCTGTATTTGCAGTTTTTTTAGCCTTCTTCATCCTGAACACAAGGTGATATGAGCTCATTCAGAGACCAAGTTTCTTTTTGACAGTTATAGCTTACCTTAAATTACTTAAACTGTGTTGGTAAGGATATCAATGCACTGGCAAGTCCTCAGCGAGTTCAAGCTTCATTGCTCTTAACTTAGAAGTAAGATGAGACATCTCTATGATGTACTCCCTGATATTGTCTTTACCCATATACCTCATAGAAATTAGGTTTGTCAAGAGCGTAACAATTTTAGCCTTTTCGTTCTTGACAAATTGTTGTTCAATCTGTGCAAGAAACTCTTTAGCCGTAGTTGCTTTTTCAGTTATTGAGCCCCTGAATGCTTCCGGAATGGCCTTCTTCATGATCATGATGCATATGCGATTTGATCTCTCCCACATTTCGATTTTTCTTTTATCATCAGGGGAATTTTTATCCGTAAGTGGTGGGGGAGAGTCAACCCTCAACGCAAGGTCAAGATCCATGACTGCAAGAACTATTGAAAGGTTCTCATGCCATGATGTGAAGTTAGAATAGAGAACAATAAACTGAATAGAGAACAACAAACAAACAAAACACGCTCATATTAGTCTTAAAACAAAATTAAATTCAAATAAAGTAAATTCCATCTCAAAATACTGGCCACTCCATTAATATTTCATCTTTGGAAAAAATATTAACTTGTACGTGATATTTTGGTGTAGTAATCAAACATTGATAATAAGAACATGTCAAACAATAAATTTTCCTTTGGGCCGATTTATTATTCACATGTAAAACTGAATAATCAATACGTGTTTATTACCAGCATATGCAATTCTATTAAATATGGACCTTCCTTTGGGTATCGATATTCATAGAAATTACTTGTACAAAACCTTTATATTCCAAAATAAATTATTTTCCATAAGATAGGTCACATTGGTGACATATTGTTTCAATTAATCTATCTCAAAATATATATAAACCTACCAATATTTGAATTTAAAATTGTATCAAAACTTACCAAAAACATTTTTAAAAAATGGTCAAATTCGGTCAACGGTGATCGATCAACCATTGACCGGTTCAGGGCTAGACTAGTTCGGGTCACCCTGAACCAGCCCACAAATCAAAAACCCTAAATTTGTTTTTCTTTTCTCTTGAGAGGCGGCCATCTAGCTTATTGCCGTGACCTGGTGGCTGCTGCTCGGTTACTAAAGCAGCCAGATGGCCGCACCATTTCCGGTTGAAAAGCGGCCACTTTTTTCTTCTTTCTTTCTTTTTTTTTTCCCTTATTTCTCTTCTTCAAGCCACCACTTCCTCTTTCCTTATGGGTCGGCCATGGTCACCGCTTCACTTAATCAGGCCATGGCTTCCTAGTGGCGCAGTTGTTCCGCCTCATTCCTTTTTTATTTTTATTTTTTTGTTTCACTCTAATCGACTAGCCACGACCTGTTAGGCCACACCTTGCCTGGATACCAGTGGTGGCTGGGCTGCCACCGGCTGTAATGCCTTAAAAAAGGAAACAATTTTTTACAATTGACCTTTAATTTGTTCTCAAACCCAATAATTCTAATAACTACAGTATTATTAAGTTCGAGAACACCAAACATATAATCATAACAAAATTAAATTTGATTCTCAATGATTCAACATGAAGAGACTCTGATACCACTTGTTATGACAAAAAACCTTTGGTGAAAACCATCACTTATAACCAAGAACCAATAATAAATTATGTGGAAGTATACCTTAATCCATAATACTAAATTCCTTTCTGGGTTTGTGTCGTTAGCCTTTCAGATCAACACGTTCTCCTAGAGAATCCTTTAAGTTTCTCACTACTCTCTCTCTGATGATGGGATGCCAATAGATAATAGAAAGATATGTGTGACCTGGGGACCATGACCACTTATATAGACAATCTTTTCCTGTTGTCATTAGGTATTCCTAATTCTACCCATCATAGATTAGAACATCATTTGGTCTCTACCCATTAAAGACCCACATTCTATTAGATACATTAAAGTCCATAATACTGAAAACTTAAATAGATAATTTTTAATTGGGCTTAACCTTATTTGACAGTCCACAATACATAATTATTCACATATAAGTCAAATATTGGATTTAAGATCCAACAATGCTGGATTAAAAAATCCAACAGGGTAGTGTTGGGTCCAACATGTGACTAGAACCCTCACTGGCCCCAAAAAAAAAAGAATAAAAGAGAAAACTATTTTGGGGTTTTTAATTAGCCCCATTAAATCTATTAAAATAGTTCCCATAAACTCATAAACCCATAAAATATAAACTTTAACTTTAAGAAATATAAAAACTACATTTTAATTAAAGATGATAATAACCTACATTTTTCTACTCCCCAAAATAGCATTAATTCTCCTATTTTCACAGCATTAGTAGAGAGAACGTTTTCAATAGTGAAATTCTCGAGGAATCATCACTGAAATTAGATGGGAGATGAATTTACGTAGAAATTGATACATTTAATAGTATTATCAATGATTCTATTACATAATATTTTCAAAATATGAAAGAATAATTATAAATATATTAACAAATATTTTATATTTTCAAAGTTTTAGTTTTATATTTTACTACTATCTAATTTAGGCCCCCAATAAATTACTTTCTGCATCGGTCGTGGGCACAAAACACATTCACGATCAATTGCATTACGCCCAGGGGATGCAAAAAGAGAAAGAGTGATTTTCCTTCATTCATCGTTTAGTAGATTGACTTGGATAAAATCATTAACGTCCTTATTAATGGAAAACGAACCCTCGGGAAGCTCAGAGGAAAAATAGAAACCATGAACTGGTTTCGAATACTCAAAACAAAAAAAAGCCTCTTTCTTAGATTTCTTCAATCCCTTGTAGTACCTCTTCTGCCAATCTTGTAAAGGATCAAACTTGCTAATGACTATAATCGTCGCCGGAAAATTAACACTGGAAATATTAACAGCACTTGGCCCAAAAATACTCACTGCCGTATGGTCCCAATTCGACCCTTCTAGCAAGTATGCTTTCTACTTCCTATCAGTACGCTCCATTGAAATCAATGGCGCTCCATCAAGCCTCGTTTCTGATTTAGTCCTCTCTTCCCTGCCAAAAAGTGTCTAAATCGCTATCATTCCAATGAGCCTCCGCTTGGAAAAATTACACTCATTGGCAGCGGAGGAAGTAGAGATTACGGGAACTGTCGATGGTGAAATCGGAGGATTTGACGCCCTTTTTTGGGTTGACTTGAAGCAGAGCATTTTAGCTCGAAGAGGTTGAATAGTTAATTGTTGAAAGTGACATGAACAGCCTGGCCTTCTGTGGGAGGTCTGGTGAAGCTCTAGCTGTAGAGTTTCCTGTATCTAACATGTTGATGTTATTAGTTTCAAATTTTCCATCAATAATGATAGATCACTATGTCGAGGTTTCTGACTTTATTGAAAAAAAAAATAATCAATCAAGTTGAAAGTTTTTAATGGGCTTTCAATTATTGCAACATGGCTGGAATCACGTCACTACGTAAATTAGGAGAGACTATAGACTACTTTTATTATACTACATCTACTTAATATATGTAAGACATTTTATTATACTACATCTACTTAATATATGTAAGACATATGTGTATGAATTGAATATAACCATTAATTATATGATGATTTTTTAAAATAAATACACAAATGTCGTACATACATTAAGTGGGTGTGGTACAACATATATACTCTAAAATTTCCTGTTGAGTAGCTAGCCAAAATCAGCTTGCTAGAAGGGAGACAAATTACATGGGATTTTATTTAGATGTAACGTGCCAACACCTGTCTAATAATGCTTGTTATTTGGAAAGTGAGAAATTTTAGAACAAGAAAATTCTATGATACCATAATTAAAATTACATTATCAATATTGTGATAAATATAAATTTTGTGAATTATACATAAAACTAGTAAATGGAAGGTAAAACAAGTAAATTAGTAT
Organism: Murraya paniculata; assembly: GCA_030449075.1. Lineage (NCBI taxonomy): Eukaryota > Viridiplantae > Streptophyta > Magnoliopsida > Sapindales > Rutaceae > Murraya > Murraya paniculata. The sequence goes on from JAEVFN010000069.1 coordinate 892,881, forward strand.
AAGAGTGGTAAATTGGTGTTTTAAAATTATAAACAAAAACAAACACTTGTGAAAATAATATAAAACTTATAAATCAATATTAAACTTTCATTAAACAAGAAATAGTTTATTCATTTAGTTTAATTAAACAAAGAAAAAAGTCATTCATCAATTGAAACTAAAAAAATTGTATTGAAAACAATTGAAATCACTTTTATTGAATTTGTCTAACCATAAATTCTATACTCATTCTATATTTTTTTCATTTTCTTTCATAGTATTGTTTACTATACTGGTGAATTAAGCAAAATTATTTTTTAAACAAAATAAAAATATATTCTTATATTGCTGGACATATATGATATATTAATAAAGTTGGATTTAATTTTCTATTTTACCCATACTACATGTAATTTTAAACTTTATTTTTTACTTGCACTTAAAGAATATTTAGGGTTACGATCGAGATGGTTTAGAAAGATGTAAAATACCTTATTTTACAAACAATTTTAAAAACATGAAAAGAATAGTTTTTCAAAATCCTATTTTGAGAATAAATTTTATCGTCAATAAAATTTCACATATATTAGCACATGTATTATGTAAACAAAAAATATTATTATTCAATTTAGAAAAAAAATAAAAAAATTATAAGGTAAAACAAAATAAAAAATTATAAAATAAAAAATTATAAGGTAAAACAAAATAAAAAATTATAAAATAAAAAAATTATAAGGTAATCATTATTATAATAAGCTTTTATTTTACATTTGTAGGTTTATATTTTTTCAATAATTCTTATACTAATTTACTTGTTTCACCTTCTATTTACAAGTTTTATATTTTATTTACATAATTTTTTTTTATTTTACATTTAATGATGATTTACAATTCTATATTACATTTGTAAATTTTGTTTTGTTTACCAATAATACTCCAATTTACTACTCCTATGTTAATTTATTTATTTTACCTTCTATTTGCAAATCTTATATTTCATTTACTTAATTTATTTTTTTTACACTTATTGTTGATTTACAAGTCTCATATTGTATTTGTATGTTTTTGTTTTGTTGATTTACAAGTCGCATATTATATTTGTATGCTTTTGTTTTGTTTACCAATAATGTACAAATTTACCACTCTTATGTTAATTTACTTATTTTACATTCTATTTACAAATCTTATGTTCCATTTACATAATTTATATTTTATTTTATACTTAATGTTGATTACAAGTTTTATGTTACATTTGTAATTTTTATTTATTTATAGATAATAAACCATTTTACCACTCTTATATTAATTTACTTATTTTATCATCCATTTACAAGTCTTATATTATAATTACACAATTTATGTTTTATTTTACACTTAATACCATTTTATATGTTTTATGTTACATTTGTAAGTTTTTATTTAGTTTACAATAATACACCAGTTT